>CM053764.1:20559797-20589842 GCA_028658305.1 Pachyuromys duprasi | reverse complement strand
CTCCTGTGCCAGGGGCTGTGCACCAAGGTCTGAGATGATATTTGGGGCACACACAGTGGGTTTGGGTTTGTGTGCATCCGTTGTATGCAGGGCTGTCAGAAATGGTGCCTGAGGCCTTCTCTGTCTGGCCTGTGGACAGACACCTGAACTGGGGTTTTTGCTGGCAGATACGTGCAGCTTTCGCCCTCAGTGTGCGGTCTGTTCAAGATGGTCCCAGGATCCTCTCAGCCGTGGGTTGAGACAGAACTCGGGTTCTTCCCAGATCCGCCGGCGGACTCATACACTGACTGAGTTTTTGCTGGCGGAAGCGTTTGGCCTGCGCACCGCAGTGTGCGGACTGGTCAGAATGGACCCCCAATCCACTCAGTCTGTGGTGGTTCCTGAGATCTGTTCGCGCCCGCTGCACACCCGTGGGTTGGTGCAGGACTCGAGATCCTCCCAGATCCGCCGGCAGACTCTCACACTGACTGAGATTTTGCTGGGGGAGCGTTCAGCTTTCGCCCCGGCAATGTGCGGACTGGTCAAAATGGTCCCCCAATCCACTCAGTCTGTTGTGGTTCCGATGATTGGACCGAACCCACAGCACACCCGTGGGTCGAAGCAGAATCCGGGTGCAGTGTGTGCTCGTAGGGCGCAGTTAAGTGAAAACGGCTCCCGGTTCCTCCCGAGACTGCCCACGAGACTGTGCGATCCAGTCTATAATGGCGGGTGCGGGCGCCCAGCGCAGCCGCTCGTCCAGATCAGAGCTGTGCGCTGCTGGTCACTGGGAAATTTCTCCAGGTAATAACTGGGTGTCCCTAGGGTTTTTCCACTTGATTTTCTCACCGTAGGAGTTCCGCTCACCTGGCATTCACAATGCTGGCGTTTCAGGTCCCAGAGTTCAGTCTCCTGGTCGCTGCGTTGTTTCTGCTCTCCTACTCCTCAGACACAGTGTTCTCTCGTGGCAGCCATCTTGGATCTCCCCTATTATACTGGTCTTATATTTTAAAGGGATCGCTTGGTAATTGTTCTAAGTGAAACATAAAAGAGAAGAAAGCAGTGATGGAGGAACCAGTTGGAAAGTTCTAATCCAGGAGAGAGAAGACATGGTTTGGACTAGGGCTCTAATGGTGGAAGTGGATCGTATGCTGTAGGGAGAGATGAAATGATGCATGTATGGCTTGGGAACAAAGGTAAGTAGACAAACGATGAATGTGTTCAAAGGCCTTTGGCAATGAGGTGAAGTTATTTCCCAAGTTGGGAGGGCCTGAAGGAGAGCTGTGCTTGGGAGGGGAAGGCAGACTTGAATACATTCAGTTCAAGGTTCTTGTTCCGCCTAATCACCATTCAAATGCAAGTGAAGCACAGATGAATGCATGGTTTTATGATTCAGGAAATGGGCTAGGGTTCAAGACTAAGAAGAACAATATTCTTTAAGGAGAACAATATTCTTTACTGTTCAATAAAATCATTGTATGTGTAAGTCAAAATTATATAAAATAAGTGGATTTTTGTTTTATCAAAAGAAAAACATGTGGGCTGGTGAGATGGCCAAGTGGAAAAAGGTGGTTTGCTGCCAAACTCTAGGACCCGAGTTCAGTCTCTGGGCTGTACATGGTGGAAAGAAAGAATTGACTCCTGCAAGTTTTTCTCTGACTTCCATTCATGTCCAGTGGTACACACGCCTGCATGCCCATGCATGAGATGAACAAATGTGAAAAGAGGAAAGGTCTTGTTCTGGGTTAGTACTCTGCAATGCTGAGGAGGCAGGGTTCTGAACACTGGGTCTGCTTCATGAACTGGTCTGTATATGATTGTCCACTGGGGCTGGGGCAGGGTTGGGAGATGGCCATCAACCATGAATGTGACATACAGTGATCCAAGTCCTGGAAAAGGGAAATAGAAATCAAACTCCGGAACACACCCAGAATGAACAAAGCAAAACTCATCTTCCTTTATTTTGTGTTTTATATCACTGAGCAATTTGATTAAAACAAATCAGCAGGACAAGAGTGAAGTTGCTTTTCTGTGGGGAGACAAAATCAATGAGAAGAATCAAGGTTGAGTAAACGTCCTATGGATACTCAAGGGAGAGAATTCATTTTCTTGGAAAAGAAGAGGATTTTTTACATTTAGTAGTCTTCTAAAACAGTC
Organism: Pachyuromys duprasi; assembly: GCA_028658305.1. Taxonomy (NCBI): domain Eukaryota; kingdom Metazoa; phylum Chordata; class Mammalia; order Rodentia; family Muridae; genus Pachyuromys; species Pachyuromys duprasi. The sequence goes on along the minus strand of CM053764.1, from coordinate 20,587,709 downwards.
CCTTTCCTTTTGTTTTTTAAAAGGCGTTGGGGACACACAGCACTTTTGATTCCTATTGTTAGTTTTGACTTGGTGAGATGTGGAAATGTGCCACAAAGGGATGCCTTTATGAAAACAGAGGAGCAAATCATCTAGAAAGAGCTTTATCCTAGTCCACAGCCACACCACCCTCTGTGCACCCATCCTATCTCAGAAGCTAAGCAGGGTCAGGCCTGGTTAACACTTGGGTGGGAGAGGGAGCTGAACCTAACCCAATCTTGGCATTGAGGGTGAGAATATCTGCTTGGTACCATGTGGCCATATTGGAGAGGGATTGTTCAAGCTGGTTTTTTGTCAGTTTGACACAATCCTGGACATACTTGGGAAGAGAAAATCTCAACGAATCGCCTCTATCAGATTGGCCTGAGTCAAGTCTGTGGAGACATTTTCTTGATTAATGACTGATGTGGGAGGGCTCGGCTCACCATGAGTTGTGCTTTCCCAGGGCAGTTTGTACTGACTCAGGTATATAAGAAAATAAGCTGAGCAAACCATAGCAAACAAGCCAGTATTACTACATGGCCTCCCCATCAGTTTCTGCCCCCAGGTTCCCGCTTTGAGTTCCTGCCCTGTCTACCTTCAATGATGGACTGTGAAGTGGAAACAAAACAAACGCTTCTGTCTAAATTGCTCCTGGTGATTAATCACAGAGATAGAAACCGTAAGTCAAACAGGAAACAAATTGCCTGGAAAGTGGCTGCAGGGGTGGTATCACGGTTAGTGACCCCTCTTTGGTCTGTGGGGACCACACAGGGAACAACAGGTTCTGATTTTGGTGGTTAGGATCTCCTTGAGCTTGGGAGTGGATGTCAAACAGTTGCAACGAAGCCCCCAACCCATGACTAAGCAAAAGAATGGCCCTGGGACTATAGACAGTATCTCTTCTTTGTACTGTAGCTCCTGCCTATGCTGGCTAAGTACTTTCCAAAGCTACATCATGTTTGAAGCTTTTCTTCCCAATTGTCCTTCCACTTCTCGTAACTTCCTGGGTTTCCAGTCTATCTCATGAATGAAGGCTTTCTATGCCCATTCGCATTCCGTTTCTATACAAGCACTGTATCACTATACCCTATCGTGACTCTCCCTAAGTTTCATCTTGCCCTTCCTATTCTATCTTAGCATCTGTATCCAGGAGGACTCAGCTAACATATCTTATTAATTATGCTTTCCTAGGTTGAGATACCCCTCCTACTCCGGCAAGTCATGGAAAAATACTAAGCTTATTTTTATCATCATTTAAAAAGAGAGTTCTCTTCTGATAGCCAAAAAATCCCAACTCAAACCAAACCATAAACTAAATTGGAATATAGTCCCACTTTTTAAATTTTTTTTTGCTGTACTTTTCTGGTACAGAATAGGTTTTCACTGAATACAAGCATTTATTCTCTAACTGGACAAAGTTTGGGTAGATTAATCCTAAGCAAGCAAGCACACTGAGGTCTTCAGAGCCATATTCATTGAACCCTCATGATTAGAAGTCACTTTCAGTAGTTTCTGTACCAGAAAGCCTTATCAAAGTTTTTTCTTTATTTTTTTTAATAATGTGTAGGAGAGAGCTCAACACTGTCGCCAGTTGCTCTCCACTTTGACTTTTTTGAAGCTCACCAGTTCAGCTAGCAAATCTGAGGCTTTCCTGTCTCAGCGACTCAGTGCCGGGGTCACAAGCACACGCTGCCCCGCCTAGCTTCTTCATGCTCGTGCTGGAGATCCGGACTCAGGCCCTCGGGCTTGCACGGCCGTTTATTGAGTACAGCCTCTCCCAGCCCCTTACACATATCTTATAAGGCTCATTTCTCTTCCTGATTCCACTGCAGAATGGAACACTTGCTTGTGTTTGAGATCCGGAGCCTACAACACTGACGTGTGAGGAGCATCATTCTGTGGAGCAGAGATCCTGGCTCCTCCCCATGGCTCGGCCATCATTCCATGTCACACACTTCCCTAGGTGCGTGACATGACAGACTGCATTATAAATCATCTCCTGAAAATAAAATATGAACAAAAATATTCTTAGATTCAAACCCCTGTGTGCTTTTCATCCCCTCAAAAGAGCCATTAAAGTAAAACAAAATGCTAAAAGATGCTCCACTTCTCAACAATACAATTTTGTCCTTATTCCATTGCTGGCTTGGTAAGATGATCTTAGAGAATTTCAGGGGATGGAGAAGTGTGGCTTCCAAATCATCCGGAGTAATTAATTCCAGTGGCTGGAGTTAATTATGATGAGGCAATTCATAAAGTATACAGTAGAAAAAAAATCAGCAATTGATGGGACGTTGTCTGCAGTGGATTTCTTTCTTACTTTTATTTTGAAGGCATTCTTCTGGCAGTGTGTTTCAAAGTTAAACATCTGTGTGCTTCAACAGCAGGAGACGGTTTGTGGGGGAGTCATTAGGTACAGGTATGAATTATATTCACATGGCTTTGTGTGTATTTTACAGATATGTTACATGCCTAATTGGTACATAACATGGAAAATTAATGATGGTGGCAGAAACATTAATGTTAATATGTTTTTGTATGTATAACCTACAATATATGCTGTAATAAAAAAGTCCAGGAGTGAATAGCATATTATGAAATAATTTTAATATCAACATGAGAAATTATCAGTGCTACATTGAGTATAAAATGACAATTCAGAAAGCACACCCAATTTTGTATTATAAAACAAAGAATTTGCAATAATGTGATAACAGACTATATTTGTGTTTTATGATTCTGATAATAAAGCACTTAGGTTCCACATTCGTGGTTTATGCTGTTATCAGAGCCCCCTGATATAATTAGATAGCCTTGCTTGAGATAATTACTTAAATTTTCTTACTGCATAGCAGAAAATTCCTCTGGTTAAACATCCTTGGTAGCTTAAGTCTGAGAGCCATGTCTGAGAAAGACAGAAATCTAGCTCATTGGCAATAGGAGCCAGGGATTCTGTAAGCAATGGCAGGTACGTTTTCTTGCATTTTTATAGCTCACAAATTGATCTTATTATAGCAATTTCTTTGAATTTGTCCTTCTAAGAGGCCTTTGAGAGAAGTGTTACCCTCATTTTATGGGTGGGGAAGTTCATGCTGAGGGGCGGGGGTAGGACTTGAATTTCAGCATTTATCATCTCCCTCAACATCTCCATTCTGCTCCCAACTTTTGAAATCTCAAGAACAATCTTATTCAGAAATATCTTGCACGCAGAATAGTTGTGTTTAAAAGCAGAATACTGAAGCCTCCTTGGTGCCTAATCGAAGCATTTTCTGACGTGAACAGACTGAATCCTCTGCCAAAGAGAGCATTCTCTCTAAAAGGACGGGATAAATTCTGTATTTTCTTTAAGATTTTTTATTTATGTGTATGTGTGCGCGTGTGTGTGTGCGTATGCGCAAGATTGCATGTGTATTTGTATTCAGACATGTGTGGAGGTCAGACAACATGTGTCTTCTTTTCACTCTCTACCTTATCTTTTGACACACAGCCTCTAGGTGAACCTGTAGTACAACAATGTGGCTAGACTAGCTGGCCAATGAAATTCAGGGGTGCATCTGCCTCCACCCCTCATTCTGGGGTTCTATACCTCTGTAACTATGAGTAGCTTTTATGTGGGTGCTGAGGATTGGAAAGCTCCCCATGCTTGTGTGGCACAGATTTACCAGCCAAGCCAGTTTCTTAGCTTTTCTGCACCACCTCTAAGCTATAACAGACTTAGTTCAAATTTTATTAGACTAAAATTAATTCACTGCAGATCAACTGAACAAGCCATTGTTATTTTTGATGCTGCATCACACTGGTTGTAGGGCGCAGTCAATGGCTTGAAGTTTTCTTTGAGAAGGACAAGCAAACATAAACACACATAATATATTTCCATTTCCTTAGACAATCACTATGTAAGAAAGCTTTCCTCTTAGTTATCTTGAAAAGCAGCAAAGCCTGCTCAAGGTAAGGCCACAGGGGCAGGAATAGGGAGAAAATTTTTAGATGAGATAACGTAACAGTGTCATTTATTGTTTTATACTTTACTGGTTTAGAGCCTCGATCTACAAATCTTTTAAGTTATTGTTTGCTGGGAAATATTCTCACAAGTCTTTTGACATTCATACAAATATGCTTTCTAACACCATAAATAATTGGTCTAAAATGATACAAATGTACTTGTAATTTGCAGTCTAAAAAGTCAAAGCAATTGATGAAAATAAAAATTTAGAATCAATTTCAAACACTGTTATAAAGATAAGCACTTAATATTTGCTTCTGAATTTTTATGACATTTCAAATAATACGTTGTCAACTGAAATGTTAGCATCAGGATAAGCCTTCTCTAACTTTGCCCTAGAAAAGAAAAAAAAATAATAATCTTGTGTCTCTGGTAGCTATTATTTATTATGAACCAGATATTTTATGTGTATTATTGACTTCTCACTCCTCAACAGCTTTTCATTAGGCATTGCTACCTCATTTGTGCATAAAAAAATATGCTCACTGTAAGTTGGTCTCATGAACCACAGAACATCCTATCTGGTATGAAACGTGGCTCTGTAGCATCATGTTTATCTAGCACACATGCATGCCAGCCTGAGGGAAAAGTCTCTGGTGTAGTTTTCTTGGGGCATAAAGAAAATCTAAGAGACTTCATGATTAAGTCCTCAGAAATACTAATTCCTCTCTAAGAGAATTTCTTTATGGTTGGGGATAGGAAATCAGACCTCTAAAACTAATGTGTGCCTGTGTTTTTATGGGTTTGGTATTTCTGTCCATCCATAGAGGGTTTTTTTTCTTTCTTTCTTTTTTTAGTCTTTCCTCATCTACCATCCCCCCTACCCTCACCAGCTCATGACCAAGTTTTCAAGGGAGGAGGCATGACCTGGGACACTTGCCTATTTTCTATATAGAACTATAAAGATAACGATACCCTCTAGCAAATGAGGGAACCTGTGAGCTGTAAATGCCTGAGTCTTCAACTAATTCACAGAATTCCCTCCAAGGGAGGGACTTATTTTGCATTTGAACTCCACAACACCTTTCAAGACTGTTAAACTTAACACCAGCCTGAAAATCCCAGTCATGCTGGGGATCAGTTAACTGATCCTGGAGCCCCACTGGCTGTGTTTTAGAGCAGTTTGGCCATCATCAATTTGCACTAAATAAAAACACAGGATTACAGTATATGATGGGAAGCTTATTTGTAATCACTTGTTCCTTCCCATTTCTCCTTGAGTTACTGGTCACAGAATCATTTGTTGTTGTTGTATTTTTTTTTTTTTGCTTGTTGGTTTTGTTCTGTTTCTGTATCAGTTTCATGTTTCAGTTTATATTCCTCTGCACAGTTGTCTGTTTCTATAATGGCTTCTCCTAGTCTCATTTTAGGATTTCAGTCCCCATCTCACTTTCCTCCAACCAACTTTCTTATATTACATCAAAATCAAAAGTCACTACTTGAGTAGTTGATTACCTAATTACTTGCTACCAACTTTCCTATTTAAAAGTAATAATCCTTTACGGTAATGGTTGATATTTATTGATTTATACAATTAGAGAAGAGGTGAAGAGAAAATAAGTAATCCTTTATTCAGAAAGGAGTACGACCATGGCGTGGCACAGTTTATTTCCATGCATATTTTCATTCACAAATATAGCAATAATGAATTGCACTGTGTAGCTGCGTTGTGACTTTTGCCTACAATTTAAGGAGAATATTGTATAAAGAGGGGAAGGTTATCCCCACCAGGAGTGTAAAGCAAGGACATGGCCACTCCAAGGTACGGTTGAGGAGTCCTTGAGGGAATACTAGCTTTTGTCTAAATGCCAGACTTTGGGAAAAGGAATTTCTTGGGACCTGAAAGTTATACTTTTCTAGATACTACATACTATTTCTAACATAATTTACAATGGTTTCATTCATATATATAATCTCTGGCTTCTATTGCCAATGAGCTGGATACATTTATATGTGTGTGTGTGTGTATATTTGTACTTTACTCATCAGGATCTATCTTGGGGTTATGCTCATGTTTTTGGCTATTTTAAACAAATGTACAATAATGAATAGTGATACATAAGTCTTCATCAAATCTGCAACCGCTTCCTCAGAGGAAATTTGTAGAAGGGGATCTACTGGACTATAACTTATACAGAATGTCAGGATGTGTCAGGCAGACACATGTTCTCAAAATTTCATCCAGCATAATGACATAAATTCTCACCTCTATCAGCAGTGATGATGTTTTAATGAAGGTTAAAAATCCATTGGTTGAATCCAAATTTATTTAAATACCAGAGAAAATGGAACTTAAAACAGTTCAGTCTGGTCTATCCTTGTGATCATATGTGTGTTTTATTGTCAATTTATTCATGTAATTTGTTCATCTATGTGTTGAAATATATGTTCCTCCTTTAAAATTAGTCTGTGAATCCTCCAAATGGCTCAGCTGCTAAAGGTGCTTGCTGCAAGCTGTGAAAGACTCACCTACCTACATGCTTGCCTTTCCCAGGCTCCACACAGGAATGCTGTCCCTTTCAGAATCATCTGCACGCTCCTTATTTTTGTTACAATCTAGCTAAAATGTTTGATCATACTTCTAAAATTATCATGTTGCAAGAGAGGAGGAAGCCACTATCATTCACAGATAGAGAAAGATACAACTGTCTCCTTTGAACAGAAAGAAAGATTCTTGGTCATGAGTTTATCTTCATTCCTGAGACATGGTAGATATTTTGCTTCCACTGAAATGAATTAAAAGGAAAAAAAAGGTATATGAAGGGGTTATATTACTTTAAAGTCTATCAAGATATTTTATTGATTCATCTCTAATGTTATGATAAGATAAGAATAGAAGTTATTTAATAGTATATAATATAAATTAAATCTAAATAAAGTCTTAAATAAGTTAAACAGTATGTAATTTGCTTATCTTTAAAGGTAAGTATGATGTTACAGTTGGGTCTATGTGTTAATCCCAAAGATAGAAGAGGAAAGACCACCAACCCCAATCATCATGGCCAAATTAATTAAAGCAAGAAATTAATTAAAGCAAGGTTTTTTACTTGTGTGCATGGGCTACCTCCCCCTAAGGTGAAGTTTGAGAGGTCAGTATTGGATGTGAGGGAGCTTTTCAAGCTCTGGGGTAGGGTGTTTCCGAAGGGGGAAGATAGGCTGGGCTTATAGAAGCAGAACATGACAGGTGGTCAAAACATGGTAATCATAAGTAGTCATAACAAGGTAGTCATAGGTTGTCATATAACTTTTAAAACAAAGGTAGGATTGTAAGATGATAATAAACAACTTTTGGTGGGGCATAGTCCAGTCCTTGAGAAACAGAGGTTTATCATAAATAGGAATGAACCTAGCTTGTCTTAACTATAAGAGTCTTTCAAGACCAAGATGGAGCCAGATAACTCTTTATATGATATAATTTTTGCATCACCTTGAACTTTTTAATTTTAATGGGCTAAGATGAACTCTACTTCAGTTGGAAGAAGATGGCAGAGGAAAATACTTCTAACTAACAGTAGCGTTTACTTGTTCTGTAGTATGTATCAAGCATGTTTGTAAATGTTTTATGATTTGATATTTCATTTCATTTTACTATGAATTTAGTTCCCAATCAAAGCTTTTAGTTTACAGATGAGGAAATTAGCACACGAAGAAGATTGGAGAGGAACACTTAAGAATACAAAGCCCTGAGTTTGGTTATTTCCTGCTGTCTGCTCCTCTTGGGTGTGTTTGCTTTTCTTTTTCTTCTAAAGCTTTCAGGTGATCTGTTAAGTTGCTAATATGAGATCTCTCCAATTTCTTTATGAAGGCACTTAGTGCTATGAACTTTCCCTTAGCACTGCTTTCATGCTGTCCCATAAGCTTGGGTAAGTTGTGCCCTCACTTTCATTGAATTCAATGGATGGAACTAGAAAAGATCATCCTGAGCGAGCGAACACAGACCCAGAAGGACACACATGGTATGTACTCACTTATAAGCAGATTTTAGTCATATAGAACAGGATAGACATACTACAATGCACAGACCCCAAGAAAATAAGTCTAATGGGCATCTCAGCATTCATGTTGGCCCACTAGTAAGAGGAGTAGGAGATATTTCTGACATGGACTATGTTGGCTGCTTTTTGATCAATTTCCCTGATGGGACTTCCCTACCAGGCCACAGAGGAGGAAAGCAAACTCAGCCCTCATGTGAATAGATGAGCTAGGATGGCTGGATAGGGGGGCTGGGATGCGGGAGGGAGGGTGGGACTTGGAGGAAAAGAGGAAGGGGCCTATGACCAAGACATTAATTGAATCAATTAATACTTAAAAAAAAAAGAACACAAAGCCAGTGATTGGAAGCAAGTCAGAATCATGGAATCCAACGATGTACAACTGTTTCAGGAATCTCTGCTAATGTAATGGCTTGCCTTCTTAGACACAGAAGAACAAGTATGCTTTCAAAAATCACTGACTTACCAATCACAGAGACAGTCAACTTAGAAATGGGAAGATTTTAAAGGAGAAAGTGAGGCCTACAGTGGGCAGAGTGGACAAAAGGATTGCAGATGTTCACATGTGGATAATAACATTTACTATAGCATATCTAACAAACTAATATTAAATAGGACAGAAATACTTTTGTGGAGTTGAAAAGTAGTAGATATGTCATAGACATCATGTTTTGTTTTGATGGCCATTCTCTGTCAGTCTAATCTTTACAAATCTTGTTTGCTTCAAACAAAGTTTATCCTTTGAGTTTGCTTTGGTGTGAGTGGTAGAAGAGCACACTCTAATGTCTCTGAGTAAGAGAGTAACCTTCTCAGGACCACCTTAGCCTGCAGATCATTGCTGTAAACAGCTGCAGCTAACATCTGTGCCTTACTTTATCTTCCAAAGTCATTTATAAAAAAAAAGGCGGCCTTATTTCTTACCCACAGTATGAATTTCAGCCTGGGTACCCGAGAGTTGCCTGGGAAACCAAAAGGTGTTGGGCCCCAAAAGGCCTTGTCCTTCATCTCCGTGTTGAAAACTGGCAAAGAGAGGGACTAAAAGGGGATCTAGTGTTTATTTGACAGTTTTCCAAGTCAGCATGAATTTCATCTCTTCAAATTAATGCAATGTGGCCAATCAATGCCCTCTTAATGTGTCTCACCACTTTCAAATTATAGTGGGAGTAGATTTGAAATTGATCATTCTGATTTATAGTTCTAAGAGTAACAGAGTGAGCCTGCCATTCTAAAGGGACTTGTTGGTTTTTTTAAATCCTAGCTTGCCCAATTGTGTTTTGCTCCTTTGGGCACTCTCATGCCAATGAATGCCACTAGTCACATATCACATGTTTCATGCCAGAGTTTCCTATATGATTTTAAATGTATGCTTTGGAATCCTGGGGCAAGAAGAAATTATGCAAATATAAGTTTTTATTACTGTTTTCTTTTTATTACCTTTTTTCCTCTGGTTTTTATTGCCTTGTGCAATACAGGTAAATATGGTGATCCCACGTGGAGATGTTTTCTTTTCTTTTTTTTTTTCTAATGTCTCTGTTTTCATGCTTCGCATTCAATCCATGTTAATTTAATTATCCATGATTTCTTAGGCAAAGAGAGGAATGTAGGCTCCATGCTGTCTGCAACAGACTCCAGTCATTCCTTTACTGCCCGCGACACCACGTGAGACCTGCAGATGCTCAGCAACCACTTCCTGCACCAGCTCAAACAAGAAATGTTAACCATATGCAGCTCCAACCTGTTTATCCTTAAGCAATGCAAAGCCATGCAGTGCTGCAGACGGGCAGTGGGGGAGAAGCATGGGGCTGCTGCTCACCTGGCAACAAAGCAGAGCTTCAGGAAGCACAGGAATTTAGGGCAAGGAGAGTTGAACCAGGTTCCTTTCTTCCAACTATTCTCACCGATGAAAGCATTCCTCTGAAATTCTATGCATATGTGTTGGACTGGTGGCCTGATTCATGAACGATTAGTCAATAGTTTTCAGATTTGGAGCCCTGAGATGCTTCGCTGTGCTGACTTTTGAATGCCTAAACAGTCACACAAAACCTACTAGTGACTGGAAGAACCAAGACATTCATTAGAAACAATGGAGAGTTTAAAAGTTTAGTTTATTTTGACACAGATTTAACTGGACTGCCATTTTTTAAAAAACAGTTTCTTTCTTTCTTTTTTAGTATAGAGCTTTTCAAAATTCTCTTTCCTTGTCTGTTGATTTTTTTTAATCTAAAAAAATTTAGAATTATTATACATGAGGATTTTAAGTGATCCTGGAAAATAATTGCTAAAAAAAATTAGAAAAGCCCAAAATATTAGCATCTGAAGTTGTCATTTTGATGGCTGTTTTTCTCCAAAATAGGCTTCTAAATTACATGTTTAATGTTTCTTCCTCCCTAATATATCTACATACTTAAAATTGCTTCTTCCTTGAATTATGAAACAATATAATTACATTTAAGAGTATTTTGGAAAGAGAGAAATTGTTTCACAAACACAGCACTGTTAATTCCATTTGTTGGTAGCCTCCTTAAGACCCTGTTCCTTTGGAAATGCTCTTTCTTTCTTGATTCAGCCATTGCTTGAGGGACTGCAGGAGATCAGGGAAGATAGGTCAAAGGAGTCCTCCCAAACATTGGGAACCCGGAATTATACAAATGTTTTAGGTAGTGAGTTAATGACTGTACTGTAGGGAAAGAAATTGCACAATTTCTTCTTAAATCACATTTGTATTGCTGACCTGTTTTCAGTCATCCTATTTGTAGCTAGCTTTATGGATCGTGGCATACAAATGTCAGCCTGAATCTAAATTGAGCAAACTTCCACCTCTGTCCAAAACACTACTATGTTCATCATTAGTGGTTAAAAAAAAGCAAGTTTTATACACAGGTGGAGATTCAATATAGAAAGAGAACATGCAGCAGCTTTGGGTTAAGGGGACCATCGAGTCAACAGTATTTGGCAGAATGGAATATGTAATCAGGTCTTGGGTTGGGGTGTGCCTCACTCAGAACCCTGACACTTAAGTTCAGCAGCGTACAAGCTTGGGCAAGGTACACAGCAATTCTAGAATGGGGCTTGCACTCTGTGAAACTTGGGTGATTTTGAACTTTCAGCCTCCATGTGAAGAATAAATCATCCAATATTTATAAAACAAAAGAACAACAACAACAAAACAGCTATGCAGGCACACATTATTCTGCTGTTGCACTATTCACATCAAGTTCCCACATTCCAGGATATTTGGTCACAGCTAAAGTCAAACTGCTAGGAACACATTATAACGATTATATACTGCAATGAAGAGGAACTGGTCCCAGGGATGCCAAGTTAGTATAGCATCTGGAAGTCAATTTGTATAATGCATCATATTCATAGGAAACAGAGAACAGAAACAAACGATTAATTATCTCAAATGCAAGAGAAAAATTCCACAAAATCCAATACTCCTTTATGATAAAAACAGTAATCTAGCAAAAAGAAGGAGACATCTCCAGTCTGGCAAAAGATGTTTAGAAAATGCTGGTGAGGAAATGAAGGAAGACCTTAATTCACAAAAAGACAGCTCATATTTATGAAGTGAAGTATTTAATACCATTGGCGTGTTAGCATTACTTTTCAAAATCCCATTTTGTTTTCTTTTTAAATTATTTATTATTTATTTATTATTTATACAGCATTCTGCCCTCATATGTGCCTGCATACCAGAAGAGGGCACCAGATCTCATTATAGATGGTTGTAAGCCACCATGTGGTTGCTGGGAATTGAACTCAGGACTTTTGGAAGAACAGACTGTGTTGTTAACCTCTGAGCCATCTCTCCAGCCCCAGTATTACTTTCATAACTCTTTTATTTACATTTCTTATGTCTCTTCTTCCCCTCTCCATCCCAATCCCTTCTAGCACCCCAACAGTCCAATCTTTACTTCAGGATACTTCTGACTTCTCTTCAAATTGCATCAGCAGCAACCAGGAGCAGCAGGGGTGAACACCAGCAGCATTCCTGTCTCTCAGAGCTCTTAGCTCTCTGGACTGTGGTCTTTATTCCCTCTCAGAGTCCTCAGAATTAAACTGTCTTCATCTGGGAAAGAGCCTCTCTTAGAGTCTGAATGAGGCAAACAGTTTTCTGCTGTGGACAGTCTGAATCAGTCCTATATGCTATACCTGGGATCAAAACAATACATGTTCACATCCATAACATTAGTATGGCAAGACTCTTGGAAATTGATCTACAAATTTAAAAAATTAAAAAAACATTTAAAAACCACTTTAAAAAATTAAATTGATTAGGGGTTGAGGAAACAGTGAATTAAGGAGGTCAGAGGACAATTTGTGTGCAGTTGGTTTTCTCTTTCCTTCTCTTTCCATCTTTCCATGGATTCTGGGGATGAACTCAAGTGGTCAGGCTTGCTCCAAAATGATCTTTACTTGCTGAGCCATCTCATTGGCCCTTGAATACCATTTTATTAGGATTTGAAGAAAACAACAACAACAACAACAACACAACAGGCAATCTTGTAAATCTCAGAAGCTACTAGGACTAGAATGAAGTCAGCCAAGTAGTTTTATGTGAGGGTATAAGAAAACAGACATTTCCAACAATGGAGGTTAGTAAGCAGCTATACAGGGAATGCTGGGTTTTTTACAGAAACAGCAAGGAAGCCCAGAGGCTGAGAGTAAATGTACTTAGGTTTCTGGCTGGTCTTCAAAGAGAAGGAAGGAAAAAGGAAAGACAAAATTTAAACTTTGGAGTAGAAGTTAGAAAAGCAGGCAGGCTTAGCAGTGGAGTTTTGTAAGCAACTGCATTAAGAGACGGGGTTCTGGGAGGAATACATTATCTCGTCAAAGGAATAATTATTCCTCCTATGTATCTGTAGTGAGCCTCAGGTGAGTCAGCTTTTTTGAGGGTAGTTCTGGTCAGGTGGTTGACAGGCTCAGTTGGATTAACTCATAAAGGGACAGCAAAGAGAGAGTAGACAGTTTAGAACTTCAAGTTTCCACCCAGGGCATGAGGCAGGGTGGAAGTGGCTAAAGCCTTATTACCTCCTCCTTTCCATGTGGTACTTCAATACTAAGGGGTCAGGTAGCTGTGAAACTTCCTTTTGTAATATTACCAGGGATATGGGAGGTGAGGTTCAAAGCTGATTATTAGGAGGGGCTCACACTTAAAGTCTTCCAAGTCAACTAATATCTCTCTAGCTTTCATAACTCTCAAACTTCCTAATCCTAGAATTTACTAGGATATAAGATACGATGAACAAGAAGACATCATGGTACTGCATAATGTAGGTACATATATTCATAGAATACAATTAAGACTCCAAAGGGCCTGGGGATACAGTGTAGTATTAAAGCACTACTTAGCATGCAAGGATGTTCTAGATTTGATCCCTAGAACTGCATACACATAAACATGCAGCGGGCACACACACAAGTACACATGCACACACATGTGCACACATGTGCACATCACTACCATCATCACCTTCACTACCACCATAACCACCACCAACAAAATAAATAACGAGAATTGTGTTCAAAATTAAACCTTGATTATAAAGATTTGTCTAGACATTGACTCATAAACTACCTACAAATGATGAATGAATGCATGAAAAGATGTTCAATGACATTATTATTTATTAGAGAAATACAAAGAAAAGCCACAATGAAATGCTGCCTCATAGTCATTAGGATAGTTAAAGCAGAAACAAAAATAGAGCCTGTTCGAACAGTTAGGGGTAACGAGACAGTGAAGGCACTGGTGAAGATGTGGAGAAATCAGCACCCTGCTGCAATGCCTGGGCTGTAAAAAAAATGTTTGGAAAGCACAGTTTGGTGTTTCCTCCGAAGCTTAAACATTTGAACAGCCTTTCTGCTCCCTGGACTATACATCAGAGAAACAAGAACTGTGCCTACAAAAATAAGTCTGTGTATGGAAGTTCACCAGACAGAAAAGTTGAAGCAACTCTGCTGTCTTCAGCAAATGAACAGAAAAAAAACAAGGTGGGGTGCAAACACAGAATGAAATATCACCTGGCAAGAAAAGCGAATGAGGGGCTGGTTTTATACAAGTGGAAGAAGCCAGTCATGACAGACAAAATACTGTATATTTCTTTTATTTATCTCCCCTTTCACTTCTTCCTCTTTTCCCCCTTTCCTCCTTTTTGTCTTCTTTTGATGTTTTGAGATAGAGTATACAGGCCAGGCTAGCCTAAACTCACTGCGTACCCCACGCTGCCCAGAAACTTGCTGTCCTCCTCACTGCTGCTCTCTTTAAAGGTATGTATAGGAGTACACAGGCAAATTTACCAACTCCCAGGTAGTAGCTTAGAGGTGTTTAGGGCTGGGGTGAAGAAAGAAGAAAAATGAAAGCTAATGGCTGTGGTATTTTCTTTTGAGGTCCCAATGGTAGAGGGTAATTGATGTACCGTTAGGAGTTTACTTTTAAAAGCCACAAATTATACTCCTTGAGCCAACTTTGTTTCTTGTGCATTACTTCTTACTAAATCTTTTATGATACAAACTAAACTCTGGTTGTATTTGCCTTTGTTCTTCTATCTTGTTTCTTCAGGAGTTTTCTTTGGCGTTTGGAGCACTTCAGAAATCTCCAGTGACTTCTCAACAGGAGTGTAATTTCCTCCAGTGAATTCATTCCCAAGGGCCAACAGTATGGCTTAGCTTCTGAAATTTATCAAGGCAACTTGTCAGTGTTATGACTTATCCTGCTTAATCACACATCAAAGGACACTTATAAATTGCCAGAAAAAAAAGAAAAAGAAAAGACAATTAAAGAAGAAGAAGAAAAAAAAAGAAAACAACAACACAATCTGTGGTCAGTCAGGGGGAAATAACTGGACTGTGACTCGTCTCTTTTGGTGGTAAGATCTTTGTATGATATTTCAGACCCTGAATTTGAGCATAGATGGTTTTGCAGACCACGATGCAGGCCCATGGACCCTGATGTTAGTTAGTATTGTGTGATAGATGATGTGAAAGGAATTCCCAGAGGGAAAAAATCCAAAACAGTTAGCTATGTGGTAATGTTTGAAGCCAGAAGCCATAGGTCACTAAATGAAAATCCCTGTGAAGTAGCAGTAGGCTACTTCTCTATAAGCTGCTGGTCATGGAGACCATGAGGTGCTTCCCCCAAACAAATACAGGCAGTTGCCATCACAGTTTCTCATCAAAATGAGGTGGTAGGATCCTAGTGCTGAAGAAAACAAGTGCTTGGATCACAAAGCACAGAGAAATCAAGCTGGAACAGAGATGGAAGCTTCCCCCTGCTGGATATTGGATATAATGCTGTAGGCACGCTGCTGGGAGGAATTGCCATCCACAGGATTGCTCAGCTCTGGATCCTGTGTGCTACTCTACTGACTAGCAAGCACTAGGAGCAATAGCAATAAATAGCAAAAAATAGTGGCAAGTTAGCAACAGAGATAAGCAACTGCTTTCTGATCGGACTTGAGGCCTGATTCACAATGGGAATTCACATCTTGTATTGTAAGCTTGGTCAAAAGCTCAAGCAATGATGGTCATAGGCCCTGGTAGTGAAGCTCCTACTGTTTGTTGTATTTGTTAAATGGATATGTCATACCCATCAAATCATCTTCTAAACAGCTGTTTATGCCTATATATCAGTGCTGTCATCAGTCTTCATTAGAGAAGCTTCTTTTTTACAGTGGGCAGTGGTAACTGCAGACTCACAACTGATCAGTGTGCTGAGGACAAGAAACTTGTGAACTCTTAGCCATAAATGGAACATCTGCATCCACCCCTCAACGGCTCAGGGTACATCATGGATGAGAGGGCAGAAAAAGACTGAAGAGCAGGATGGAGTGGAGTGAAATGGAAGGCAGCTTTTGGAGTATGCCAACAACATTGCTTTCTTAGTCTCTCAGCAGTCAGCGAGACCTCCACAAAATTGGGGCTGCCAATATTAGGGTGAAGGAAGGGTCCCTGACCAGTTCCTAAGGATAAACTGACATGGGTGTTTAGCCATATCCACCTAAGGATAATAGCAGCTTTGACATTCAACCTTGTCCTGAGTATCTATAAACAGTAAACATCATTGGGGAAAGTGTGACCACTGGTAAAGGGTCTGTGTTCTTGCAAATAAACCCTCACCCATGATTCTCTGAGATATCCTTGTGAAACACAATTGAGTCACCAGAAAAAAAGTAACAGTAAAAATAATAAGCAGGATAGCTGGAAAGAGAAAAGAGATGAGCAGGGTAATAGGGGATAAATACAATCAAAATACATTATATAAATCTACAAAAACACCCTAACAAAACCCAGTATTATGTGTAATTATTGAATGTCAATAAAACCCAGAGCAGGCAGATTCTATCATGGTGCTTATTTCGATCATTTTAACATGGCTTTTTAGGAGTAAGATCATTGATTTTTATGAAGCTTAAATCTGAGTGGAGGGCTGGAGAGAAGGCTTAGTGGTTGCAAGAGTTTGCTGCCCTTGTGGAAGTCTTAGCTTTGGTTCCCAGCATCCACATGGCTGTTAACCGCCTTCTGTACTCCAATTCCAGGGGACCCAACGCCCTCTTCTGGCCTCTGTGGGCCATGTTTGCATGTGGGGCACTAATACACAGGCAGGCAAAAGACTCATACACATAAAATAAATAAATAAATATATAAAACCCCTGACTGACAGCCCTCTCCGATAGGAAAAAGCAAACATTGATTGCTCTACAAAATGAGCAGGAGGCTTCTTACAGACGAAGGAAAGCATTTCCCTAATGTTGGGCTTTAGCTCTAATTCATTAGCTGACCGATCAATATACTATACTACCATCATTAAATAATTGCATGCTATTTTTATTATGTTCACTGCCAGCAAATAATGTTTATGGATAACTGTCCCGTCAGGCATTATTTAATTGGAAACCAAATCAAAATGACATATTCTCAGATTTGTTATTTGTCAGTGAGGAAGTCAGTAGAAATAATTTTGAAAATTAAAACATCACAATTATGGATACAAGTGAAAGATTATGTAAACATATTTTCAGTGCCCTCCCTGCCCCTGATTCATATCTGGCCAAAGGCAAAAAGAAAAGGGACAGATGGAGATGAGAGATTTTAAAAATATTTTGAAAAAGGCATTTGAGCTCATGAGCCTGGAGAACATTAAAATCTAAAGGTCTCCTAATGCTAAATAGTATCTGAGTGGGTTGGTTTCTACCACAGAACCTTTAATAAGCTCAGGACCTGGCATTATCAGGAGAGTTGGGAACAGGATAGCAATAGAGTACTCTAAATTCTCTTTACTCATTAAAATCAGTTAAAGGTACTCACCACTGAGATGAGTAACTTGAGTTCAATCCCTAGGACCCACATGATAGAAAGAGAGAACTGACTCCTGAATGTTGCCCTTTGACTGTCACATATACCACCATATATGTATGTGTGTGTGTGTGTGTGTGTGTGTTTGGTTTATATATGTTATATATTGATAGATAAGTGTAAACAAATCAAATTGGAAGAACAGTTCTCATGATTCAATCAAGGACAGTGCTTGCTAATCAATAGTGACAGCTAATAACACTTTACTAATTGATTCTTAAGACTACATTACTATGGATTAAACATATAACCACCTTGAAAATGATACAAAGATGGAGAAATTAACAAACAAACAGGGTTAATAATGGAAAAAGAAGACAAAAAAGCCAACCAACCAGCCATCCAATGACTATACCACCACCTCTATTTAAAAGAACAAAATGAACAAACCCAAGATAAAACCCAACCAATACACAAACAACTTTCTTAGACATAGAAAGGAGATCGTGAAGCAGCTATGAGACAAGCAAAAAAAAAGTTAAAGGTAAAATCACACACACAAAATGTTGAAAAGAATGATAAAATAACTAGAATGGGAAATTAAGAAAAGAGTACAGAAATAGACATACAGAATCAATCAAAAAGTTCAATGTTCTTCCATTAGAAAGAAGGGCCCAGAAAAAAGTCAAGTTGAGGGCTCTATTAAGTCAAATATTATTTCTCCACTGTGAAGAACATGAGATTGTAGGTTCCAGATGCGCAGCACAGTGGGTGCAAAGAAAATGAATACATCTGATAGGCTGGAGAGGCCTGGCTCCTAGGAACAGAAAACCTTCAAATTCTTTGTGTAAATATAATTATTAACCCAGAATGCTCTGCTCAAGCTATCAGTGAAGAGCATGAATACGGAATAAGCCACTTCTAGCTGGTCTTCTATGTTTGTTTGTTAGAAAACATATTAAACATACACAGAGACACACACATACTTTAAAAGAAGAGTTAAGTGGAGTTCAGAGGAGACATAGAACAAGAGCAGCAGCATGCATTTCACATGTGTCTGGGAAGGAGGACAACAGGCCTCAGGAGAATCCTGTTCTAGAATAAGAAAAAGAAATATTTGAAAAATATAAGCAAAAAGGATTCAGAAAAATTGTTGGCTGTGGTGAGAGAGAATTGTTATGAATATTAATTAATGTCTGAACATTTAGAAAAAAGTAATGACTAGTTTAAATGCATGGTAGCCCCAAAGAGCCTTAGAAAATGTTCTGACTTCCTGATTCTAAACAACAACCACCACCACGACCACTGGATGCTCAATCAAAGTGAGTAAAGCAAAGGCAAAATTCCAGAAAGGACAGGAAGCACAGGACAGGAAACGTGACACTATCGATTATTTGCTATGAGAGTAAATAGTTCTACGGACATTGATTTTTTTTTATTTGACTAGTTTTTGTTTTAATTATATGAAAATGAGAAGGGGGTATAAGAAAGTTAAGATTAACAGATGAAAGCATAATGGTCTGAGAAACTTATTTATTATATAAGGTAAATACCAAGAGATGCACTCCAGGGAAATGGTTGCTGGAGAATGGTAGGGCAGGGTTCTGCTATGTTTCAATAAAAACTCACTTCAAAAGTTATCAACATGTCAATGTGTTTTTGGAAGAAGTAAGCACAAAAGCATACATAACCTTTTCAAAGATCCTACAGAAGATTTGATTTGAGGTTGGAAGTGATTCTGGTAGTGAAATGCTTGGTCTGTATACAGGAGGATTTGCCTTGGAATTCGGGTGCCTGTGCTCTTAACTCTGGGGAGGTAGAAGCAGGGAGATCGCTGGGGCTTGGTGCCAGTCAAATCGGTGAACTCTAGGTTCAAGGAGATACATGTCTTAAAGAAGAAAAGCAGAGGTCATGCAGTAGAGGTGCACGCCTTTCATCCCAGCACTTTGGAACCAGAGGCAGGCAGATCTCTCTCTGAGTTGTAGGCCATGCTGGTCTACAGAGTGAGTTCCAGGACAGCCAGAGCTACACAGTGAAACCTTGTCTCAAAACAAAAACAAAACAACAAAAAAAATCGAAAGAAAAAGAAAAATGGAGAAGTAATTGAGAAAGACACCAATGATGATCCCTGACCCTTACACACACTTGCATACATGTACACATGGAAATGCACCTGAACACACAAACACACACACACAATTTTTAATTTGCAAAGCAATGTAGAAGTGTGGTAAGGGAACAATTTCACACTAAAGTAACTGGTGGTGTTTCAAATTGGCCATTCCTTTTACCTGGTACAGAGAAGAATCAGCCTGAGGGAAAAACTCAGAAACAAAAGAACGGTGTAAAGCGCAGGACCACCACTATGTAAGAAGGCCTTTGGAAGTCCTCCGTCCGTTCTTTGGGCTCTGTAGGAAGCAGGCAACTAAACCAAACCAAACAGAACAGAACAAAGTGATGAACGTCTGTAAATTCAGTAATTCCAGAGATGGGATAGCACCATGGCTATAAATTTGAAATAGTTTAGTGTGCTTTTAACCTGCAGTTTTACTAACAACCCAATTAGGTATCAACCAAAACTACTTCAGCTCTGGTAATATAAGTGGAGAATTATATAAGGCATGACTGTGTTTAGGCCTATAACTCTTTATGTTCAAGAACAAGGATTTATTAAAAAGTGTCCAGTAACCAGGAAAACAAACACAAACAAAACAAAACAAGACAAAAGAAGACAACAAAACCAGAATCATGCAGCCACTCCTCACATAGGGTGACCAACTATTAGCTGTGTCTGACATGTTGTCTGACTCAGAAGTGCACATAAATACCCCCGATCAGCTTCTGCACCCACAGTTTTGTTTGCCTAGGGACTTTTAAGATTTCTGAGTTAAAAAATTATAAGTAAGGTGACCCAATCCTTCATTCAGAAAGATTGGATTATATGGACAACAGAGGATCTAAGTGCAATCAAGTGAGTAAAAGATGTTTGACTGATTGACAGTCAGTTTTGCTATAAGAAGTTATGACAATTGAGGTTTATCAGCCTCTTTCTTCAACTCTTCATAACTGCTTCCTCTGTTAGGAGGGGTATAGCGTTGAAGAAGACATATCACTTATATCCAAGGTATTTAGTGAAGGAAAATCATCCCAATTAATTACTTCTAGACAGAACAAAATAAGACTAAATATATGATTATTATTTAAAATTCTCAAATGGAGTAGATTTTGCAACCACTCAGCAAACATTTATGAGTACTTATTCATACGCTGCACTTGAAGCCAACTCTTGGAAGATAAGAATGTACCTGAAAACTTAGCCAACTGTGGGGAGGAAAGCATTTTTGCTGGCACTTCTCTAGTTCAGGCACATGCTATGTGCTTTCCTTAATTATGTCATACAATCTTCCCATTAGGACAGGAGATTGTTGCTATTTTTCCAATTTCGTCAAAAAGAAAAACACACAGGATTAAATATTTTGCTAGAGGGTACAACTAGTAAGTGGCACATTAGGATTTAATCCTAAGATGTTTGATCAATTTTGTACTTTCCAAGGCTAGTCTATGTGGTGATTAGAGTGCATTATAGAAAAATGAGGTCACAGGGAATTGCCACTGTTCTTTTAAATAAAAAGCTAACAGTGGATTGGCTTCCTTGTTTTGGGCTTTGCTTTTAGTTTCTGTTCTTCTTAACCAGTAAGAGCCATTGTTGGTAAAATAAGATATAATAAATGTTCTTTTAGATCTGTAGTACTGATTATATATATTTGTTGTTAAATATCATACATAATTAATGATCACATGTGGGTGTGGTTTTGTATCTCTACATAGGCATATCATACATAAATATAAACATGTTAAATATTTAGAAATAGTTTACAACACGAGAAATTTAATGATGAGATCTAACAGCAAACTGACCACTCAGCCATTCTTGGTTTATTCAATTATCTGTTCTTCAAAGAAGAAAAAAAAACACTTTTCAGCAGATTACCTATGAATAAACTAGAGAGAAAAATATGGAAGATAC
This sequence comes from Pachyuromys duprasi, assembly GCA_028658305.1. Classification (NCBI taxonomy): domain Eukaryota; kingdom Metazoa; phylum Chordata; class Mammalia; order Rodentia; family Muridae; genus Pachyuromys; species Pachyuromys duprasi. The sequence goes on along the minus strand of CM053764.1, from coordinate 20,566,369 downwards.
CATGAATGGCTTCAATTAAAAATAAAATTTGACAAGTGATTAGTCTATTTTATTATTAACAGCTTTTTTGTTTTTTGAAAATGATATTATAAACTGACTAAGATATTTCATTTCAGATTTGGCACCTGTCCAATAGCAAACGTTATGCAAATGGTATAGAAACCAATTTCTATAATTTAAGATCCACACCAGAACACTGAATAGTGTACAACACTTGCCTTTATCATTGAAAATGACCCATTAATCACCCCTTAATATTTAATCTTTTTTGTTATGGTTAAAATCTTTGGTACAGCTTCTTCCTACCAACGCATATATCATGATGGTTTCACAGATTTTTGGCAGATTTATTAATATATTTCTTGGATACCATATAAATATCAAATTAATAATGCTGATATATGTAGCTCTCTGTCAATCTACCTATATCTATGTCTAGTTTTTTGGTGTTCAATGGGTTATATACAACTTCAAATTTAATATTTTGATAACATGACTCAACAAAAATAATCCATGTAAGCTGGGCAATGGTAGCATACCCCTTTAATCATAGCACTAAGGAGGCAGAGGCAGGCAGATCTCTGTGAGTTCCAGGCCAGCCTGGTCTACAGAGTGAATTCCAGGACAGTCTCAAAGCATTCCCCTTCGCCCCTACAAATCCAAATAGATAATTATAGACATTTACTGGGCCCCAAGGTAAAGAGAATGAGAAGTTGCAGGACTGAATTGGGTCAGTAATTTTTTTCCGTGCTGTGTTTTTCTTCTGGTTGGAATTGTACTGGCTCCATGGCCCATACCATGCTAATAATTGAGTATTTCTAAAGGAGAAGCCTCAGGAGGAAGCTTACAGAGGCCTCGAGAGCATTTGAATTAGGTTCTGTGTACCAGTGCTCAAACATAGGTTCTTCACTTAACGGTGCTGTCTTGGGCAATTGCTGTACTTCTTTGTGTTCTATCTTTCTCATTTATAAAAGAGGATGTTGGGTCCCCTTTAGCTGGAGTTTCAGGTGATTGTATTGTGGGTGCTAGAAACCAAACTTGGTTCCTTTGGGAGAGCAGCAAACACTCTGAAATGCTGAGCCACCTCTCCTGTGCTCATAAACATAATTTTAAATCCAGAATTCTCTTTCCAAACTAACGGTGAGGAGTTTGGACATGGAAGGAAGCACTTCTGGATACATTTCTAATACATTTTTAGGGCTGGGGATAGGGCCTAGGGGATGTGTGCTTGCTGTGAACAACAGGAAGAAATGAGTTCCAATATCTGGCAATCATGTAAAAAGTTAGGTGTGGTTCAGTATGCCAGGGAAATCAGAAACGAGTGGACTGTGGAAGCTGTCAGTATTCCAGGTTCAGGTAGAGACCTTGTCCCAAGGGAATAAGGCAGAGAAGGTTCGGGCCTGAATGGTTCTTTTGGACTAGTTTTTTAGTGATCTAGAGGCATTATTGTTTTCATGTTTGTATTGAGATAAGTTCTGTGCAAGTAGCCACAGCTGCCTTGAACCACCAGCAAAGCCACCTGCCTCGGCCTCCAGAGCACCACGATTCTAGGCAGTAGGGTGCAAGGCTCAGTGTTTCTGTTTCAACTCTTTCCAGTTTCTGTTCTTGTTCCTTGGATGCATGTGGTTCTACATAATTTTGCAAATGGGTATCACTCCCACACTTATTAAAAAACTTCAAGCAAGCCAGTCAATCCCTTCTGCATTGAAGCTAAGCCTTCCTTGAGAACAAGTCCTGCTAACCCACCTCCTGGATGGCCCAGCTTCTCAAACCATGTGAAGGGTGATAGTAGGGCAGAGTGATGCTCCTTTTCTATTAGGTACTGGGATGCTAGTCCTAAAACACTCCTCTAATTAAAAAAATATTTTTAAACTTATAACAAGATCCTGACAGAGACACCCTCAAACCATTCACTTGCACTGTTGGGGAATTCCCCTGAAACCTGAGACAGTGCAAAAATGGGAAGAAAGAAGAATTTTTTTTTTTAAAAGAGCAGGTGGATGGTGTTTCGGTCAGCTTTGTTTTAAGAGTGAGGAGAAAATGTTTCTTCCCTCCACCCAATTGCCCTAGGATTCTAAGAGAGTCATTTCTGGTGGGTTCTCTTGGGACAGGAAGCTATGCAGGCTTTATCATTCTTGCAAGGTGGACATTAGCAGCTTAGGAGGTTGGGAGGGGATGTTTATTTTTATTCTGCAGAAGACAGGGTGAAGTCAGGCATGCTTCATAGATGTATGTGTGGCTAGGTACATAGAATCCTGTAATCCCCGTGTGCATTTGTATTGCACATACACACACATGCACACACAAAACCACCACATGTATGTGAAAAGGCTGGATAGTGAATCTCCATGACCTCTGTTAATCAGGAATTAAGCTATGTTCCTTTTGGCTTGCTGTGAGAATTCTGAATTTCTGGTTAAAAAGCTCCCCATTTGAACATTTTGCTGGAAATCCCTCCATTGTCAGAGGTCATTAAATGTACAGGGAAAGAGGCAAGACATGAGCAAGGGTTAGCTCAGAATGCCGGTAGATGAACAAGTTATATACAGTCTCCAGGACTCCAGTCCCCTCCTGGGGACTGCGAAATTCTATGCCACCGTGAAGCGGCTCAGAAATGAGCCGACAAAGAAGTCCATCAACTTTAACGTGAATATGCTTGAAACACACAGAAGACAAGAATAAATCACCTTACAAATGTGTCTGGTGTAATTTTCCTGTCTCCTTCCCTCTTCCCCACCCCCAGCCCTTTTGTTCTTTGTGGTGTTTTCATGAGCAGCAGCAGCAACAGCAGCAGCAGCAGCAGCAGCCAGGAGTCCCTTTTGGGGGATTTTTCTCTGAGTGACTGGGGTGTGAGCTAGGTACTGCTGCAGTGTGAATCTTTTAAAAACCGCCCAAGACATATTTAAGAGCCTGGTCTAGGAGGAACGGCTCTCCCAGGCATAATTTTTGGTGCTGGTTGCAGCAGGGAGCGTATGCTGGGAGGAAAGTATTATTTTTCTAAATGGAAGGTGTCAGATGGTCACGCAATGTGACTGCATGTTCGAGATCACTGCTTCCCATCTGCAATTTGTGACGTGTGAAAGATTCTGCCCAAATGTGCTCACCAACCGGAAATCCTCAGCACTTTTTTTTCCTTATCAGGAGAGACCAAGATAACCAATGGTTTACAGATCAGGGATCCTATCAAATTAATATCACTGTAGGATAAAATCTGTTTTAAATACAACTCCTAAACTCCAGCAAAGTTAACTAGTACAAACAAGTTCATCCATCTAAGAACTGCTGCTCAGAAAACAACAAAATGGAATCTGCTTATTGCTGAAGCTCCTCTCAAAACAGTCTCCTGCTCAGAGCTTTCGAGAGCGGGCTGGAGCCAGAGGATGATAGATTTTCTTCATGCTAATTAATGTCAACCGAATGACAGCCATCCACTCAGACTGAAGGGAAGTGTTTTCAAATCAGTGCCGGGTTTTTGTTTGTCTTATCCATCTTGAGTCGTTTAGGTATTAACCTAGCAGAGTTCTAAAAAGGACGGGCAGTTTGGCTTCTGCCTTAGTAAGCAGTTCAACACAATATCATGTGAACCATCTGAATTCTGTTTGGTTTTTTTTTTGCTAGTCACAATTCCAAGCTTCTTAGACAAAAATGTTTAAAAAAAAAAAAGGCTTGCAAGGTGCTCTGGACTCCACACAGCTCACACAAAACTCTATCTTTATGAGGTAAGTGCAAATGAATCAGAACCATGATGGGCTAAAGTCCCTTTGCGGTTTGAGTGGTTGCTTTAAAAATCCTTGGCTCCCCAAACTCCACCTGGAGAATCATCACCAAAGTGACCCTAACAGGTGCCCTGGCTGATCCCAACTTGAGGGAGCACAAAGCACCATGGGTCTTCCTCAGATCTTTTATTTCTCATCTGTGTGAAATGGGGAAGGAGGGACAGATGAAAGAAACCATCAGGTGAGTGTAAAAGCTGTACTCTTCTCCAAATCGTTTTATAGCATGTATTTTGCATCACAAAGCTCTTCAGGATCAGTGAGGAAACACAGAGGGATTACAGAGTCAAGAGATGGATCATCTTCACCATTTTGTGAGGCAGCATGGGCTGCTGACTGCAGGGAGCTGAAAGAAAGCATTGCAGAAACAGGATCTTCCACACCAAGGAGCCCTAAACTGGTGCCTTGAAGGTATACCCCCTTCTCCTCAGCTCACGCCTCAAACTCCACTGCAGAAGTAAAGAGTGCCACAGTTCAATCATCCCCCACACCAAATATACCCACAGCATTGACTAGGAGGGCTGGGTCCAAATGACCGAGGTGAGAAATGGAAGTGTATCTGATATGTTCAACAGAGAAGGGTGGTCCCTAGTGACGTGTCAGAAAACAGCAGCAACATCAACAGAGGAACATGAGCCCTTGACTCAGGAGTAGTCCTTGGAATGTTTCTTTTTGGGTGGGGGGGAGGGTGTCATTCTACAATGAAGACCTTTTTCCAGCCCTAATATCATAGTAAGTCCATCCTTCTCCTTGACTACTCTTCACTATCAGGAACTCCCAACACATCACAGGTTGATCTCTTCCTCCCTTGAATGCACTGATTTCGATCTTTGCCACCACTTGGGAAATGAACCATCTTCTCTCATGGACAGAACTGGCAGTCAATGACTGACTTTTCTGAGGACTTGAATATATCACATATGTTTTTCTTAGATGTCCATGTAAATCTGAAGTCTCTTCTCGCATACAGAGCCCGCCTCAGCCTCACCTATGCCAGCACTGTGACATCCTGCAGGATGGAGAGAGATACTCAGCATGTATTCCAAAAAAGCTCACTTTATAACTCATGGAAACTTCTGGAATATTTCACCTGAGTGCTCTTCCAGTCTTCTTCACGTTTTGATCCAGAAGTCTAGAAGAGGTAAGATAACCTGGATGGAGATGATAAGTACACCAGAGAATACTGGTCCTCCCTGGTATGAGCAAACAGCCACAACAACAAAACAAACAGAAACACACTCTTTGGACTCAGTAGCAGCTCCTTGTATTGATTCTTTGAATTAATATCGGAATTAAAAAGGGTGCTAAAGACTGTTTTTTTGAGTATTTGTTTGTCTCCCTTTTTCATTCTTTGGGGATACAGACTACTGTCTAAGAGGATTCTGTTGTGTGTATTTCAGTGTGTGTATGCCTGTGTGTGCATGCAGAAGGTAGCAATTGCTGGGAGTCACACAGAATCAGTGCTATCTTAAACATCATAGAAAGGCCGAGTAAAACAATAATTCAGAGGAGGAAAATGGGAAGGAAATAAAGAGAGTTAACAGAAGAGAATGTGTTAGCTGTATTTTCTGTCTGCTATTTTCTAGGCCTTGACATTGCTTAAATGTTGGCATTCCCTTTTTTACTAACATTTACCTCTTCTCATTTTATGTTTTCTTCCTAAGATTCCATCTGTTTCAGTTGCTTGAATTTTTTTTAACTTTATGAATTCCAAAAGGAGGCAGCTTAGCTTCTAATTCCTTTACTGAGTGCAGAGATCTGTAATCATTCACATGCCAAAGGGACATCCTTGACTTGGACTTCTCACGGGCACCTTAAAATTAATGTCAAAACACTCTTTGTGATTCTCCCTTGCAATGTCTGCTGCTCTTGTCAGCCATAACTTACATATTAACACTACTCTAAACAGTTGACCACAGATAATCTTAGTACTTGGAAGACTAAGGAATGAGTATTGAGAATGTGAGGCTATTTTGAGCCTCACATTTTGCTCTGTGAGAACAAACATCAAACAAACAAGTAAGCCTCCTTGGATTTTTTTTTTGGACCTCTGTTTCTCTCTGTCTACAACCAGCTACTCATTAAATCATAATCCCTTTTCTTGCATACCTCCAAATTCCCCTGCTTATCAATTTTAGTTGGATAACTCAAAACCTGTTAGCCCCAATGCCACACCCCAAACCTTAGAAGCCATGGGTGTTTTACATCACATAGCAACAGAGATTGTAGATACAGTTAAATTAAGACCTTATAGGGAGGTATGATTTTTAGAAGAATCAGGAAGCTTAGTAAGAGAAAGGATGATGGAAAGACAGAAACAGAGATAGGAATGACATGGGGCCAGGAACCAAGGAATAGAGGAACTAGAATGAAATAATAATAACAATAGAAGACCCAGAAATGAACCCACACACCTATGGAAACTTGATTTTTGACAAAGAAGCCAAAACCATTCAATGGAAAAAAAACAAAGCATCTTCAACAAATTGGTGCTGGTCCAACTGGATATCTGTATGCAGAAAAATGAAAATAGATACATATTTATCACCTTGTACAAAGCTAAAGTCCAAGTGGATCAAAGACCTCAACATAAAACCAGACACACTAAACCGGTTAGAAGAAAAAGTGGGGAAGACCCTAGAACTCATTGGCACAGGAGACTACTTCCTGAATAGAACACTAACAGCACAGGCTCTAAGATCAACAATCAATAAATGGGACCTCATGAAGCTGAAAAGCTTCTGTAAAGCAAAAGACACTGACAGCCTACAGACTGGGAAAGGATCATTACCAATCCTA
>CM053764.1:20496680-20559297 GCA_028658305.1 Pachyuromys duprasi | reverse complement strand
CCAATGCCAAGACAAAGACTACTGTAGTTGGAAGTGATGTGTTTTAGAACAGCTTCTACACCACTGTGGAGTGTAACAGAGTGTTAATCATCATTTTATTTGTCTAAGATTTAGCTTCTTGCCTATAAAATTGGAATGATAGGTATTTCACAGTCTAATATTTTATAGTGAAGATATTAATAACCAGAACATAATATATATAATGATTCCAACGTTAGAAGGTGTCAGAAAGCATATTAACAAGATCATTCAGTACTGATATCCTCTGACAACTGCAGTGAGTGCAAGATAAGGCCATCCAAACAACACTGGGCCATGTGATCCTTGTGAGTCTGAAGCTATCAGCTGAATAAATTCCTACAAATAGGAAGGGATTGTCTACTGAGGAAAAAAAAAACGACATACAATTTTTAACAATTGTTTTCTTCATGATAGAATACTCCGAACTCAATTTGCTTTAGGAACAGGCCTGTATGAACAAGTAGGATTCATGTATAAGCAAGTTGAATAGCACTCAACTCAACATATATATTTCAAGGGCTTCAGTTTGCTGTTTTACACGTCAAGGCCTCTGACTCTTTTACATATATTTGATAGCTGGAAACTGCTCATTTCATAATTATCTTTTTCCTACTTAGGGTTTCTTTTACTGTGATGGAAATACTAGTTGGAAAGAAAACACTTCCAGATCACTGTTTATCATTGAAGGAAGTCTAGACAGACACTCAAACAGGGCAGGAACCTGGAAGCATGCAGCAGCCATGAAGGAGTGCTGTTTATTAGCTTGCTCATCATGGCTCACCCAGCCTGCTTTCTTGTAGAACCCAGAACCACCAGCCCAGGGATGGCACCACCCATAATAGGCCAAGTCCTCCCTTATCAATCACTAATTAAGAAAACGCAGCACAGGTTTGCCTACAGCCCAGTCTTTTGGAGGCCTTTTCACAACTGAGGCTTTCTCCTCTCAAATCACAAATTGACAAAAAACTAACATAAAAATTGTGTCAGTCTGACATAAAACTAACTAGGACAATGTTGAATGTAACTATGCAATGATTTTCTTGCTTTTGATCTTTTATTCATTGTCTTTGATCCCAAACAAAAGATACCGCTACATCTATAAGCAAAAGTAGAGAGTTAAAGAGTCCTTCACCGCTCAGGGCAGGTAGGAAGATATCACGGCAAAGTCAATTCAGCAGCTACTTGGGCTAGGTTTGGTGGCTCTAAGCTGGCTTGAAAACTGCTCAGTGAGAGGAGAAGATGTCAACACACAATAAAAAGAGCATTTCAAGGTCTTGGGTGGGAATTCTTTTATCAGTGGGAGCATTTTCAACTCCACCCGACAACTCACAATCAGTGGCAATGTTAAAAATCCCTCCAAGTCTTTATGAGGTGAGGAAAGCCATCAAGCAGATGAAAAACAACAAGGCATCTGGAGCTGGTGGGAACCCCGCTGAAACCTTCAAATCGGCTGAGGAAAGCGCACACTATGGCTCCTCAGTCTCATCCCGAAGCCAGAGAAAGATGAAGAAATTCCAGATGATACCAAAATGCTGCAGTTGTGAACATTTCAAGACAAGGATGCAAAGATATTTAGAAAGAGAAACACTCATCCCATCTGAAAACTTCTTGCTGAGGGGCCTCCCTTGGTCACGGCAGGCAATACAGACATGTTAAAAAAATGCTTATGGCGTAAATTCAGCTGTTTGGCAGGAGCATTTTATTTCCTGGTTTGTTTGGAAATGAACAGATACCAAGCAGTGCAAACCATTGAAGACACCCACTGCATTGTTGTTAGTTCCATGTGCTTGCTCACCCCTGGAAAAATTTTAAGGCAAGAGTTGCCTGATTAATTATCTTGTCTCCATAGTCTCATAGACTCCACAGACAGCATAGTAGATGCAGGATATCATAATTGATGAATTAATGAATTAATTGAACATTATTCAGCGGCTTCAGTGTTAGCAAGAGAAAGATCACTTGCATATAAAGCCTGACAAATAAACCAGGCTTTTATTTCTGGCCCTGGCTCCCTGGCTACCATTGGTAGAATGGTGAACAGAAACAGAATGGAGTTGGTATGTGGAAGGCTCAGTTTGGCAAATCACTACTGCTTAAGCATGAAGGCCTGGCTCCTGGCCCCAGAAGCTAAAAGCCCAGGTGTAGTTTTGGGAGTCTACAGTTCCAGTGATGAAGAGGCAGGGACAGGCCTAGAGTTTGCTGACTAGTCGGGCTATCCACTCTGTGAGCTCCAGGTTTAGTTAGAGATTCTGTCTCAAAAAGTAGGTGGAGAGTGATTATGGAAGACACAGCATCAACCAAACATACACGCGTACCCACACATACACAGAAATATACACACGAAGTATTAATAGTTAATGATAACGATGACAATAATAATACAGAGCATGTACATTCACCCTTGTCTATTCCCTACTTGACAAAGAGCACGTGGCAGAGAAGAAAAGACCTGCAGATTGGTAAAGGTGGGGAATCAAAACTAAGAAGCTTGGGCACCAGTCTTTGCTTTGATCGTTATTGATCGCAACTGAGAGGCAATCTACGCCAAACTGAATACACTGGCATTTCCTCCCATCACCTCCCTTCCTGTTCCCGTACAGGTGACTGAGCTGAGATTCAGTGGCTAGGTTAGTCTTTCCCCCAAATCCAAGGCAAACTCTGCTTTGCCTATAAAGTTCCTATTTTGCTGCCCAGCGTGGAAACCAGAGGGCCAAACAGGGCTTCCAGGGGAGGCTATGTGGGGGTTGGGATGGAGACGTCGAGGGTCCTCTGCCCGGCACTGAGATAATGCAGACAGAGCCTTGAGGTAATTAACACTTGAAGCCGCTGCGGACTAAAACAAACAAAAGCGCACCCTTTCTGGTTCCACTCCCAAGACCTCATCCGGAGGCCGGAACAGTTTGTTTTGCAGCTTCCCTGGTCACGTGAGCCCCAGTATAATGAAACCTCTCTAATCTCTATTTTCCTAAAGTCTGTGTAGATACAGATGGCTCTGTTTTGGTCTCTGGGTTTTATTCTTATTTTGCCACAATTTTAACCTTTTATGTTATCTCTTTCTGTGACATACTCTCACTGATTCCTCCCTGCCTGGGGGCTCTGAAAGGCCTTTCATTTTCGTTTTCTAACCATTAGATAATGTAGTTCTTGGAGTATTTGGAATTTTTGAATTTCGGAAGACCGGTGACCACAGCTCCTGAGGATTTTGATACAGTGGGATGCCAATTTGTGATTCACGAGAAACTGACTCCATCGGCTCCATCTTCCTCCCCCCACCCCTTTCATAGAAGAGATGTTTAATTTTCAAAGTATCTATAATTAGATGTGCCTGGAAGGTCATGTTTAGTGGACAAGGCTTCCTAGAAGTGTGACCTTAAGTACAGGTTAGGCTGTGGGACAGTTAGGGAGAATAGGAAGGGAGGAACGTGCAATCTGACACTGGCCCTGGAAGAGACAGAATCAAGAGGCTGTGCAGCCTCAGAAGGTCATTTTCGGAGAAAAGAAGCTAACGCCAAACTTCATCAGCCCGCAAAGCACCGTTGGTGGGTGTCACTTTCCAGTCTTAGGTTACCGTAGAAGACCAAATGTAAGAATGACAGATGTAGTCCCCACATGTTTGTCTGACTGAGGTGGGCATCTGAGGGGATGGAATTAAAAGACGACTCCGCATTGTTGGCGCAGTCACCCAAGCGTGGGAGGGGTGGAATTCCATCTGTTCAGTTCAGTTTGGTTCAGTGAGCCGGGTCACTTTGAATGGTTCACTGGGTTGTGACTATCTAAAAATTATAGTTAATGCATTTTAAAAATCTTGAGCTGCATGACAAGATTGCCTTATTGCTTGTTTTTCCTTGCCCTCGGGTTTATCACCTCCGAGGATGGGTAAAAATGGAGTGCCTCCCCCAGTGACACTGGGAACTGGGTGTCTGAATCCTGAAGCCGATGCTCCTCCTTCAAAATGGCCGAGGAACTTCATTTTTATACCCCCTCTCACTCCATCTTCTCCCTGACTGGAGTTTAGTGGCTGAGATGACAATTTCTCACTCATGTGAGACGAAGCTGGGAACATCTTTTCTGAGGGAGAGGTGAGAGGCAGGCATAGAAGTAGAAAGTAGAAAAAACTATTAAGAAAAAATAATTACAGGAGGAGAAAGCCATAACTCATGTTTCAGAGGAAAATATGAAAGTCTCAGAGCACGGGACACTACAGCAAGTGTTCCTGGTGTTTGGCTTCCCAAGGTGGGGCTCATAGCCAATGACACAAACCTTGGGGAGCAGGTGCTTGTCTTTGGGGACACAAGAAGCCTATAGTCCCAGGGTTGTGGGCAGTGTAGTTGTTTTTCTGAGTGACAATGCAGGCTTCCTACAACCGGTAAGTTGAGTTTGTTTGATTGATTGATTGATTTTTTTTTTAAACTGGGAACTCTAGGGAGAGAGAGAGTGTGTGTGTGTATGTGTGTGTGTATGTGTGGTGTGTGTGTGAGAGAGATTGGAGTAGGAGTAAGATTGAGCTATAAAGAAAAAAGAATACCTTTATATCAAAGAGGAAAAGATTAGCTATGGAAATAAGCACAAGAGAATGGATTTTTGTTCCATCACTGCCTTTGAGTGACCTTGATTTTATTCACCATGTCATTTTTACCTATTAAAACATATCTTCTTCCTACTGGATATTGGTCACTGTGGCTTCTTGTTGCAATGCCCTGCTTGATATATCAACACACCGTGTCACTAGTAAAAGGGCAATGGACAAGAGTAGTAATGGCTGAAAGTGGCCCCTCAAGTTTTCAAATAGGAAGTGACACAAAGCTAGCTTCAGGACAGCCTCAAGTTTAAAGACAGCAATTCTTCCAGAAGAAATAAAAAATATAATAACATATCTGTCATCACTGGGGCTGTTGCTCCTGCAGGGTTACGAAGAGCATCTGTATAATTCTCACCCCATGTCACATTTACTTGTTATTCAGATGTGGCTAGTGATCTTAGTGTTATCTGGCTCTCCTGAAATTCCGTCTTAGGAGAAATAACTACTCACTCACAGGAAGGAGGTTCTTCATGGGGAGGTGTCTTTGGAGAGCACTGCAATTTTAGGTGTATTTTTTTCATTCAATAGATGAATGATAAAGCAAGAATGAGCTGCAGATGAAGGTTTTTCCTATGCAAGCACAGGGCAGAGTCACACAGTGATTTGGGGATGTAAGTTAGTTTACTGAGGAAGGGACTACCCACCTCTAGCCTTCCTCAGGACTTTTTCCCCCCACACCTGGTAGATTGCAAGCTGTCTTCTAGAGAGAGTCGGCCAGCAGAGGTCAGTAGTTAGATGGCCTACCTCAAACATGTTGAGATGGAACTCCTGCTTTAAGTAAGTCTCCTTAGCTTTCCACAATGCAAAATGTGATCTCAGCAGCCATCCAAATCATTTCTCTCCTTTTTTTTTGCATTATTCCAGCATCCTTTCTGAGCTCATTATTATTTCCTTGAGTTTTCACCCATCTATCCAACTCATATCAGCAGTTCCCTTCTTTGAAGACTTTTTCAGTTCTTCTGCTCATCCCATCCACCCTCTTGCCTAGCATGGAATGGTCATCCCAGGATATTCTAATGATGTGTCTTGCCTTTCTGGCATTTCTCCTATCTCAGTAGTGTAGCAATCAAACCCAAGGGTATAGCCGTGCTTCTACAATGTAGATGCTTAGTTGAAAAAAAAAAAAGGCTTAATTGAATAGGAAAAGCTACTCCTTTATATGATTTTCTAAATCTGTTTTCTACTCCAGCTACTCAATTTAATATAGTCCCAAGGTATTATTCCCATTTCTGTTACTTTCCTCTATAATATTTATGAATATAAGTTTATTTGAACATGTACTAGTTTATTGGTTTTCTCTATCAGTAGAATATAAACTCGATAAAACCAAAGGCATTGTCCTTTTTTTTTGTTTACATTATATCACCCATTCTTATCTTTGTGCCTGGTTGGGAAGTATTTGTGAATAAAATAAAGAATAAACGAAATATTCTCTAGCAGAGGATGGCAGGCACTTTTCAGTAGTTTTGATGATGGACAAACTTACTACTTCTTCAATTTAAGATTTAAAGTAGATTTTGCTACTGTTTAAAAGCTCTCATGCCAAGAGAAGGGGGAAAATTGAATGACAAATTTACAAAGAAACCCTTTTACATGTTGACTATGGAATCCTTTTATGAATGGCTGACTTCCCTCAATTCACGCCCCACTGGTCACCCATCTCTTCTTCCTCTCCCTGCTTCTTTTTCCTCCTCACAGATCTGCCTGGAGCTGCTAGCTAAGCCGTCCCCAATACAAAGGGGAATTAATACTGTAGAACATTTGGGATTCAGTGAGCACTCCTCTGTGATGCTTTAGGAAACCAAGGTAGGGTTTTATCTCTGATTATAAGCTGGAATCTTAACACAATGGAACTTAACTCACCCTGCCCTGGACTATGTGAAGCATTAGGAGGCAACATTACTGTGAAAGCTGAGACCTTAGAGCAAACAGGGACCTAAATATTTACTTTTTATATGAGCCCTAAATTATGATACTAGGTTTTAGTCAGGAGAGGAGAACACTTAAAGGTGAAGTGTGTGTGACTGTGTGTGTATGTGGGTGCGTATATGTGTGAGTGTGTGTGTTTGTGATGCCTTTAGGCTAGTGATACAGTCCTTTGTGATATATTACAATAGTATAGGCACTTGCTATGATTTGAAATGTTTCTGGTAATTAAACCTTATATCAGAAGGAAAATTCCACCAAACACAGATGTTCTCAGTGAATTTTTGTCCCTTCTCAGTTTTACCAGTCTTTTGTGGGCTTCCAAGATAATGAATCTGTCACCAACATATAATCTATCTCTAGCCTGATAAGGAAACAACTCAAGACGGTGGATATAAAGGAATTTAGATTTGACATTGGACAAGTTATTCATTCTTGGTGCTTAGACTGTCTCTTTGCTGAGAATAAGTGCACAGTCATGGAGGTTTCTGTGTGGGTTACTGAGAAGATGGAGTGAGAGACGTAAGTGACATTCCACTCCAGGGTGTGGCACTTTATAAGTAAAGTGCAGAGGCTGTGCTGACATTACTGCTATTCCCTGCTTAGAATAACCTGGGACTCCTTATTTCTTCTTCACGCACTGTCTCATCAGACATGAACAAACAGCAGAGTCAGGAACTCAAAGGCATTCACTAGTGACAAAGCGTGTGGATCCTGGAATTAGGCTGCTAGGCTTGGAATTGCAGCTCCTTAACTTACTGAGAAAGTGATTTTGGGCAAATGACTTTATCTCTTTATGCTCCCATCTTCCTGTTTGTGAAATAAGGCCCAAGATCTTGGTATAGAGTGGTGATATGTATACTTAAGAGCATGCAATAGTGTGTATAGTAAACACATAGGAGCTAGTGGTAGTCATGAATATTATTATTGTCACCAAAGAGTCTTGTACATGGCCAGGGGCTTCTCACTAAACAGACTTATGGTGCAATTTCCTCACCAGATTCCAAATTGCACCGCATAGTGCACCACCACAGTGGTCCTTTGGTCCTTTTCCAAATTTCCAAGAAGAGTCTGCTCTCCCCTTCCCATGTTTTGGGAGGATGAAAGCCCTTGTACCCACACATTTCCAGGGAAACCAGGCATATTGTTCTCTCAAACAAAAGGGCACAAAGACCTGTTCTTTCATCTAGAAGGATGGGAACTGGAGATGATTAAAACATGATGATCTGTGTTATCTCAAGAGCCAGCTCATATCAAGCTCTCAGAACCAGTACTTGAGGTGGCTAGTGATCTAAATGACCCTCACATTACTCTTGTAGCCAGGGGCTCCTCCAGGCTTCCACAACCAAGAGTAGTGATGGCTAATAGCCTAAATAACCTCTATGCTATCTGTATGACCAAGACCACTCCAGATCTTTCTTTAGACCCTTAAACTAACACATGTAGCCTATCTTTAGAACCTAGCTTCTTGGAAGAAATGACATGTTCTTTGAGTTGATTTTTGATGTAATTGTGCCTCCTTGTACACCAGAAATTGTAATACACCAGCAAACTTTCCCCCCCTGTACTGCATTTAAGCATAGTGGCAATAAATTGCCTAGCATCAGACTCCCAAAGTTTGAACCACTCTGATTAAGTCAGGCCTAACTGAGTTTTCATTCTTATCTCTTCAATGATCATTTCTCTGCTTCTCTGCTCTCCATGATGCTTTTGGTGACCCCCTCCCCCCAAACACAGGCTGGTGTTCCTTTTCTCTGTACAAAGTAGGCCAGTTCTTGATACTCAGGTCAGTCTTCCATCTACTGAGGAGCAGAGTAACACAATCAAGCAAAAGCCAAAAAAAGGATTTCTCTCCAAGAGGCCCACAGCAGTGGACACATTACATTTCTGTGGCATTTTCAGGTCACATGTTCATATATATTCATAGCACCAAAACTGATGATTGGCTTTTGCCTCTATCTCCTGGGACACAACCCTGTAGCCCCCTTCCTCAGTAGCATCTGAGTTTAATACTGAGTGGCTTAGACTAATTCTTATTTTATGAATAGTAGGACTATTGGTGGTTTTGAAAATTATTTTTGGTGGTGAGCATTGAACCTAGGGATTCACACATGCAAGGCAAACACTTTGAGTTATCTCTCCAGTCTAGTGTTTTCATGTGCTAGAGATTGAGCAAGGAAACCATAGGCAAGGAAACCAATCTCCCATTGACCTAAAGCCTTATGCCTTTTGTTTTTAAAATTGTGCATTTATTTGCTTATTTATTAGTAATGTAGGTATGTGTTCATATGTGTTCAGGTGCACATATGTGTATGTTTGTGCATGTGGAAGCCAGAGGAAAACTTTACATGTCATTTCTTAGGTGATGTCTACCTTTTTTTTTTTTAATTTTCGAGACAGGGTCTCTCCCTGGTTAGGTTGGTTGACTAACATATTTCAGCTCCCTCCCTACATGGCTCTACCTCCCTAGGGCTAGGATTACAGGTATGTATCACCTCACCTGGCATTTTAGCATGAGTTCTGGCCATCAAACTGATGTCTTCATGCTTGCAAAGCAAGAATTTTGCATCTGAGCTATCCCTCTAGTCCAACCCTTTTATTTGAAGTCAGGCTCTTTTAGTTTACTAGCCACTATATAGCACAGACAGGTCCTAGTTTCTCAATCTTCCCATCTCAGCCACGCCACTGACTGGGATAAAAAGCCTGTGCAATCAGTTCAGGCTAACCTCTGGGCTTTTACAGAGCAGATTTCCTAATTATGTCTCCTTGTCTACAAACACCATGACCGGTTCTCGGGCTCTTCACCTGGTAGCTTGTCTTTTATTATTTCCTATGTGTGACATCAATGGATCCCCTTTGCGCTTTGTGGTGTCAAGACGGAAAACTCAAGTTACCAAGATATGTCAGCATGGTGCTTCAGGTGCTGTGTACATGCTTGAGCTTCAGGGTAGTCCTGAAGACTTACTGCTGTCATAATTTCTTACTGGAGTGGACACTAGATGTGAGAAAGGCTAAGTAGCTTGTCAAAGTCAAGGAAGCAATTTCTGGAATGAGAGCAAAAATTTTAGAGCTTAAATTTCAAAAACTGTATTGTTATTCTATTGTATTATGTTGCTTCTTTCCTTTCTAAAAATAATGTTAAGTTTAATTGTAAAATTTTAAATTTATAGACTATTTAATTTAAAATTATTTCAATTTATTTTAAAATGCTTTCAATTGAAATAGAATTACATCATATCTATATTCTATTTTGTCCTTCCAGCCTCTCCCATGGCCCTTTATTCTCAAATTGCTAACCACTTTTTCTTTGATATTTGTCTTGTGGGTACTTGCATATGTGTGTGCACGCAAACATGCATGTGCGCACACACACACACTCCTTTGAGTTAATTTCCATTGTTTGTGTGTATTTGCTTTCAGGACTGACCAGTCTGTATTGGACAACCAAGAAAGGGGCTCATTTCTGGGAAAGTCTAATTATGCTTCTCCCAGAAGTCAGTAGTTGTCTGTGGCTCTTTGTTTAGGATGTGAGACCTTTGTCCCCTTTCATGTTAAGAAGTCCTTTGATGCTGCCATTTTTCACATTTTGTTTCTGAGTCACTCCTAGAAAACACTGTTTCGTAACACACTTCCTGGTATTCTGGTTTCATACTTCCCCCCCATCTTCTTGGTGGTTCCTGAGCCACAGATGTAGACACTTTCACTAGGGCTGGGCCCACCATGGTTCATTGACCCCCATACTGTGCCCGGGTATGTTTTTCTATGATGGTCTCCATTTGCTGTAAAGAGAAGCATCTTTGATGAGGAATGATAGCTACATTTATCTGTGGCTATGCAGATACAATTTAGAGTGTAGTAAGGAATTATGCTGGTCTAGTAAGCTGGCAGTAATAGATTTTTTTTCCTAGGGTGCATAACTTCACTAGTTCCAGGAAGCTGACTATGTTTCTAGTTCCAGATAAGTTTGTTCATCTGTTGAGTGGGCCTTAAGTCCAATTAGATAGCTGTTGGTTGCCAACCACATGTGAGTGTTACTTCTTGAACCTTTATGCACGTTTTGCCTCGCTAGTACTTCTCATGGTTCATAGGTGTTCCACCTGGGTAGGTTCTTTAATTGCTTCCCTTCCTTGGCAGCTTGCATCGTATTTTCTGGAACCATGAAGGCTAGACCACAGGAAAGAGGCGCTCAGGTCAGATTCGGCTCCAGTCACCTGAGGGTGTGTGTCCTAAATGTGTGATCTCTTCAGTAATAGGGGTTCATCATCAGGCCGAGAGGCAATCAAGGGCTACATTGATACTTTGTACTGTGTGGGTGGCTCTTGGATTCCTCTGATCAATTATTTGAAAGGAGGTTTCTTTTAGCTGGTATTGGGAGTTTTGCCACTGTATTGTTCTTGTGGGAAACATTGTCAGCCCACATGGCTTAACTTCCTTTAAGTTGTGTGTGTTTGTGTGTGTGTACACTTATATGTATTGTGTATAATTTTGGTAAATATAAAGGAGCATGATTCATTGAGGCTTTATTAAACAAAGCTAGTGGTTTTGCCCCTCCTTCTCCCTCTGTACTAACCTCCTTTTCTTTTCCCAGTCCCCAGTATTCCATTTTTACATACCTGCATCCTGCTGGTCCCCTCCCTAGCACTTCTGGCACCTATGTGTCCTTGATACTTTGCTAGTGTCTGTAGTTGTTCTATGTTGTATATTCACACTTGGGGATTAGGAGCTATGAATCATAGATGAGAGAAAAACCCCAGGTATTTGGAACTGATTTTATTTTTTTATTTACATACTTTACATATGATCTTCTCAGAGGTGAAGATCATGAATGGGGTGAAAAGGCATAAAAGCTACTGTTAGTCTTGAGAAATTTCTACCATTCTTTCTTCATCCCTTCTTCATATACATCACACACATGTACAATTATCTCCTCTGTACATTCATTCATGCATATAGAATTATCTCTTGTGTATATACACACATTCATATTTGTAGATAGTATCTAATTTTTATTAGGAATTTATTTTATAAGAAATTGATAAAACATTGCTTGTCACTTTTGACACTGACGGGATCTTAGAATCTTCTTGCCTAGGATAAGCCATCAGCCTTCAGCAGGGTCAGTTGTTTGGATGCCTTGTTGCCTCTAGAGCTTGTTTCCACAACAACCAACTTATTAATGTGAATGCTTATGATAAAACTTAGTTCCTCATGCTTTGTAGCAAGAACTTTATAGAATAAACTATCTTCCCAGCCTTGAAACACAATTTAATACTTACTTTGAAATATACCAATATACTTTTAGAAGAATCGTACCTGAATGTGAGACATCAGACAGGTAAAAATCCAGGGGACGCTTATGATGTTAGGACCGTATGGTGACCTAGAAGCCTTACTACAGGTGGTAAATCCTCGTGTTTGAACATAGATAATAAATCGGGGGATCACTGCTACAACTGCACCTCATTCCAAACAATATTCTTTCTAAAATGCTAGAATGTGCCCTAAAAAAAGTAAGCAAAGATGTTTGTGTGAGTGGTGAGTGTGAATGTGCATGCACAAAGTTATTTCAAAAACAGAGTGCCCACAGTTGGTTGCAGGCCCCCTGAATGGTGCAGTGACATTGTAGCCACATGATCCTAAGCTCTTAGGATCAGAAATGCCAGTGAGAGGGGCGCCCTGATGTGCTCAGTAGTAGACATAACAAACACAGAGGGCCTTCCTTCTGGGAAGAATAGTGCTTTCTTCTTGTGGTTTTCTTTAAAGCAACTAAAAGGTTGAGCAAGACTGCAATGGAAAGTAGCAAATGGAGGTGGATTGACTGGAGGAGAGTGGACAGTGGTCTAGGGGCTGGAGGTGAGAGAAGATCGAAGCTGATGGAGGGACGGACAGCCATGTCAAAACAATGGGTAGCATTTAATAACAGAATGTTGAGAGTAGCCTACACACGAAGTACTCTTGAATGTTTTATAGAAGTGGAGAAGGAAAGCAACCGATAGTTTGTGGTTTTGAGCCTGGCATAGGTGGAAGAGAGCCTGGAGGTCGCCCGCCTTGGATGGCTCTTGAGGCAAAGCCATCGGGTTGACTTGCTAATTTGGCCATGTCATTCTGTTTGATAAGGAAAATGTAAACTGTGGTTTACCGATGTTTATGGTTTAAATATAAAGGATTCATATTTGTTGTTCCTTATATCCCAAAGCTCTGTGACATTTTCTGAGCTCAAAACTTTGTATTTCTGCTTCCACAAGTACTGTTTGCCACGAGTGAAATCCACCTTAGAATGCCTGGTGTGGAGACACACAGCTTCACACTTGAGCAACCCTCACCTGCTTTTAGGCATCAAGAATCATGCCATTTTTTTGAGGTTATGCAAAGAGGAAGAACATTAAAGGGAGCAGGAGAGGGCAGTTAATTTTCCCATCAGAATATCGGAATGACCTCAGACAGAGAGAGAGCGTGAACTGGTTTTGCATGGGAATTCTGTCACTGTGGTGTTCACAGAAGTTCCCCTCTATCTTTAACCCAGAGAAGGAAGCTGCAGTTTCCCCTCCTCCTTCCAGCTGTCATGGTGACCTCCCCAGGAGAAAGCAAAGGGACACTTACCTTATGACTGGGAAGCAGGAAATCTGATAACTTCTGAAACCAGTGTCTGCGTTCCCAGCAGGTGGCTATGGTCTGTCTTCTGTCTGGGAACGGAATAAAAATGCAAGTGAAACCTGCAAAGGTCAGAATTTCAGAATAACTGCCATATTGTATTGTCACCAAGTTATTAATGATCATCTCCCTCATTCACTTTTTTTTTTAAAGTGGCTTGGTCATGTCCCAGGGAATGCCAGGTACATTTTTCTTAATGTATGAGCACAAGTTACATATAACAACCTAACAACACAATACTGCCTCTTTAATGCTAATCTATTCCTTGCAATCTACTAGATACATGTAGAGTCATTGGTGTGTATCAAGAGAGCAAAATCAGATTCTGAGAATATCTGAAAGGGTGCACTAGAGTGTACATAATAATGTATTTTAATCTGCCAGGCCTTAAAATTAATCATGAATTCCCACAGAGATTTTAATAATTTTGAGATGATGTTTTTTTTTCTTCATAGAGTAATATTCTTGGACAGAGTTTTCTAAATGCTGCAAGGGAGCAAAAATGAGGTGGGGGAGGGCAAACCGGGGGGGCAATTTCTCACTTGCCTTCCTAACCAGAGGTGCCTTTGCCAGGGAATATGCTTTCTTCTGCTCCTAACTGAAAGACAAAGTAGGTGTCTCAAAGAAAGGCTTTCTAACTCGGTAAAAGCTAGAAAACAGTGAGGGGTTTTCTGGGTCAGCCACATGCATTTGTACAGCAGTGTGGACTGTTTCACACAGAGGTCCATGGCAGCAAAGGATGGGTGCCTTGGTGACCGCAGGCAACTTGACTCTCAGTAGTTTGCACCATTTCAGGAGAAGGAAACCTTGGCGGATGACTGCAATCAGTTTTGGAAAGGGTAGCTATATAATTTATTGTCCAAACTGGGGACTTTTGAGGGAAAAATAAAACTAAACAATCATGGTAGGATATGTGTTTGCTTTAGCTCAAGGACACATAGCAGAAGTCTGCCACTTAGCGTTTTCATTTAGCAATGCCCTTGGCTGTTTGAGAGGGATGCAGGGAGTGTGAGCCATGTTGGCCCTTCAAATCTTTTCCCAAATAGGCACTACATAAAACTATAAACATAATATTTTTCTCTAAAAATAAACAAAATAGTTATTACTACATGTAATGTGTTTTTTTTTCAGAGACTTTTCAAGGTGTCAGAAAGGAATATGTTCCTAGAGGCATGCTGGGCTCTCTGGGTCTTCTTAGATATCCAGAGAACAGTCCATTATATTGTCTTGCTGTAGGGAGAAGTGGATTGCTCTTGTAAAACACATGTGCCTGGTTATTTTCCATAAAATATGGTTATCAGAACAGGCCTTTGTTCCTTTTCTTCCCATTCACAAAAGAGTTTTCTTCTTGTTGTACAAACTACCCAAAGTCCCCTCGCAAAACATCACTAAGGACAGACATAGAGACTGGTTTATGGGAATTATGTAGAATCTTGTGTTTTCTTCCATTCTTTTGGGTGGAACAACACATTTTTCATGGCTAGTGTATAAATAGAATGTTTTTCAGATCTTAAATAACATAAGTGGCACATATAGGAAGGGTAAAGAGATGGAAAAATATGTCACTGCAGATACATGAAGCTGAATTGCCACTCTGTTGCTGTGTAGGACCCTTTCTAACTTGGTAGCTCAGGCTGGTCTTAAGCTGGGGCTCTGCCTGCCTCTGCCTCATGAGTGCTAGGATGACAAGCATGCAGCAATGCATGCATCATCAGGAAGGGTGCTTTCATCTGTGCTAAATAAGCTGCAGGCTGGTAGAAGCAGCAACCCTACCAGTATGTGTACACATGCAGGAAATTATTCCATTGCTTTTGGCTTGAGTAATAGAAGAGACTATTATCTTGCTTTGCCCCATACCTCTTCCAGGTTTTCTTCCTTCCCTTCAGTGTTCAGTCTCTGCTACCAGGGACAATGACTGAATGGAGTACAAGACACAGCAAGAGTATAGATTTTTAGAATACAAACCATTAGCCTTGAGTTTCAAGAAAGTCTCAACAAGATTCTTGTAAAGACCATGGTCTTGACCCATGGACAGGAATTTTTGGAGTGAGATTAAGGCCTCATCTTGGCTGCAGCCTGTACTTAGCTAGTAGAACTTCCTTCATTCCAGAGTGCCTGAGTCACCTGCAAAAGAATGCCTTCTTGTTGGGACTGAGGTTCTGCATTGTAGTGTGTGTGCATTAGTGCATGTGTTTGTGTGTTTGTGTGTGCATATTGTATGTACTGGAGGACATGCTCATTTATGCACAGTAGAAGCCAAAGGTTGAAACAGGCATCTTTGTCTCTTAATCTGTAACTCATTTTTTTGAGGCAGGTTCTTTCACTGCACTTAGAATGCTTTAATTGGCCATTCTGGAAGGTCAGTGAGCCCCTGGGACTCTCCTGTCCCTACTTTCCAACATTAGTATTACAAGTGTGTACTGCCAAGCCCAAATTTAATCTGGGTGCTAGAGATTTGAACTCAGGTCTTTGGGCTTGCACAGCAAGCATTTTTCCAGTTATCTACCTCCCCAGTCCAGATTCTACAGTTCCAAAATGTTTGGAGATTCTGAGAAGCTACTTGAATAGAGACTCAAGTCTTATGGAAAACTTTCAGGTGGAGGATGCCTGGTCCTTATACAAGCCTTCCTGGGACTTTACCCTCTGAGGCCAGTCTTAATTTTTGGTCCCTAGTATATGTTTCACAAGAGTTCTGACATATAAAACTAAAACTGTGCATGTCCTGTAGAGGGTCCTTTACTTATAGTGACATAGATTGCCATTATTCTTCTTTGTCCATGTGATAAAGATGTTGAACGTCCCGAGAGAAGTGCAAACAGCTGCTTTAATAACTGTATCAGTGTTCAGGGGGGATGCAGTTGGTAGGACCAAGGGAATACTCTTCCTGGGATGCAGGGTTCTGACAGTCAGCAATTAACAAAGTGCTCTAGGATAGCTGGGGTTTGCAGGACAAAGGCAACAGTCGCTCCTGTGAACAGTGTTTTATGTTGTCTCCCCCCGCCCCCAGAGGTGACACTCATTATATTGCTGGGTCATCAGAGAGTGGGGTTACATTGTCTCTGCATCTAGTTCACCAATGACAACAGGGACTTACACACACTGGCCTTGGTAGAGTTGATACCTAATTTTCCAGTTCTTCTTCTGACCCTAGTAACTAGAAGCCACTGGAAGTATGTTAGTGAAATGTCAGTAAGCTTCCCCAGGCAAACCTATGGAAAAAGTCCAGGATTACTTTTTTTTGATAATTATATCAGCGCCACTTGCTATGATGCTAATAGCAGCTTGGATAGCATACTACAGGTCTGCTTATGCAACACATTGTCTGTGTAAGATATGGTTGAAATGCAATTCTCCCTGTGGCATTGTATACATATACAACTTGATCCTTAACTCTCTGTCTATGAGGGTGGTACTGTTCCCATCATAGAGGGTATAAAACCATGTTCAGAGAGATAAAATATCTCATCTAGCATGGCAGGCAGAAACAAAGGCAGAGCTGGGGTTGGAAAATAGGGTATCTGTTTCGGAGTCTTCACCTTTTTACCTTATGTGTGGTGTTGCTCACACAGGTGCTGCTCACTCTGTGTTCACAAGTTCTAAGAAGGATGATGGGGTCAGTCATAGCTTGAGCAACCAGATCAGTTACTTTCTGATGCTGCCTTCCCATCCTTGGGAGTGATGCAGAATTTTGGTCCTTCAAGGTACTTAACATCTTCATTGTGAGCAAGGAATATAAGGGTGGCCTCTGGCCTCTGCATCTCCTGCCTACTCTATCACCTTCCTTTATAACATCCGAAAGATAATTTTTTAAAACCTTATCTCTTAGGTTATATAATTTTAAGGGGCAATTCATTCTTCCAAGTCTTTCTCAGCAAATTTTCCTTCGCCATCTTCAAAAATCTACCTTGTTCTACTTTAATTGGGCCATATAAGTTGTGTTTCTAACACTATCACAGATTTTGTACAGCCCTTGACACTAATATGTGTTAAAATGCATAATTACCGAAGCAATCACAGCCTGGCTCAATAATCTTGCCAGCTCTTAAATAGAGAGCCACATCTTAATCAAACACAGACGTCAATGAACATCTTAAATTCCCGCAATTTGTAAACTGGATTAAGGGCCATCGATGCAATCCTTTAAACAGGAACACAGAGAGTTGCACATTTCATGTTAGACTGCTCATCTGTTTTCTTTGTTGTTGTTTTCCAGATTTTTTTAAAAAGTGGCGTGTTTATAAAATAGAGTCAGAATGAGAAGAGCAGTATGTTTACTAGAGAGTGAGGTGAAAATCTGAGACGCCCCAACAAAGCCTGACAGCATTTTTAAATGTGGGGCTTTATATTTATAGTTAGATTAAATTGTTGATGGGTGATTCTTTATCCAAAAGGGTGAACTTATTATACCTTGGTTTTTGGCAGGTTTTTGATCACCGATGAGTTACTGGAAACTATAGTAAGAGCTGGTAATTATAGTATAATGTCACACAGGTTAGATTACTGTATGATATGTGTAAGTCACTTTGGGAGCAAAGAAGAGGGAGAAGTTGTTTATCACTGAGGGCTGAGAGAAAACTTCATAAAAGATGTTTGTGTTGGCGAAGCAGAGGACATCAGAGGAGGGTAGGCTGGGAAATGTCAAGAGGAAATAGAAAAGGGTAGTCACTGTCCTCAATGGGATAAAAGAGGTGGAAATGAAATGACATGGATTATGATATTAACAAAGTATGTGTTTTCACTCATTTTCTGTTACTGTGACATAATACTCAGAAAAAAATCAACCAAGGGGAGAAAGGAGTTCATATTATTTCTAGGTTGCAGTCCGTTATCATTGAAAAGTCAAGGCAGGAACTTCAAACACCCAGTCATGTCACAAGCATAGTCAGGTGCAGAAGGAAAGGAGTGTACACAGGCTCACATTCTTGGGTAGCTCTGCTTCTCCACCCTTATGTAGTTAAGGAGATTCTGCCTGGGGACAGGTTGTGTCAAGCTCACACAGCTAGCCATTACAGTGTATCAGCCAAAAAGCACCAAGAGATGGGAGTCAATTGGAGGAATGTTCTGTACCCTATGAGGATTTTGCTAGTATCCGCTGAACTCATACCTAAAGAAAAGTGTGGTTCTAACATCTAAACAGCTTAGACAGAGAGGTTTCTGATAGCCTGTGAACATGTTACGCTTTTCTATTGTCAATGGCTTTTTATTTATTCTTGCATCAGTTTAATAACTGTCTGTACCATCGAAACAATGTCACAGCTTTTGTGCTAATCATCAGTGAAATGATGATGTTGTCTTCTCCCCAAAAAGAAGGGGTCGTGTGTTAGAAACATGAGGGGGTTTAGGAAAATAATAAAATAATTGTAATACCTCATTTGTTTAATCACAGACATGTGTCATGTTCTTGACTGTGCAAATACTCTAGTTTCTCCTTCTGTTCTCCACTGTTAAGCTGAGGAAAGTTTGGCCTGAACTGGCCTCTCTCTTTGATGATAAAGCTTAATCTAAAGAAGTTTCCATTCATAGTGAATTATAACCTACTTGAATAGAACATACTCAGCGATTCCTCCCACACTTCTCATATGTCCTGAAGTAGGATGTTATGGTTAAGGAATTGATCAAACACATTCTTTGTAGCCCTATCCTTGAGAGAACTATCAGCATACTAAACATCTGTTGTGACTTTGTTGCCATGTGTAGGGTATGTATAAGTTTCATTTCTACCATTCATAGGCCTACCTGTATGATTGTATTATTAGCCAGAAATATCTAGTAAGTTCTCTGTGTAAATGAACCAATTCCCTCATTACAAAGACAGTGGAATTATTAAAAGATTTTCTCTGGTAAATTCCATCAAGGAGAGAGTGACTCTTATGGAATATATCCAAAATGTACATGTCTTTGGAGAAAGACATCATTCAACTGTGAAAGATCTCCAACTCCTGTGTTGCAATCCATCAAACAAACTTCTAAGTCTATCAGCTCATCTTTTAGCCTCGTCTAGGCATTGACTCAGCTTCTGAAAGATCAGGGTGAAAATGAAATATTTAAAATTATTCCACCAGATAAAGCTGCTGAAATTGACAAGACAAGCTCAGAGCTATATTGTCTCTAATTTAAATAAGTATTGTTAGAGTGGTTTTACTGTTTTAACAAGTAACTCCAAAGTGTAAATATCTTGACAAATGAAATGTTATTTCTTACTCCTATCATTCCAGTCTGTCTGGAGAGTTGGTAGCAAATCTACGCAGCAAGACGAGGGCTAAGGCCTTTGCCATGATAACCTTCACTCAGGTCCTTGAACTTTCTGATTGCAGTTAATGAACAAGGAAAATAAATTAGCTTCTCAGGTGGACAGTAGTGCATGCCGCTTCCGCTCATAGCCTTTTGGGAAACTCTTAGTTGTATGACCATAACTACATGGAAGACAGTTGAAAATTGTATTTTGGTTGAATGTCCAGGAACTAGAAGAGAAATAATATGTAAGTGAATTCTTGTGGCCTCTGCCAAATAAGTAATAGAAATGAGGGTCCTAATCAAACAAGCAAGCAAGCAAACAATCGAACAAAAACAGAAAAAGCCGGTTGAGGCTTTGTTTTCTGTGTGGATCAGTCATGGTATATTCTTATCTACCCAAACATGCAAAACATTAACTTTTGTCTATTATATAGGACCATTCCTTCTTACTTTTGACATCTCATGTTTCTGGTATTGCCCAGTTCCTTCTAATTTATTTTGTATTGTAGATTGCATCAACACTGAAGAGATCATTTTTATTTATTTATAATGTATTAGTTACTTTTCTATTGCTATGGTGAAACACAAATCAGTTTACAAAAGAGAGCATTTAGTTTGGCTGACAGTTTCAGAGGATCAGAATCTATGAGATTGTGGTGGATCAAAAGAATAGCTAAGAGCTCACGCCTTGATCCACACCAGTTCAGCCTCAGTGATTACAAAAAAAAGTGATTAGCACAGATTGAGAGAGAGAGAGAGAGAGAGAGAGAGAGAGATCTCATGTATTAGAATGTTCTAGAACTGTTTCACTTATTTTTGATGATCTTACAGTCCCCTTCTGCCTGTCCATCCTGACTTCACCCTGGTGTAAAATCTCATGATTGTGCTGTTCCCTCAGGAGCTGCTCCGCCTCTTCCAGTGGGATATTCATGCGGTTTTCTCTGAGCAATTTTCCTCCTTGGTCATCACTGAAGAGCAGTGCATCCATTTTCTGGGGTTTCCATAACAACAGTTTGCATAGTTCAAATTATAGAATTTTATTTCCTCAGTTCTAGATAATCTCACATGGCAGGCTGTAACCTCAACATGAGAATGGGGTGACTAATTCAGTCTATAATACTGAGATTTGGAAAAGGTTCCCATGACACACACAACCTTTTGGCTTCCGAAGACTCTAATTAAATTTTTAAAAATCTTCTGAGCCATGAAAAATTAGCAGAGGCCACTGTTGTCAAGAATTTAGTTTGAAGAGTGAGACGGGCAGACTGAAATCCATCATGGAACGCTTAGATGAATGTAGTATCAGAGTGATAACGAGCACTGAAATTTCCTCAAAGCCACATTTCAAGTTTTGAACTGGATCATTTGCATAAGGAAGCAAGTTTTCCCTCTACTTAAGTGTTTCTCAACCTGTGGGTCAAGACTCCTTTGGAGGCTAGAACCAACCCTTTCACAGAAGTGTTTAAGACCACCAGAAAACACAGATATTTACATTATGATTCACAACAGTAGCAAAAATTTAAGAAAATAGTTATAAAGTAGCAATGAAAATTTCATGGCTGGGATTCATCACACCATGAGGAACTGCCTTGAAGGGTCGTAGCATTAGGAAGTTGAAAACCACTGTTCTACCTCATTTGAAATCCATTGAAGTACATCCTTGTTTTAGTACCTTCCTCTCAAGTACGGACACACTGAGGCTAACAGATCCCCACATATGCCTAACTTCCAATTTGGGAAACTTTCCAGAGTAACAGTGTAACAATCAATTCAGATAAACGTGGAGGTAGGCGTTTTAGGCCAAAGACTCTTTGGAATATGCTGAAGAGGAGCGGCTTCCAGAAACTGAAGGTCTTTTTCCAGATTAGTGACCACTTTGAGATTCTGAGGTGGCAGGAACAGCCCTACAGTGTTTGTGGCTCCTGGGACAGGACAGCGCTCAGAGAACTAGCCAGTCTGTGTTTTCAAGTGCAGATAATCCACCCTGCATTTTCTCCCCAAAGATCCAAGCTTTGCGGCGCATTCTTCAGAATACACCATCCATTTCAAACGAGTACATTTCATTTTGATCTACAAGGCAAAAGTTTTCACAAATGAATTCAAAATAAAAACCCTCTTGGTTCCCTCTTAACTCTTTCCTGCCCAATTTGTAGGTCCCAGCATCCCAAAAGATTGAAAACATGATTCATTACTCTTTTTTTCTTTAGTAAAATTGATGGTGATCAGCAGATATTCAGTGAATACATTTTTCTTTGGATATAGTATGCAGGGTTTTGTTTGTTTCTTTAAAAATTTTTTAATTACAATTTATTCACTTTGTATCTCAGTGGTAACTCCCTCCCTCATCCCCTCCCAGTCCTTCCCTCCCTCCCTCTGTCTTCCTCCCATGCCCCTCCCCCAGTCCACTGATAGGGGAGGTCTTCCTTCCCTTCCAACTGGCCCTAGCCTATCAGGTCTCATCAGGACTGTCTGCATTGTCTTTCTCTGTGGCCTGCTAAGCTTTTTGATTTGTTTTAAATACCTCTTACCACAATGGCCTTAAAATATATTACCCAAACAGAGAAGAGAATGATTCAGATTTTGGAAGCAGATTTAGCTGATGTAAATGTATTCTGATAGCCTGTCTTTCCCAACTCCAAGTGTGTAAACTATTAGGGTTAAACACATGCTTTTCCAAGTCTGCATTCCCTTTGCATGGCACTACTGTTATTGTTTATCACTGTCTCAGATTTTACAATATGCTTGGTGCTGTGGAGGACATTAAAAAGTCACAGCTCTTGCCTTGGGGCTTACACTGAGATAGGCAAACACACAAAATGTATTTAAGAAGAGGTAGATTGATCACCGAGATGCAATTTCCCAGGTGTCTGTATTTGTGCTTTGGGTTCGTTTGTTTTTTAACCAGCTGTGGGCTAAATCAATCTTGAACCTCTCCTTCAGAACAATGACATAAATGATAAGAGGGCAGGAGAAAACACAAGCCTTGAGGGGCACAACACTGGGCCCAGGGGCCAAAGAGCCCGGATTTGGAAGTCCCTGGGACTCTGAATTGCACCCTTTGTTCAGTTCCCTTCTATTGATTTGGTCTGTTTGTGGCAGGTGTGTTTGACCGTTAGGACTTCCCTGGGCCACACTGGACAAAGAAAGATTGTCTTGGGACACACATGGCTGTTTTTCATGGTGAACCACATCATCAGTTAAAAATTAGGATGTGGGTGCTGAGGAGATAGCTCAGCAGGTAAAGGCAAGGGTACAGATAGGTCTGTAGCCCCAATGGCAAATCTGAGTAGGCAGCATTTGCTACTCAAGTGTTGGGGGATAGGGGGATCCCTAGAGCTCATTGTCCAATCAGTGTAGCCAAACCACTCAGTTTCAGTGAGAGGATCTGTCTCAAAAAATAAGGTAGACAGCAATAGAGGAAGACACCTGACTTTAACTGTTCTCTCTCTCTCACACACACCCTACAGAAACACATATGCACACCAAACACAATAACAGATGCAAATACATACCACACACACAGGGCAATGTACACATGAATACATATAACATATACAGAAACACACACACACACACATATATATATGTACAAAACACACAAATTCATACACAGAAACATGAACACATGCATATTATACACACACACACACACATACACACACATGCAAGCACTCGTGCACACACATATAACACACACAGACGAAGATTAGAACAGCAGGTTTTATGGCCCATTGTCAAGCATTGGGCCCGTTCTTTACTAATAAATGTTTAAATTTTAAATTACATTATATTGAATTTTTTGTGTGCGTGCACGCTCGTGCAGATGTGAGTGGGTATGTGTCACAGGGCACACGTGGAGGTCAGAGGAAAACACGGGGGCTGGATCCTGAGGACTGACCCCGAGGACTGACCTGACAGTGTCAGGCTTGGAGGTTAGCGCCTTTCCTGCTGAGCCACCCTCCTTGCCCCGCTATTAAACAAACACTAGTTCTTCTTACAGTCTCAGATCCTCATTTGTACCAAATTAAGGAAAATCTTTATTTCATGAATACATTACCTTCAAGTTTAATTAATTTACAAACCAAAATGAACAAAAATGTTATATGTTTTACTCTTGGTGAATAGTTGCATTTTTTTTCTCATGAAGACAGAGTAGAAACAAACATTTCTATTTTGCAAATTATCTTGGCAATTGTAGAAGGTGTGTGTGTGTGTCTGTGTGTGTGCGCGCGCGCGTGTGAAGGACCTTTCCCTTACTGTGTGTACTCAATTTTGAATGACAGCAGACACCTGTCTCTGGGAGGAAGCATCACACACGAGTTCTGGAGGCTCTCACATGCATACTTGTAGGGATGCCTGGACTGCGGATGGGCTGGTCATGACTTCCCTGTGCTGAGAGTGGCCTTCGTGGCCTTTGGTCAGCAGTGTGGTCAGGGGTGTGAAGGGGTTCCTCACCAGCTCTCCCATTGGGTGGAAGATTTAAGCATGCGGAGCCATGCCTGTTTCCATTTTGGTTTCTGGAGCGCCTGTTTAATTGCTCTTTCTCATCGCAGGCAGCAGTGTGCTATGCCCTTCCAGATGGCCCACACAAATGCTTTGTCGTACTTCACTCACTCCTTGCATGTCAAGCATCTCTGGGACTGCATACGCCACCAATTAGCATCTTATATTCATTTGACGGGAAGGATCCTGCCATGTCTTACACAGTTTTCTTTGCTAGCATTTGCATGTTGCGAAATTCTTTCATTTAAGAAATGGGGTTGTGATTTTCCTTCCGCTCCCCCCCCCCATGTTTCTCCTCTCCAGCCCCCTTGAGGCAGCGTTTGACTTGAGTCTTAGCAGTTGGGTCTTCTTGGCTTTGGTATTTGTGAAAGCTAGTGAGAGGCTAGTGTGCACCGTGCAGGTGTGTACTGCATCACTTCTCTCCAGGTGCCTATGCTTCTGTGGTGGTACTCTCTGGATCATGAACCCCCTTGACTGACTCCAATATTTGGTACTGACATCCCTTTATAGGCCTTTTCAAAAGTCATCCCACCCAACCTTCCTTTCTTACTTTGAGCTCTGTGATAAGCATTTGATAAACTAAAATTTGTATGTTGACACTAATAGCAAGGAGCAATCTTGCTATTAAAAAATGCATTCAGGGTTGGGGGAGTAATTGAGTCAGTGAACTGTTTGCATGAAGCCATACCTGTGATCGCCAGTATCCAAGTAAAAGTGCTAGGTGTGGCGGTACACATAATTCCAGATCTGAGGATGCAGAGGCAGGAGGATCTCTAGAACACACTGGGCAGCCAACCTAACCAATGTGACCAGTGCCAGGCCAGTGAGAGATCCTATATTGATGGAACAACACCAGAGACTGACTTCTACTTCCTTCTTCCCACACTCATATTCTAGTAGATAAAAATAAATAAATTAAGTGCACAAAAGGATCAAATGTTATCTGAGAAAAGATGACAAGCAGCTTTAACGAAGTCCTGACTTTTCCCAGAGCAGGGAGGAAGAATGCACACAATCGTCTGCTCCATGGTCTTGCTCTCCCTCTTCCATGCTGCATTGAGACTTGAGATATCACAAGGTCATTATCAGGACCTTTGGGAAGTGTTCCGCCCTGTCTCAGCGAATGGTTCTTGTCATAGGCAGTTACTCAGCGAGGGAGCCTGGGGTAAGCCTCCAGTTCTTCCATCTTCCTTCCCGAGGTCAGTCATTACGCTCATTTCTCCCTGTGCGTTTTCTTCAGTCAATTCAATCAGTGCCACGACCTTCTCTACCTGCTGCACTCCACACACCAGTTCCTGGAAAGCTCCTTGGCCTCCCTCCTGCCTGCATGCTGTAAACACACATCCTTTGGCATCCACAAGGAATTGGTACCAGGATATGAGGATACAATTTTGCAGATTTTCAAGCACCTTGTTTTGAATGTCATAAGGTTTGCCTAGAACCCATGAATAACTATTTGTTTGTTTATACATCTGGGAATTGACAGTAGGGCCTCACATTTGCTAAGCACATGTTCTACCCGTCATCTAACAACATCCTTAGCTCCTCACCTCTAGATGGTTCCATAAGGTATAATCCAGTGTAGATATATAACATGTTATATTTCTTAGGAAACAATGAGAAGGGAACTGTTACATATGTTTGATACAGATGTTGGAAGACCTTGCTATTAAGGTTGCGGTCCACCAGAATGGAGGACTCCTTTCTCATCAGAGCTTCCTCTTCTCTGCCTGACCTTATCTGGAGAGCATCGCTAGGCACAGATGCCTGACTGTATTCAGGGTATGACCCTGCACAAGAGCTACGTGACTCAGTGCAGAACTGCTCCTTTGCCTACCCATATAATAACTAGGTACTATGTTCTATCCAGTCAGCCTTTCTTGCCCATATGATAATGGCCATATGTTAATGACCAATTAGTCCTTCCTGCCTGTGACACTAAGAACCTTGATATACTTCATCTCTGAAACAATAAAATAAAATAAGCTGTGTCTCTGAACTGATCCCAGCAGTCTTGTCTGTTGTACTCATGAGGCATCTGAGCCTTATTTGTCACTTCTGCTCCCTTTGTTCTCATGGGCTAGTGGCCAACAAGCCCTCAGAGGGAAGGGAGGGCCACATACAGACACAACTGAAAAATGTTGTCTGGGGTCTGGATAGTTGGCTCAGCAGCTGAGATCACTGGCTGCTCTTACAAAGGGTCCAGGTTCAGTTCCCAGAACCCAAAGTGGCAGCTCACAACTACTGTATCTGCAGTTCTAGGGGAACCAATGCTCTGTTCTTGCCTCCACAGGCAAGAGGAATACATATGGTTCACAGACATACATGCAGGCAAAAGCCCTATACACAAAAATTTTAAAACTTAAACAAAATTCTGTCTGCAGTTTGGTGGCACCCGTGTATTCAGAACTGTGTGGAAATAGTCAATTGGGACAGGTTTCCTCTATTGCCTCTTAAGTTGGGTTTCTGCTGTACTTGGAAGACAACTCAAACTATGGTTTCCCAAGCTTAGTAATCCCTACAAATCCTAGCTCTTCAGGGTCCCTCTGCTTCTTGACATACACAGGTAAGGGTGGTCTGGATTCTAGATGCTGGGTCTATAGTGCTGGGATTTAGATGTGTACCACCATGCCCAGCTTGCTTCTCTTAATTTCTTTTTATTTTTATTTTCCTTCCTTCCTTTTTCCTTCTTTCCATCCTTCCTTCCTTCCTTCCTTCCTTCCTCTTTTGCTTTTTCTTGTTTTTTTTTTTTTTTTTTTCAGAGAGGCCTTCAAGGTGTACTCCAGCAAAGCAAACTCTCCCCATACATTCTGGAATAGAACTCTGCTTATTTCCCCTCTAACCATCAATCAAACACTAAAAACATTTTGGCTATTCATTCTGTCATCTGTCTGTTGACAGTCTATCCCTTATTGTTTAAGATAAGCAAAACCAGATACACAACTGATTTTGTGTATTAATAACCAAGGATTTGTTTAATTTACATTCCTGATACTTGGCAGAGAGCTTGGCACAGAAGTTACTTGCTCAATGGATATCTCAAATGGGTTTTTTAAAGTCCTATTTTATGTGCGTGATTGTTTGTCTGCGACATGTCTGTATACTGCGTGTGAGCCTGGTACCCACAGAGGCCATCAAGGGGCATCAGAGCTCCTAAAACTGGAGTTACAGATTGTTGTGAGCGGCCATGTAGGTGACGAGAGTTGAAAGTACAGTCACTGCTTTTAACTTCTGAGCAATCTCTGCAGCCCCTCTGCTGAATTATTATGAAGGGCTTTGTGTGAGTATATGGTGTGTGTGTGTGTGTGTGCGCGTGTGCGTGCACATGTTGGATACTAACTGTAACTGGACAAAAGAGAGGAAGGGTCGAACCAGCACTATGAAAAGTCAGGTCAGCTGCAAGATCCCAGCCCAGGATTACTGCACAGAGCCTGCAGGTCTGAAATCAGTCTTGGATTTCATAACCTTCACAATTTCTGGAGATCAGTGGAGCGTGTACTGACTGGCATCCAGAAAAGCAGCACAATGTACTCATTGACATAGAAGAAAGAAGAGAAGTGCAGCTCGAGGGTGAAACAGCAAAGAGATCTTCAAAGTAGTCACGTGATGTGATAGGGTCGCATCCCACTCAATAAATGGTACAAACTTCCACATATAAATTTACATGGAACTCTTCTGTTCAAATCACTCAACCCCATCATTTGCATTTAGTTTAGAAGCAGGAGGAGAGCAAGAAGGGCTAAGCCGTGGTTCCCAACCTTCCTAATAGTGTAAGCCTTTAATATAGTTCCTCATGTTGTGGTGACCCCCAACCATAAAATTATTTTGTCGCTACCTCACAACTGTAACTTTGTTACTGTTATGAATTGTAATGTAAATATCTGATATTCAGGATATTGAATTGTGACTCCAAAGTGGTCGTGACCCACAGGTTGAGAAACCTTGGGCTAAAGGGGCACATTCTTTAGAATTATAGACAGTGGAGTGAAGCATGATGGGAACTTGAAACAATCTGTGTTGTCACAGGCATAGGTTGAGGAAAGGAAGCACATTCTTGAAGAACCCAACTCTTGTTACTACCCAACTCTTGATACTACTTGGCTCAAATAGCAAAGCACATGAGGTAGGAGATGCATAGTAATACTCATGCCGTATACAGCTCATAAGTGCTTGCTACACGACATGTATTATTGATGGCGTCCTGTGCATCCTCTCCTACAAACCCACAGCGCACGTATGAAGTAGCTGCAATTAGCTGCCCAATTTGCATAGCTACATAGAGTTCACAAAGAAAATGTGAAAGGGAGGATCTAATCCCTGTTTTTCTTATATTTACCATGTCAGCTACACTGTCCCCTGTCCTTGGACAAGGAGAGCTAATTAATGGGGACAGGACTTAACCATCCACCAGAGAAGTGGAAAAATGTGCAGTGTGTAAGCTCTTGTGCTTAAGGGTGCTTATGTATGCATGTATGTGTTTGTGTGTGTGTGCTTGCATGTGTCTGTACATGTGTGTACATGTGTATTTATGTGTGAATGCATGTTCATGCATACATATATGTTGTCTGGCACTTTCTGAGAATACTGACTGGTTCATGACCTCCACAAGCGCTGGAATTACAGGTGCATGTTGCCACACATGGCTTTCTACATGTATCCTGGGAATGCTCTTAGGCCCAGAGGTTTGCACGGTAAAAGCTTGCACACTAAATCATTTCCCTAGCCTGCTGTGGTATTTTTGAGGTTTCTGACACCAGCGAATATATGTTATCTAAATAGCAATCATGTTAGGCCACAATCAGGCTTCATTCCTTTCTTTCTTCTCTCTCTTCTCTTCCTTCCTTCCCCCCTTTCTTCCCTCCTTTCTTCCCTCTTTTCTTTCCTTTGTTAGAGGACCATTATCTTAGGTCTTTTCACTGTTCTTCTCATTCTGGTCTTCACAGACGTTTCTGCACTTGGAAACAGAAGTCAGATCCAGTCCTGCTCAATGACCCATGAAAGTTTAAAAAAGTCATTTCAGGCTTCTTACATGATCTAGTTCAACAAAACTATGCATAGTTATTTAAGAGCAAGCGTTTCAAGGAAGAATTCACACTATGGTGTTTAGGTTTGAATCACAAATAAACACAAGTGGAAATGTTAACAAGAACTGTCGCAAAGGAGTCCAATGAGTCCACTTAGAATTCCAAAGTGAATAAGCTTAATTTTAGATAGTATTCAATATTAAGGGTCATCAATAGGACAAAGATGCCTCAGGAAACCAGGGGAAATAAAATAAAAGCTGATGTGGAAGGGGGAACTCTCACAGGGCCTCAAGTATAGACAAAGAGCTAGAGGCTAAGGAACGCTGAGAGTGGGAGAAAGAAGCTCCCATAGGCGAGGACCTAACTGGTTATCCAATACTATGTGGTCAGCCCTGAAATCATATGCACACAAGTGACACGAAGCAAATAGAGGCTGTATTTATATAGTTGTGTGTGTATGTGTGTCTAACAATAACAATTAAAGGAAAAGATGCCACGATTTCCAGAAGGATGATAGTGGATATGAGAGGGGTTGGAGGGAGAAGAGGGGGGACATTATACAATTATGTTTTTAATAAAAAAGTAGTGTTTGTCAGGGACTGTTTCAGTCTTGAACTTGATGGCTGACTCTTTGACCCTCCCCCATACATGCCAGGGAGTAACAGCCTGGCTAGATCCCAGGGGAGGACATTGCAGACAGCCCTGAGGAGACAAGATGATCTGGGGTCAGATGGAAGGGGAGGAGATCCTCCCCCCATTGGTGGACTTGGAGGGGGAGAGGAGGAGTTGAGGGAGGGTTGGGGAGGGTGGGAGGGAATGAGGGAGGGGGCTACGCATGGGATGCAAAAAACCTAACCTGTGATTGATATAAAAATAAATAAATTTATAAAAAATAGTGTTTGTAAAAAGCAAAATAGGGGAGAGATACAGATTTGTTTTCCAAACTGTCACTTAAGAAAATTGTCCAAGGAGAGCCTTGAAGGTTTACAGACCCCGTTGTTCCTCTCACTCCTGCATCCAGGTAAAATACAAACCAGATAAGAGCAGATTTGAAAAACACCATTTTACGTCTGAGATAGGCTAGAACTTTTGAAGCAGATCAGATCTCTCATTTTCATATGCATTTACGCATTTAAAAGCTTATATTATTGACTCTGTTGAATGCCGTGACTTCTGGAGGCCCATTATGGCTCACTGGATAGCTTTTTATTTGGCATTGTATCAATTTGGAGCTTAGAATGTCATGATCTTAATGTGGATAAGAGGTATGCATTGGAGATGAGCATGGAAAAGAATAAAGAAAGATACAGTAGGCAATTTTCAAATGTCATCTTTGAAGCTCAGAAGAGGGCAGGGTCCACTTCCTGCTCTGTGTAAGGCACTTCCATTCCATGCATTGGCTCACCATGGTGCTGAAGTGCATGGAGGACCATTTGTCCCTTAAATACCACAGGAGGCCAGTTTACATTACAAACCTGTGGACCCAAGAGGGAAAACCACTTAATCTTATTGATAGAGTGTATTTTAGATCTCTAAGAGAGACTGCCAAAAAGGCCCCCTTAAAGGCTAATCTATGTTCTTGAGAGATGAAACACCAGAAAAGCCTGGGGGCATTTTCCCCACTCTGCGTGTTTATTCCCATGGGAAGACACCACTAGACCAACTGGGTCTGAGCATCTTCTAAGTGAATGCTGAGTTGTTCTATACCTGGTGTACAAGCATGTAACCTCTGAGCTCTACAACAGGGCTAACAATGGTTGGCACAAGCCCCAGTGAAACAAACAGAGCCAGGATAATAATTTTGTAACCTCATGTTGACATAACCCACCAGCTTGCCGAAGAGCCCCTCATGTCAAGGAAAGAGAGAAACTATAATGATTTTCAGATACAGTTGACAAGAGACCATTTAGTAAACTTTTATTTTTTTTAACTAACAGTATGCAAGGATGTTGCATTCTAGGCTACTAATAATCTCATCAGAATGCAAAAGCAGCGACTGTGTTATAAAACCAATGATCTGTTATATTCTGCAAGAATTTACAAAAGCCTAATGTCATTTACTACACCATGAGAACCATACTTGGGTAAAAAAAAATAAAATACAACAGAATTCAAAAACTGATTACAGCTGACGAAAAAAATAAACTGTGTGAGAATCCAGTGCTTTGAAGGTATAACACAAGACCGTTGAACACATGGTGCTGAGAGGTGACTTGAAAAAGGAAGGCACCTGTGTTTGGGAAGGTTTCATTGTGCTTCATCATTTAGGACTGAGGCGGAGTCAGGATACTGAACCAGGATGCAGTGGCCTGTAGGCAGTATATATGGGTTAGCAGCATAGGTTGTGAGGAACTTACAGA
This sequence comes from Pachyuromys duprasi, assembly GCA_028658305.1. Classification (NCBI taxonomy): domain Eukaryota; kingdom Metazoa; phylum Chordata; class Mammalia; order Rodentia; family Muridae; genus Pachyuromys; species Pachyuromys duprasi. The sequence goes on along the minus strand of CM053764.1, from coordinate 20,527,999 downwards.
CTGAAGAGTTTGTTTCTCTGCTCCAACTCCTGTTTTCTCAGCTACTGTAATTTTATTTTACAAAAGTATTTGTAGTAGTCTTAAGCGTAGAGTTTATATGAGCTAAAATTGAATACCTTTCGTCAGGATCATTTAGAGCAACTTCCATTAAAAACTCAGTGGCAGATGTCTGTTTTATTCCTTGTTTCGAGTGAGATTCAAACATCCTCCTTCGGGCTCTCCTTGGCTTCTTAGGGTCTGTGAATTGTAGCATGGTTGCTAATATCCACTTCTAAGTGAGTATATGCCATGTATGTCTTTCAGGGTCTGGGTCACCTCACTCAGGACGATCTTATCTATTTCCATCCATTCGCCTGCAAATTGCATGGTCTTTGTTTTTAATAGCTGAGAGTATTCCATTGTGTAAATGTACCACATTTTCTTTATTCATTCTTAAGCTGAGGGACATCTAGTTTTTGTCCAGTTTCTGGTTATTACGAATAAACATGCTATGAACATATTTGAGCAAGTGTCCTTGTTGTATGGTGGAACATCTTTTGGGTATATGCCCAGCAGTAGTATAATTGGGTCTTGAGGTAGAGCTGTTCCTAATTTTCTGAGAAATCTTTAGATTGATTTCCACAGTGGTTGAATAAGTTTGCATTCCCACCATCAATGGAGGAGTGTTCCCCTTGCTCCACATCCTTGCCGTCATGTGCTAGCACTTAAGTTTTAAACCAAAAAATTAAAAAAAGATTACAATTTATTCACTTTGTATCCCATCTATAGTCCCCTGCCTCGTCCCCTCTCAATCCTACACTCCTGCCCTCTTCTCCCTTGCCCCTCCCCTAGTCCACTGATAGTGGAGGTCCTCCTCCTGTTTCATCTGACCCTAGCCTATCAGGTCTCATCAGGCCTGGCTGCACTGTCTTCCTCTGTGGCCTCTGTAAGGCTGCTTCCCCCTCAGGGGGAGGTGATTGCTTTTTATCTTAGCCATGTTGACAGGTGTAAGATAGAATCTCACAGTCATTTTGATTTCCATAATGACTAAGGACATTGAATATTTCTTTTTCTTAATTAATTTTTATTTTATATTAATTACAGTTTATTTGCTTTGTATTCCAGCTGTAGCTCCCTCTCTCATTCCTTCCCAATTCCACCCTCCCTCATCTCCTCCCTGCCCCTATCCAAGTCCACTGATAGGGGAGGTCCTCCTCCCCTTTCATTTGACCTTACCTTATCAGGTCTCTTCAGGACTGGCTGACATGTCCTCCTCTGTGGCCTAGCAAGGCTGCTTCTCCCTCTGGGCGGGGGGGGGGGAGGAGGAGGTCAAAGAGCCAGTCACTGAGTTCATGTCAGAGACAGTCCCTGTTCCCCTTAATAGGGTACCCGCTTGGATACTGGGCTACGTCTGAGCAGGGGTTCTAGGTTAATTCCATGCATGGTCCTTGGTTAGAGAACCAGTCTCAGAAAAGACCCCTATGCCCAGATACATTTGGTCCTTGTGGAGCTCCTGTCCTCTCCAGATCTTACTAACCACCTCTTCTGTCATATGATTCCTTGCACTCTGCTGAAGGTTTGGTTATGAGTTTCTGCTTTGATACACTGCTAGATAGAGTCTTTCAGAGGCCCTCTGTGGTAGGCTCTAGTCCTGTTTCTTGTTTTCTCCTACTTCCAATGTCCATCCCATTTGTCTTTCTAACTCATTCTATGAAGCCACAGTCACCTTGATACCTAAACCACACAAAGATCCAACAAAAAAGAGAACTTCAGATCTATCTCTCTTATGAACATTGATGTAAAAATACTCAATAAAATACTTGCAAACCAAATCCAAGAACACATAAAAGATATCATCCACCATGACCATGTAGTCTTCATCCCAGGTATGCAAGGGTGGTTCAATACATGGAAACCCTTCAATGTGATCCACCACATAAACAAACTGAAGGAGAAAAACCACAGGATTATCTCCTTAAATGCAGAAAAACATTTGACAAAATCCAACACCCGTTCATGAACATTTCTTTGTTTCTCTGCCATACGAGATTCCTCTGTTGAGAATTCTGTTTAGCTCTATGACCCATTTTCAATTGTGTTGCTTTTTTTGTTGGTATTTAATTTCTTGAGCTCTTTATCTATTTTGAATATTAACCCTCTGTCAGATGTAAGGTTGGTGAAGATTTTTTTTCCATTCTGTAAGCTGTAGTTTTTTTCCTATTGCCTTACAGAAGCCTATCAGTTTCATGAGGTTCCATTTATTAATTGTTGATCTCAGTGCCAAAGCTGTTGGCGTTCTGTTGAGGAAGTTATTTCCTATACCGATGAATTCAAAGATATTTCCCACTTTCTTTTCTATTAGATTTAGTATACCTAGTTTTGTGTTGAGGTCTTTGATCTGCTTGAACTTGAGTTTTGTGCAGGGTGGTAAATATCGATCTGTTTGTATTTTTCTGCATTCAGACATCCAGTTAGACCAGCACCATTTGTTAAAGATGCTATCTTTTTTATTTTTTTGTATGGTTTTGACTTCTTTGTCAAAAATCAAGTGTCTGTAGATGTGTGGGTTTATTTTTGGGTTTTCAAGTTAATTCCATTGATCAATCTGTCTGTTTTTATGCCAATACCATACGTTTTTTTTTTTTTCTTACTGTTGATCTGTAGTACATCTTGAAATCAGGGATGGTGATACCTCCAGAACAATGGGAGTAGGGGCTGTTTTTGACTCTGTTGCCTGCCCTGGATCCCTTTCCTCTAGCTGGGCTGCCTTGTCAGGCCTCAGTGGGAGAGGATGTGATTAATTCTAATGCAACTTGAGGTGCTAGAGTGGGTTGGTAACCATTGGGGTCCTCCCCTTCTCTGAGAAGAAGGAGAGAAGAATTGGGCAAGTGTGATGTGAGGGTGGGACTGGGAGGAGGAGGAAGAGGGGGTTGGGATCAGGTTGTAAAGTGATTAAATAAATAAATAAATAAATAAACAAATAAATGAATGAATGAATGAAACAAAAGGTCAAAAAAAGAAAAAAAATGCCAAACATAGGGGTTTGAAGGATGGTGTATCTCTTTGACTCAGGCCATGTATTTTAGTAAAGTAACCCACCAGTAACGATAGATAGTACAAATAAGAAGTCAAAGGCAGGGATCCTACATTCACGATTTCTATGTAGCTGGGACTCATGGCAGCTTGTTCTCTTGTCCACCTGGTGTCCTATGACCAGTGGATGGGCATAAACAATACTTCGGAACACCGTTGGCTTCATACTCTCAAAGAATTCAGTTCAGCTCCTTCGTGACACTTTAATTTTATAAAGAAATACATGTATTTTATTTTTTCCATTGATAATCAAATCAATTACTCTGCCTTTTATTCAGTGATAGAAATAAAACAAAACCAATTTTCTGAAGCTATTTTCTTTTTTCCTTCATATGATAGATCAATAATATAGCCTATCTTCACCATCTATCAATCATTCATTTTATCTATTTATTACCTATTATCTAGATAGATATTAACTATCCATTATCTATCTTCAATAAATCTATATACCTATATATCTATCTATGTATCTATGAATCTCTCGTATCTATCTATAATCTATCTATCTGTCTGTCTTTTATCTAATTTGCCTATGTACCTACCTATATGTCTCTCATCTCTCTATTTATCATATATCTACCCATTTTGCATCCATCCATCCATCTCTGTTCTCTCTTTATTATACATCTATCTAACCATTATTTTTCTCTATCTATTTTTACCTATGATAATCTATTTATCTATCAATGATATATGCTTATCATCATCATGTGCAGAGAGGAGAAATTTTTATGTTTTTATAGGTGCTGTATTCTTTGGAAAAAATTATTAATCCTATCTTTTAAAAATTAAGAACATTTGAATTGTTCACAAAATCTCCAGGATGAAGGTGTCAAAATGAGAAACACAGTTTTATTCTTAAAGGCACTTTGAGTTTTGTTTACTAGCTTCCAACAAACTGACTCCTTGCAGAAAGCATATTTCTGGATGCCCTTGAAGTACACTTGGTCTTGCAAACTTAAAGTCATTTTGAAGTGTTGGCTAAGGTACCTGTAAGACATCTGGCAATGATGAAGATGGAGCCCTGAATGCTTTGGTATTTTATGAATGAGTTATAGTGCAGTCACAGATGAATCATTAAAGCAAACCTCTATAGAAGGAGGACGCCCATATTTCTTGATTGCTTGGAAGTCGCACATTCTGGTAGCTGTCCAGAAAGAAGCCAAGATCTGTTTTTAGTCCTAATTCCCTTTAGGTCAAGTGGTTTGAGAATTAAATAAACATCAGGTTTTATCTGAGTCTAGCCTTGCTTTCCTGAGCTATGCATAGGCGTTTCTTGGAGGAGGCAGACATATACATTAATTGTCTATATCACCCAAGGCTGCCATTTGAGAACTCTGGGTGAGGAGAGAAAGTTGTAATCTGCTGGAAACTTGCTTTCCATAAGAGCAGCGTCAAGAATGCGCCTTCTTTCTGGTCTCCTCAGCCTTCTTATGTAAAGTGGATTAATCCTCTTTTATGTGCCTACAGTTCTGTACACATAATCACCCCACATCTCTCAACCGCCCTAAAAGTATGCCTATAGATGTGCTTGCTTACTGTTTATCCACCACATGAGCAGGTCCACAGTACATAGTAGTTTCACTTACAGCATATAGCTGAAGACATGTCTCAGAGTAGGCTTTCACCGAATGTTCAGTATATGAAGAAGTCCAAGAGAATTAATATAAAATAAAGCTGCCAGGAAAACTTTTGAACAATAATATTCACAAGTCAGTAAATCTGGACTGCTGAACACTTAAATGGAGTAAGAGGATTCCTGACTTCTGGAGGGGAGAAAAACTGTAAAAGCACACATTTTCTTCTTCAGTCCAAAATGCATGACTATACCAGAGAGAAGATCCTTTTCTAATACAACAATCAAGAACGTAGACAGTGGATCAAAAACATTTCATGCCCTTTCATGACAAGAATATCCATACATAGCCAAAGCTGTCCATATTTTCTGAGGCATGCATTCACCTACACTTGCATATAGATGCATGTATGGACACATGCATACATATTATACATTACTTTGTAGATGCTGATAATCAGAGAGATTAGATGATGTATAGTTGCCAAATGTCTGAGAGCAGAGTGGAGCTCTTCAAGCTCACAGTATTTCTTACTCATTCACTCTTAATGTGAGTAGACAATATTGGCAAATCCTGCATATTGCCACATCCGATCATCTTTAACATATCTCTAGGAGGCTCTTTTCCTAGGGAGATTTGAGCAAATATATATTCACTGCAAATAAGGCAGTAACAACAGACCAAAGAAATTACTCCACTCAGCTTTGGTAAACCAATGAGTGTCTTAGGGTTACTTACAAGGTCGTAGATGAGCTGTTTACTCACAAGATCATAGGAAACTTGGTCAGTTGGATCATACCAAAAGATCTCACCCAAGTATGGATGAGGGCTCATGAAATGACATTATGGAAGCCCAACTTTTGGGCAGTACAACCAAAGAATCTCTTTGCTCTCAGTGATTTTCTTGCTTCTACTGCTTATTTAACTTGAGTGAGGGTACTACACGAGTCTTTAAGTCTTGTGAATCCCTCTCCACACTTAGGAGGAAAGTTAAAATCCAGAAGACAAAGCTACAGAACACAGATCTATACTTCAGCTCACAAAGTGAGAGTCACATGGTGCTGAAATTGTGCACACAGTCATAGAACTGCTAAGGAGAAGAATACCATTCTGGTGGTGGTGAAACCACAGTCAACAACCTGATCCAAAATGATTACAATGCAGTGATAACTCCTAAGGGCCCCGGTGTCTGACGCCATGTGTACAAATGAAACCTCTCCTGGCTGAATTTTAAGAACATGATGGATATTCTGTTCATGTGACGCAATCCCTGATGAAACCCGAAAAGAAGGGGCTTACTGTGCCTCACAGTTCCCGGGTAAAACCCGAGAAGGAAGGGGCTTATTGAGGCTCACAGTTCCCAGGTAAAACCCGAGAAAGATGGGGTTTATTGTGGCTCACAGTTCCCCGGGCACAGTCAGTCATAGTGGGGAAGTCATGGTGGCAGGCACAGGAGGTCACATTGCACAGTCAGGAAGTAGAGGGAGGCAAATGCTGCTGCTAAGCCCTGTTTCTCCTTTTCATTTCACCCAGGACTAGAACCTAGGGGATGGAGCTGCCCACAATTAAGTTGGGTTTTCCCACTGTAAGGCAATCATGAAAATCTCCTGAAGACATGCTCAGAATATAGCATAGTCCAGATCTGTCACAGGTGTGCCCGGAGACTTGTCTCCCATATGATTCTAGATTTTCAAGTTGAAAATCAACATTAATCATTACAAGAAGGTTGCTTCACATATAGGCTTAAGGTGTATAGAGGAATTGGAAGGGGGAGCAGAGGATAAAGACACAAACATTTTGTAAGTTTTATCAACTCATAAAGATGGTAAAGGAGGTCTGGGGAGGGGATAGTAGTAATAACATTGATAATGATGTTGACAGCAGAAGGCCACACATTCACATAATCAGTTTCTGTCTGACACCTTTGCTTCACTTCCACCTAGCGTCTTCCTTCTGGCAGTTAGGATGCAAGAACAGAATTACATTTTGATTTCTGCCATATACACGCTGGCTCCATGTGACTGTAGGCGTTAGATTCACAGGGATGAGGATATGACCATGGTATCTCCCCATCATTTATTCCCGAAGGGAGAGCAGGTCTGGCTGTCTTCCGCTAGAAAACATTGTCTTCCCAGAATGAGTTCATTTTAACTGTCAGCTGTGGGGGATCTAAGCATCGCTGTCTGTGTGCAACATTGCCAGTAGAATGCCCACCCACCTCCACTGGGGATAAGAATCCCCAGTGGGGGAAAAGGCAGCTTTTAAGTGAGCGAAGCAGCTGTTGTTTTACACAGAAGTGTCAAACGCACAAGCAGATTTCTCATCACCAATTGGTGGTGTCATGGCCGGTGATGTACTTTGTGATTTGTATGTGATTTGAAGAGCAGCAACTGGTGTTATGAGGATCAATTTGTAACAACGATAAACCTGGAAAGTGAACTGCTGACTGGCATTTCTTTGATTGCTTCCTGCTGAATTGAAACAGGAGGTGTGGAAGGCAGGTTACTTCAGTACATACTGTTGAAAACTTAAAATGAGAGTGTTGCCTCTTACTTTTTGTTAGCAGTTAAGCATATATAATTACATTAGGTAGCCGAATCTAAAGAGTTATTCCATTTTAGCTAGGCCTGGTGGCACTGTCTGTCATCCCAACTACTCTAGAAGCTGGGGTAGGAAGATCACAAGCTCAAGGCCTCTCTGGGCTAAGAGTTAGTTCAAAGCTATTTGGGGGAAACTTGCTGAGATCCTATCAAAAATGAAAACAAAACAAAACAAAATAAAACCTCCAGAGGATGCAGTTCAAGGATAAGCACTTGGTTAGCATGTACAAGGTCATAGGTTCAATTCCCCAGTACCACAAAAGGGGTGGGGGGGAGTATGATATTTTAAAATTTATATATTTCTTGGGCATAAAATATTGCCATGTTTCAAAATAACTTCAAAACCCTCAAGCATTTATAAGATTTCTTTGGAAATGCAAGGAAACTTTATGCTGCGTGTTTTGTGCTAACCTTGTGTCTACTTGTTTATCAGCCTACACATCTGTAATCCACCCATGAAGCTCTGCAACCACCCATCCTGGAGCACTTACTAATTAGTGACTTCTGTAACAGGTGCCCTGTGTTTGACTTCATAGAAAACTCAAAGGAATAAAATTCTAATTGGTTTTTTTTTTTTTTTTTTTTCTTTTTAAGATTTTGGCTGTCCTGGTCTTGCTTTGTAGACCAGGCTGGCCTTGAACTCACAGAGCACTGTCTGCCTCTGCCTCCCCAAGTGTTGGGATTACAGGCGTGTGCTACTGTGCCTGGCTAGAAGCGCCATTCTTATTCCATGTTTTCTAGAAGCTTCCATTTTTGGACTTCTCACTTATACTGTGAAGAACAAGTAGGCGACCTCAGTTTTGTAGTGATTTTTTAAAACAAAGAAGATTAACCAGTGCCATTTCTCTTCCAATCTATAAAAAAACGAAGCATCAAGCTCTTCAGAGGTATAAGGTCAACCCTTAGATCTTCCTTAGGACAAAGCCCTGACTATGCTCAATGTCAATAAAATATGTTGAGTTGACTTTAAAGTGTTGTCTGCTGGCTCCTGGGTTAAACTTGGCTCTCGGCTGGTGAAGCTCTTTTGGGAGGCATTAAAAGCTTAAAGAGGTAAGGCCTACTTGGAGAAAAATAGATCATGGTGGGCATGTTCTTGGAGATGGAACTTGCTACACCCCAGCCTCGACTCTTTCTGGTGCACAGTTAGGCAAAGTGCTTTCGTCCATTCATTCCTGCCCTGGCATTCTGTCTCAACTGTGACCTCCGAAGCCATGAAGGCAAAGGACCATAGACTCGAGTCTCTGAACCATGTGTCAATATAAACTCTACCTCCTTCAAGTTATTTCTTCCACTTTTGGTTTTCACAGTGACAGAATGTCTGACTAACTGCCAAAAGCTTATGGTGAGATGTTTCAAAGTCAGCTGCGATAGAGCTTATAAGAAAGCAGGTGGTGTTCTGCAGGAAACAATGCACAGGGCATCACTGTGCTCTGCTGAGGATATCCGCTCTTTGCTTTGGTCAGCCTGATCAGTGACCTCCAGTCAGTTAGGAGTTAACATATGTCATCATTGTAAGTTATTGAATAATAGTATTGTAACTTCCCCTGGCGTGGAGCCATTTTAAACTGACACCATTTTTTTTAGTATTACACTCTCCAGTGTAAGAAACTGGCCAAGGAGGTTGCAGGACTGGCTAGGACAGGAGCCACTAGTTCAGCTCTGGGGACAGAGCACTGTCAGCCCAACTTCTCCCAAATCCTCTATATATGAGGTGTTTCACTGCCAACAGCTAGTAATGATAAGACACATCTTAGCACGAGTCAGGAGAACATCTAGTTGGGGAACCTTTTATGATCTCTTCAGCATCCTTTTTTCTTCCATGCTATATATATCAAGTGCTTTCTTTTCCTTCCTACTCTTCCGTCTTAGCTAGGACATTGAATCAATCTCACATGATCATAGCAGCTGAGCTGCAACCAGTCACGGGCAGCCAGGTTCAAATAAGGCAAACACCATGCCTTGGAAAAGCCCTCTATCTCCATGCTTATTTCTGCTTTCTACATGTCACTTTCCGCCCCGTGCATAAAGACAATCTGAACATTTGGAAAGACAGATCCGCATGGTGCACCTTTGGTCTAGACTGCTGACAGATTAAAGATTTATAATGAGAACTAAAAGCAGTAAAAGTAAGTTTATATTTTTATAATTTTCTTATTTAACACTCTATGGGAAGTCCTTTCGCAGGAACTTTGTTACCTCACATTTAACTGTGTAACAAAAAGTAATAGTTCTGATGAATTCACAGGTCACCTCGGGGGTGGTAAAGCAACAGCAAAGTTTAGCTACTAGGAGGGTGAATCTCCGGGTTGGATATGCATCAGTGATTGCGTATTTTATTTAGTCTGTAGCAGGCCTTGAGCAGGCCTGACACAAATCCTGAGGATATAGCACAGCAGACTTGTAAGAACTGTGGGGAAATGCTTTCACTCCGTATCATTCGTTGTCAGATTGTTGGTCTCTCACTCACATAAGCCCAGGCTGTGGACTCTTGGGGAATGCAGGGACAGAACCCTTATCTCTCTTCCTATTTGCCTGACATGCCAAGTTCACCCTATTGCAGTTCTAGGTCCTGTGCACATCCTACTTTCTGTCCTTTCTACCAAAGACCGTAAAACACTGGCTGGAAGAAGTTTCTCCTAAGTGAATACTAATAAAGATGCTACCAGATCATCCCATCTCATAGCTTCTGAACTCTGAGTGATTTTCCTCCTTAAAAAAAAATCTTGTAATAATAGCTCCTTCAAGTTTATTTTCCCTGTATTCCTAATTATATTAAATACCCATATATTCCCTCCTTGAGTATTCATTTAGAGAGAGGGTTTTGTAATAGTCACATTTAATTTATCAGGGTGCAATAATTTGTATTTCCCAATCATCTAGCCAACTTTGTTTCATTAGACTATTGTTTCACATGAGTAAGTTAGCAAAGTTTGGATTGATTGACTCTAATTAACTAAAACTGGTTCCAGGCTGTGCATCTATTGTCATGGTAGCTAGCCGCAAAGCCCTAAACTGCTAAGCAATGGCGATAGAAGGTAATATTGATTTGAAAAGTGTAGATAATATGTAACCTTGGGCTTATCAGTGTTTGGAAGACAAACTGAAAGAAGGAGGGAGATGTATTAGGATGTGTTTCAAGGCTGCTTGGGAGAATAAATTGGAGTTCTCAGTGGGCTCTCTTCAGAGATGCATTGAACTACGAATGAATTCAAAGTTGAGCAGTAGGAAGGCTAAGGATTTCATGGTGTTTGAAACTGTGAAGAAATGAAACACGTTTGCTGACAGCCATTCTAGGATCCATCAAAAAAATTAAAATAAAATAAAAATACCACAAGGATGTTTCCAGCTTAACTCTAGAGTTCCAGGTAACTCTTTTACCTAGAGAACCATGTTAGCATTTGAAATCTACACTCTTTGGTGGTGAAATTTTGTAGTTAATAATGATTTTCCTCTGAGAATAAATGGCTCTCTGATCATATAACCAAGCCAGAACAAAACAAAACAAAACAAACAAATACTAGCAACAACAAACAGATTGAGTTTAAATCCTGTGAGCATCAACAAACACCTTGCTTCTAGCTCTTGATGTTGAGGGACAGAAAACAAGTGAGAGCAATCATCAGGTAGAAGGCCTAAGTTGAGCATTTCAGCTTTCTGGTGCAAGGTGCTGTGGACCCTGTGTCTCCTGAACATAATGCCCCGGTTACTATGCCCTCATGGGTGTTAGCTGCGGCTTATAATCAGGCCCTTTTTGCTTTGTTTATTTCTGTGCTTGGATGGGCCCAGAGTCTCCTGTGTGCTAGGAAAGCATCCTGCCACCAAGCTACCTTCCCATGTGTATTTTTAAATCATTAGGTGTTACGAGCTCCAAGGTCCCTATTTTCTGTGACACCCTTAGCTGAGATGCTTTCTCTCTCTATTATTTCTCATACTTTCATGTGTTTAGTAGAACAGGCTCCATGTACCAGCAAATGGCTGAAGTGAAAATTTAGCTAATTGTTTGAGAAACTCTTTGTTGGTCCTTCCAGCTTCCATCTCATTCACTCTGCTAGGGAGTCTTTTAGGCTTTGGGGAATGAGGGACAGGCAACAGATTTTTGTTTTATAGTTTTTTTTTTTTAAGGTGGGAGGAGGGAAGGTGATGTCTTATGTAGTCCAGGCTGCTTGTATTTGAGTCAGACTTTGAACTCTCTCTCTCGGTTTTTCAAGACAGGGTTTCTCTGTGTAGCTTTCACTGTCCTGGACTCACTTTGTAGACCAGGCTGGCCTCGAACTGACAGAGATCTTCCTCCCTCTGCCTCCCAAGTGCTGGATTTACAGGAGGGCCCCACTGCACCAGGCAACCTTGACCTCTTGATCTTCTACTTTTAGGATTACAAGGGCCTTTAATGTCAGTGTTGTTTAGAGTTCTCTGGGGAAACTTACCTGATAGGCTGTGTGATGAAATATACACAATTTCTCTGTCTAAATATCTATATTACCTTTAGCACCTTTTCCTCTCTCTCACACACACACATCTGTGACCTCCTCTGTCTAGCTACATATCTAGCCTGTATTGAGAGATTTAAGTGAAATTATAGGCTCACATGATTGTGGCAGGCTGGTGATCTCATATTCTTTGAAGTGGGCTGATGAGGCCCATGTGAGAACCCTACTATCACCTCCCTTCCAGTCAGGGGCCACTTGCTGCAAAATTCTCTCTTGTTCTGAATAAATCATCCATCTAGACCTTCAACCAGCTGACTTCCACCCACACCGTGGAAGGCATGGGCTTTACTCAAAGTCCATTGATGCAAATGTAAACCACACCCACAGCCACTCTCAGCTGTAGGCAGGTAATGGCTTAAAAATATTTGGGCATCTTGTCCCAGTCAATTGACTGTTAAGTATCTGTCACACAGCTCAACGTCTACACAGCACCTTTCTTACTGTAGGGTTAGAGCAAAGGAAGATGAGCAAGAGAGGAACAACTTTGTTTCTAAAAACAGAGGAAACAAATGTTCCTGATTTTCCCCTGGTTTTGGCATTTTTCAAATGACCACCAAGAGGTGTACAGATGACAAACACCTGTCTTTTTGGCTATCTTAGAGACACGGTGGGTGCCTTCACCCGTCTGTAAATAAATGCAGGTAGGGTTGCTCATGCGCTGGGCCCCAGAAAAGATGCCTCACTGAATACGAGAAGTAGGCACAGCTCTGCTCAGGCTCCTCTCTAGCTTCCTCTAGTGGACAGTCCTGGTATTGCATATACATACACCGGAGGCTTTTTGCCTGAGCTTTCTTCCAGAATTTAAATCAGCAGTCCAGAAGATCTTCTGCTGTATATGCTAGTCCCGGGCCTCCTCAGCAACAATTACAACACATTCACGTCTCACAAAATAAAACTGGGGTATATTGTCTCTTGCCAATTAAGTATTTATCTCCCATAAATGGATAAATAATCCTCTAAGTCCTTTTTACATTTAAATTTAAATGTTAATATTAATTACAGTTTATCCACTTTGTATCCCAGCTATAGTCCTCTCTCTCATTTCCTCCAAATCCCACTCTCCCTCCCTCATCTCCTTCCATGCCCCTCCCAAGTCTACTGATAAGGGAGGTCTTCTCCCCTTCCATCTGACCCTAGCCTATCAGGTCTCATCAGGACTGGCTGGATTGTCTTCCTCTGTGACCTGGTAAGGCTGCTCCCACCTCAGGGGAGGTGATCAAGGAGCCAGTAACTGAGTTCATGTCAGAGAGAGTCCCTGATACACTTACTAGGGACCCACTTGGAGACTGAGCTGCCACGGGCTACATCTGTACAGGGGTTCTAGGTTATCTCCATGCATGATCCTTGGTTGGAGTTTTCAGTCTCAGAAAAGACCCCTGAGTGCAGATTTTTTGGTTCTGTTGCTCTCTTTGTGGAGCTCCTGTCTCCTCCTGGTCTTTCTATCTCCCCCTTCTTCCATAAGATTCCCTGCACTCTGCCCAAAGTGTTGCTATGAGTCTCAGCATCTACTTTGATACCTTGCTGGTTAGGTCTTTCTGAGGCCCTCTGTGGTATGCTCCTGTCCTGTTGTCTGTTTTCTTCCTCTTCTGATGACCATCCCATTTGCTATTCTGAGTGAGGATTGATCATCTTACCGAGGGTCTTCCTTCTTGCTTAGCTTCTTTAGGTGTACAGATTATAGTATGTATATCCTATATTATATGTCTAACATCCACTTATGAATGAGAATATACTCTGTGTGTCTTTCTGCTTCTGGGATACCTCACTCATGATGATCTTTTCTAGTTCCTACCATTTGTCTGCAAATTTCATGATTTCTTTGTTTTTAATTGCAGAGTAGTATTTCATTGTGTAAATGTACTACATTTTCTGTATACATTACTCAATTGAGAGACATCTGGGTTGTTTCCAGGTTCTGGCTATTACAAATAAAGCTGCTTTGAACATGGTTGAACAAATGTCCTTGTTGTCTACTTGAAAATCTTTTGGATATATGCCTAGGAGTTGTATAGCTGGATCTTGAGGAAGCACTGTTCCTAATTGTCTGAGGGAGCACCAGATTGATTTCCAAAGTGGTTGCACAAGTTTACATTCCCACCAACAATGGAGGAGGGTTTTCCTTTATTCACATCCTCTCCAGCATGTGTTGTCACTTGAGTATTTGACCTTAGCCATTCTGATAGGTGTAAGATGAAATCTCAGGATCGTTTTGATTTGAATTTCCTCTATGACTAAGGATGTTGAACATTTCTTTAAGTGTTTCTGCCATTCTTTATTCCTCTGTTGAGAATTCTGTTTAGCACTGTACCACATTTATTATTGGATTACTTGATTTGTTGCTGTTTAACTTCCTGAGTTCTTTATATATTCTGGATATTAGACCTCTGTCAGATATAGGGTTGGTGAAGATCCTTTCCCAGTCTGTAGGCTGTCGTTTTGTTCTGATGACAGTGTCTTTTGCTTTACAGAAGCTTTTCAGTTTCATGAGGACCCCTTTATTGATTATTGATCTTAGAGCCTGTGCTGTTGGTGTTCTGTTCAGGAAGTTGTTTCCTGTGCCAATGAGTTCAAGGCTCTTTCCCACTTTTTCTTCTTACAGATTTAGTGTGTCTGGTTTTATGTTGAGGTCTTTGATCCACTTGGACTTTAGTTTTGTGCAGGATGACAAATATGGATCTATTTGCATTTTTCTACATGTAGACATCCAGTTAGACCAGTACCATTTGTTGAAGATGCTGTCTTTTTTCCACTTTGTGGTTTTGGCTTCTTTGTCAAAAATTCAGTATCCATATGTATGTAGGATTATTTCTAGGTCTTCTATTCAGTTTCACTGATTCATCATTTTGTTTCTATGCCAGGACCATGCAGTTTTTTATTACTGTTGTTTGGTAGTACAGCGTGAGATCACGGATAGCGATACCTCCAGACATTCTGTTGAGGTACAGGTTTGCTTTAGCAATTCTGGGTTTTTTGTTTTTCCATATGAAATTGAGAATTGTTCTTTCAAGGTCTGTAAAGAATTGTGTTGGTATTTTGATGGGAATTGCAATGAATCTGTAGATTGCTTTTGGCAGGATGGCCATTTTCACTATGTTAATCCTACTGATCCATGAGCATGGGGGATCTTTCCATCTTTTTCAATTTCTTTCTTCAGAGACTTGAATTTTTTTCAAACAGGACTTTCACTTGCTTGGTTAGAGTTACACCAAGTTACTTTATGTTACTAATAAGTGGCTATTGTGAAAGGTGTTGTTTCCCCAATTTCTTTCTCAGCCCTTTTATTTTTTGTTTATAGGAAGGCTACTCTTTTTTTTTTTTTTTGAGTTGATTTTGTATCCAGCTACTTTGCTGAAGGTGTTTATCAGCTGAAGGAGTTCTCTGGTAGAATTTTTGGGGTCACTCATGTGTACTATTATATCATCTGTAAATAGTGATACTTTGACTTCTTCCTTCCTGATTTGTATCCCCTTGATCTCCTTCAGTTGTCCTATTGATCTAGCTAGGACTTAAAGTACTATGTTGAAGAGATATGGAGAGAATGGTTAGCCTTGCCTTGTCCCTGAGTTCAGTGGGATTGATTTAAGTTTCTCTCCATTTAGTTTGATGTTGGCTATAGGCTTGCTGTATATTGTCTTTACTATGTTTAAGTATGTGCCCTGTATCCCTGATCTTACCAAGACTTTTTTTTAGATTTATTTATTTTTTTAATTATACAGCATTTTGCCTGCATGTGTGTATGTGCACCAAATCTCATTATAGATGGTTGTGAGCCACCATGTTTTTGCTGGTAATTGAACTCAGGACCTCTGGAAGAACAGCCAGTGCTCTTAACCTCTGAGCCATCTCTCCAGCCCCTCTCCAAGACTTTAAACATGAATGGGTGTTGTATTTTGTCAAATGGGCTTTTTTGTCATCTAAGGAGATGATCATGTGGTTTTTCTCCTTCAGTTTGTTTATATGGTGGAATACATTGATGGATTTCCATGTATTGAACCACCCCTGCATTCCTGAGATGAAGCCTACTTGTGGTCATGGTGGATGATATCTTTTATGTGTTGTTGGATTCAGTTTGCAAGTGTTTTATTGAGTGTTTTTTCATCAATATTCGTAAGAGTTATTGGTCTGAAGTTATCTTTTGTTGGGTCTTTGTGTGGTTTAGGTATGAAGGTGATTGTGGCTTTATAGAATGAGTTTTTAATGTTTCTTCTGTTTCTATTTTGTGGAATAGTTTGAACAGAGTGGAGTTAACTCTTCTTTGAAGGTCTGGTAGAATTCTGTGCTGAAACTGGTCCTGGGGATTTTTTTTTGGAGGGGAGACTTTTGATGATTGCTTTTATTTTCTTGGGGGATATAGGACTATTTAAACTATTTACCTGATCTTACTTTAGTTTTGGTAAATGGAATCTATCAAGAAAATTGTCTATTTTATTTAGATTTTCAAATTTTGTGGCACATAGGCTTTTGTAGTAAGACCTAATGATTGTTTGGATTTCCTCAGTGTCTGTCATTATGTACCCCTTTTCATTTCTGATTTTGCTGATTTGGATAGTTTCTCTCTGCCTTTTAGTTAGTTTGGTTAAGAGTTTGTCTGTCTTGTTGACTTTGTCAAAGAACCAGCTCTTGGGTCTTTGATTCTTTGAATATTTGTTTGTTTGTTTGTTTCTAATTCATTGATTTCAGCTCTAAGTTTGATTATTTTTAATCATCTACTCCTCTTTTGTGTGTCTTCTTCTTCTTCTTTTTTTTCCTAGGGCTTTCAGGTGTGCCATTAAGTTGGTTGTATGAGGTGTCTCAAACTTCTTTCTGGATGCGCTCAGTGTTATGAATTTTCTTAGCTCTGCTTTCATTGTGTCCCATAAGTTTGGGTAAGTTGTGCCTTCATTTTCATTTAATCCATGGAAGTCTCTAATTTTTTTTTTCCATTTCTTCCATGACCAAGCTGTCATTGAGCAGATAGTTGTTTAGTTTCTATGTATATGTAGGCTTTTTTGTTATTGTTGTTATTTCTGTTGTTGTTGAGGTCTAGTTTTAGGCCATGGTGGTCTAATAGGATGCAAGGGATTATTTTGATCTTCTTGTATTTGTTGAGGCTTGCTCTGTGCCCAACTTTATGGTCAATTTTTGAGAAGGTTCCATGAGGTGCTGAAAAGAAGGCATAGCTTCTAAATTTGGGTGAAAAGTTCTATAAGTGCCATTATTTACTTATTTAGCTTCTGTCTAGATGATCTGCCCCTTGGTGAGAGTGGACTGTTGAAGTCTCCCACTATTAAGATATTGGGAGCCATGTATGATTTAAGCTTATAATAATGTTTCATTTACAAATGCAGGTGCTCTTATATTTGGGGCATAGATGTTTAGGATTGTAATGTCTTTCTGGTGGATTTTTCCTTTGATGAGAATGAAGTGCCCCTCCTCATCTTTTTTGATTAATTTTGACTGAGAGCCTATTTTATTAGCTACTAGGATAGCTGCCCCAGCTTGTTTGCTGGGTCTGTTTGTTTGAAAAACCTTTTTCCAGCCCTTTACTCTGAGGTAGTGTTTATCTTTGTTGCAGAGGTATGTTTCTTGGATGTATCAGAATGTTGGATCCTGTTTCTTTAATAATCTGTTAGTCTATGTCTTTTTATTGGAGGGTTGAGTCCGTTGATGTTGATAGATAAGAGTGACCAATGAATGCTAGTTCCTTTTATTGTGGAGTTGTGGTGTTACTGTGTTTCAATGCTTGTTTTCTTTTAATTTGTTGTGAAGTTATCTATATCTTGCGTTTTCTTGGGTGTAGTTGATTTTGTTGGATTGGAGTTTTCCTTGTAGTATCTTCTGTAGGGCTGATTTGCTGTGTCGATATTGTTTAAGTTTAGTTTTGTCATGGAATATTTTATATTCTTTATTTTTGTTGATTGAAAGCTTTTCTGGGTACAGTAGCCTGTGATCTCTTAGAGTCTGCATGACATCTGCCCAGACCCTTCTGCTTTTATTGTTTCTCTTGAGAAGTCTGGTATGATTCTGATAGGTCTACCTTTATATGTTACTGGGCCTTTTTCTCTTGCTGCTTTTAATATTTTTTTCTTTGTTCTGTAGATATAGTGTTTTGACTATGATGAAGAGTTTGACTATGATGAGGAGTTTCTTTTCTGGTTTAGTCTATTTGGTGTTCTGTGGGCCTCTGGTATGTTTAAGGACATCTCTTTCTTTAAGTTGGGAAACTTTTCTTCTATGATTTTTTTGGAAAATATTTTCTGGACTTTGGATCCTGGAATCTTCTTTTTCATCTATACCTATTATTTTTACATGTCTTCATTTCATGGTGTCCTTGATTTCTTGGATGCTTTGTTTTCAGAACTTTTCCAATTTTACTTTTTCTTTGACAGATATTTCCATTTCTGCAATTGTATCTTCAGTGCCTGAGATTCTCTCTTCTATATCTTGTATTCTATTGGTGAATTTTACCTTTGTGGTTCCTGATCTTTTCTCTAAGTTCTCCAGCTCCAGAGTTTTCTCTGTTTGTGTTTTCTTTATTGATTCTAATTCTGTTTTCATACCTTGCACCATTTCCTTCATTTTTTTTTTTTTGGTTGTTGTTGTTCGTTTTCTCTCTATATGCCTTTACTTGTGCCTCTATTTGTTTGGCTGTATTTACTTGTATTTCTTTGAGAGCTTTGTTTGTTTCCTCTTTATGTGCCTCTAATAACTAGATAAGCATAGATTTAAAGTCATTTTCCTGTGCTTCTGATGAATTAAAATATCCATTGATTTTGGGGGTTGCTAGTGAAGCCATGATGTCCTGATTTTTGTTGGATGTGTTCTTACGATGACCTCTAGCCATCTGGTTATCTTTAACCTATGCTGTTTGTTCCTGGAGTCTGTACTTCAGACTGGATCCATCTTTCTCTGGTGTCTGTAGTATTCTTCAGGAAGATGAAAGAAGTCCACCAGTTTGAGAGTGGATGTTGGTGTTTCAGCTCTAGCTAAGGGAGGAAGGTAGCAGGCTCATGTGCATGAGTGAAGGTGTGTTCCATGCAGTGTGCCTTGAGGGGGAGGGTGCTAGAGAGTATAGATGCTTGGGAGGGTGGAGCTTAGGTGTGGGAGGGGTTGCTGGTGCTAGAGCTTGCTGTTCCAGGGAGCAATGTGCATGTGCTTGTTCACTCACTACCTCAGTGTCCTACAGGCCTGTTGTATTTCCTCCTGGTATTCAGCTCTTCCTGGGCTGTAGGAATTGTTTGCCTGGACTCCACGGGGAGACCCACAGAACAGGGGCTTCATTGTTGAGACTGTTGTCCTAGGGTGGGGTTGTGAGTGGCAGTGATCCATTGTCTGGCTGCTAGCATAGAGGGACCCTGGATCTGGGGCGCTGCACACACTCACTTAAAGGCACACTCACTAGCTCACAGGCTTAATCAGAAAGCACAGGGGTCCCCCCTGTTCTCTACTCTCAGATTTGGGCCTGTAGGGGCAAATGAGACTGTAGGAGATCCATCAGCTCAGTGGTCTCCACTGTTTGGCCACCGGGCAGGGAGGCCTGTACTTGGTGTAGCTGCCTCTTCTGTCTCAGTCCCAGAGCACAGAGCATCCTGCTTGGGCTAGCTTCTGCCTAGGCTGTAGCCGCAGCTCTGGGAGGCCTGCCTGTGCCTTTTCAGTCACTGAACACAGAGGCTCGTGCTTGGGGCAATCACCTCCACCCCAGGGGAAAAGGGAGGACTGTGCTTGGGGAGGAGGCCACTGCAGGACACCTCTGCCAAGCAGGGAGACCTGTGCTTGGGGCAAGGGGAAGTGCAGGTTGGCTGAATATTTGCCACTCTCAGTCCCCGGAGATGTCCACAGGTGACCTGGATCCAAAGTGTCTGAGCTCCTGGGTTGTCCCCTCTCATCCAGGAAGCCTCAATGTGGATGTTCTGGCTTTAGCTGCCCCTCCACTCACTAATTTCGGAGTTTTAGATCCTGTGCCCCTCAGATATGGTCCGCCCTGGTCACCGCCATGTTGGATCCTTCAGAATTGCCTTTTTTTTTTTTTTAATTCAAACCATTTTACCTTCTTCCCCCCAATGTCTTGTTTTCTTAGTGCTGTTTTTTCTTTTAAGTTTAATTTCTTTAACTAGAATTCAGCTTTCTTAAAGCTGTATAAGAACATAGAAGGACTGTTTTTTTTAAATATAGATGAACTTATTTTTAGCCATTTCTGGTAAATAGAATAGATTCTGGTGTTAGCTACCTTTCTACGGCTATTGCCTAAAATAATAAAATTACAAAGGAGACAGGTTGACCTGGCTTACAGTGTCAGGGGCTTCTGTCTATGATTGACTGGTTCTATTGCTTTCCTGTAAAGTAGCACTTATGGTAGAAATAACTTTAAAAAAAACCTTTTTATTGATTCTTTGTAAATTTTACATCACATATCATACACTCCAATCCCACTTATTTTCCCATCTCACTGTATTTGCCTCCCACCCTTGCAGCCTACCCCCAAAGGGGGGAAGAAAGAAACAACAACAAAGAAAACAACAAACATCTCACTGTGGAAGCTGCAGTTTGTCATGGTGTGTCACACAGTATATTCTTTTGTCCATTTTTCTTTTTCTTTTTGGAGGCAGGGTTTCTCTGTGTAACCTTGGCTGTTCTGGAACTCACTCTTCAGAGCAGGCTGGCCTTGAACCCACAGAGATCCTCCTGCCTCTGCCTCCCTGAATGCTGGGACTAAAGGGGTGTGCCACCACCTTCGAGTTTTGCTTGCAAGTAGTCATTACAATGAATGAGTCATTGGCCTTGTTCAAGGCCTCTGGCTTCTGTGACAAGATCAATACAGGATCCTCACTGAGACTTTTCTTGGGTATCCTGCTGTTGTCCTGTGTCATGGAGATCTGCAGCTTTGGACCTGCAGGCCTGGCCCCTTCACATGCTCCAGCAGTTCATAGATGGGTAGATGTTGGGGTGGGCCAACTCAGATCCTTGGATCTGGGCCTGGGTGGAAGCTGAGCTGGTCAGCCCTCTAGCTCTCCAGCACCGCCCACGCTAGCTCACCCTATGTTACAGCCAGAAAGGGTCATGACTTTAGGACAGGAACACTGGCATGTTGCAGGTGGCATCAATGGGCAGAAGTGCATCACTTCTCAGCAGATGAGGGGCGGAGCCAGCTCCTCTACCCTTGGGTGTTGGCTCATCAGTGCCCTACCACCAGGGCAAGGAGTGGGGCCACTTTCCGGAGTGTAACGGTCTGTGAGGGGTGGCGTCAGTTCTTCACAGCCCTTGGACATCAGCATGGTCCCGGGTGGCAGCCTAGACCAAGGACTGTATGCATGGCCTTTGGTGGTAACATGGGCCACAGACATCGACACAGACCCCTGCTGCTGCATGGATGCAGACCTATATACATGGCCTTCAGTGACTGCATGAGCTGGGCCTCTGGGTGTCTTCCACCTGCCCAGGCCATATATATATATATAGGGGGGAACCTCTCCATAAATAACTCTAAAAATTTATATTTAGTATCTATTTTTTTGCTTGATATTTGTAACTTTTAATATTTTTATTTATATCTTATTTTTTTATTTTTTATTCTTCTTTCATACAACACATTTCAACCATGGCCCTCCATTTCTCCTCTACTCTTAGTAATTGGCACCTCCTCTCCCCTCCCTGATCCTCTGCTCCTCCAACTCCCTCCAGAAAAGAACAGGCCACCCAGCGATATTAAACAAACTCAGTCAACAAGATGCAGTGAGACTAGGCATATACCCTCATATCAAGGATGGATAGGGCAACCCAGTAGGTGGGAAAGGGTCCCAGGAGCAGGCAAAAGAGTCAGAGACAGCTCAACTCCCATTGTTAGGAGTTCAATAAATCCCAAGCTAAAGAACACATGAGGTATGCAGGTATCCCATGCCATTTTAGTCTTTGTGAGCCCCTATGAGCCCTGCTCAGTTGATTCTGTGGGCCATGTCCTCCTGGTGTCCTAGACACCTTTGCTCCTAAGATCCTTTTCTTTCCCTCTTTCGTGCAATTCACCGAATGTTTGGCTGTGGGTCTCTGTATCTGCTCTCATCAGCTGTCAGAAGTAACTTATGGCTGAGCACAGCTGATCACTTCAGGACAGATCCAGCAGTCTTTGAAGACATGCCTAATGATGTAAAGAACACCCAGAAGACCCACACATTGAGGTTTCCACTGCCTCCCAGCAGTACCTTCCTAGGAACAAAGCATCAGAACTTAGGATCTAAACATTTCAGCACTTGTAAGTAATCCTCCCCAAATTGTAGAGTCTATGAGAGAACAGACAAATCTTAATTGCTCAGTAGTTACAGAATGAATGCATATAGGCTTCACATTTCCCATAAAATATTTAAGTTATCAAGAGAGGAGACCTGTTAGCCCCAGCCAGCCCTGAGTTTGGATTGAAAAAAAAGCTTTGTTTGGTCCTGGCTTCTGTTCTGCCCTGTCACCTGTTTATGATGTCATGTGTGTAAGTGCCTCATTGTCTTTGGTACTTTCTTTGGATCTTAATTGTCTGCACACAGTACATACAAAGAACACAAGCTGATGTCAGTTCTCTGCTTTCTAATTTAGTAACTTGTCTGTCACATCACTAACAATGGGAAGTCTGAACTCTGCTCCCCGCCTCTTTTATTCTGGTGTGAGGTTACTTTGCTTACTATAAAAGAAGGCCACAGAAGCTAAATATATGTCTACTTGAATGATGGCTTTATAGCAATAAAATGAACCCACAGGGGCTAATGACTCTGCAATCAGCTTTTTCAACCACTTTTTATATTGGGCATAATTTTCTCTCTCTCTGAGAGATTCTATATCATTTATCACTAGACTAACATGAGTGAAAGGGGAAAGGCAAGAGCTGAGATTAGAGGCCACTGCCTGGCTGCTGTGAATTCTTATAGTGAATTTGCCTGGAGGAGATGATTCCACGTTACAGACTGGCCCAGCTGTTGTTCAAGCTCTGTTTTGGTTTAGAATTCTTAGTTTGGTATTGGTTGAAGAAATTGAGTTTTAAGACCATTTTGTTTGTATTTTAAAAATGAGAAATCACAGTTCATCAGGTCAGTACTATCCTTTATAAGATCCTTTTAATGGTCTATGATATCTTCTTGCCATTAAGAAAAAGCTATCAAATCCTTTCTATTGTGTTTTGAGGTTATAATGCAAGTATATCATTTTATACTTTCTTCCTCCCTGCTCCCCACAACCCTCCACTAGTCCCTTCTTTACTCTTTTTCAAATTTCTGGCTTCTTTTTTCATTAATTGTTGACATTAACAGCACTTCTGAATGACTTCTACACCTTTTCTTAGCCTCTTTTTCCTCCTCTCATTTATTTCCTTTACTCCTTCCACTGTGAGAATGAAATCTGTTTTTCCTAAGAATCATCAAAGACTATAATTCCTTTCTAAGCTTTAAAATATTATACTCACTTAGTGTGTGTGTGTATGTGCAAGCATGTCACAATGTACATGTAAGGGTCAGAGAACATTTTGCAAGAATTTATTTCTCCTCTTCCACCTTGTGTGTCCCAGGGATCAAATTTGGGTCACCAGGCAGCAAGCACCTTCATCCACTGAGCCATCTCCTGACACAAGACTCTCACGCATGAAAATAACTCTGCACATTTCTAGAGTGGAAGGGGATGTCTTATCACCTGAAACACCAGGAGAAAAGGAAGCAAAATAAAAAGGGGAAGCAGCTTTCTACCAGAAATGAGCAGAGCTTTGGCAACAAAGGGAACACAGAAAGACAGGAGAAATGATGGCAGATGTGTTGCTGACCTTCCATGGAGACATCTGGCGCTTAGCTTTGGCTGTTTATGGTTGTGTTACTGTGACATACTCCCTCCCCCCCGGAAAGGATCTTTGGGTCAGACTAAGGCCAGAGAAAGGAGCAGCTGCTGGACACATGTGGAGAAGAATTTGTTATTTAGGACAGAACTGTTAATAAGCAATTTCAGTAGAGGCCTTGCTGATAATTTTGAGGAAGCACTGTATTGTCCTGATAAAGAAGAGGTTACTGACACCATATTTGGGTAATTTCTTCTGAGTTTTAATCATATGTGCCAGTGTTAGGAATTCAGATGCCAATGTGACACAGCATTGTGCTGTCACAGGGCTCAGTTAACTGGCACCTAGAGCGAGAGTGAGTGAAAGTAGAGAGGATAGACTTTGCTTCAGAATTTCTGCACAGGGACAGCCCAGGGTGGCATGTGGCAGCCATGGGTCCATGAGTATGGTCTTGAAGGTGTGTGTGTGTGTGTTAGATTTTCTACAAGACTTACATAAAAATTCAAAAATACAATTCAAAAATAACAATGTAACATCCAGGTAGGAGTGTTCTGGCTGGTTTTATGTCAATTTGACACAAGCTTGAGTCATCCGAGAAGAGGGGACCTCAATTAAGAAAAAGCCTTCATAAGATCAGTCTGTCTGCAAGCCTGTTGGGCATTTTCTTAATTAGTAATTGATGGGGGAGGCCTAGCCCATTGTGTGTGGTGTCATCCCTAGGCTGATTTCTTTCTTTCTCTTTCTCTTTTTCTTTGTTTGTTGTTTGTTTTCCAAGACAAGGTTTCTGTGTGTAGCAGTGGCTGTCCTGGACTGGCTTTGTAGACCAGGCCTTGAACTCACAGCGAACCGCCTGCCTCTGCCTCCCTGAGTGCTGGGATTATACATGTGTGGCACTGTACCTGGCTTTGTTTGTTTGCTTTTTTGGGACAGGGTTTCTCTGTGTAGCTCTGGCCATCCAGGAAAAACACTGTAGACTCGGTTGACCTCAAACTCAGAGATGTGCCTGCCTCTGCCTCTCGAGTGCTAGGATTAGAGGTGCGTGCCACCATCACCTGGCTTGGTTCTGGTTTCTGTAAGAGAGAAAGTTGATCAAGATATGAGGAGCAAGCCAGTAGGCAGCACCACTCCATGGCCCCCAGGAGTGTTTGAGTTTGTGTCTTGATGTCCTCTGGTGTTAACAGTTGCTATGGAAGCAGAAGCCAAATATAGCCATTCTTACCCAAATTGCTCTTGGCCATGGTGTTTTATCACAACAATAGTGACCCCAGCTAAGACAGGCGGTGAATATAGAGATGACAGAGGATGAATGATGCTGTAACTACCCTCTCCAACATCTCAGGAAGAGAAGACCAAGTTTAGATTGCCTTCTTGGGATAGTGTGTGTGTGTACAGGTATAGCTGTGGAACATTTGTGGAGATCAGGTGATAACTCTTGGGATATGGTCTCTTCTTATACAGTATGGGCTTCATGGATGGAACTCAGGTTGTAGGCTTGGTGACAAGTGCCCTTACCCAGTAAATTTTTTAATGGCCCACATTTAATTCATTCTGGGATGTTGGGCCATGGGATAGTGTTTATATTTAGTTGTTATCTCTAGGGCTCTTTTTTTTTTTTTTTTTTTTTTACTGAGAGTTCAACACTTAAAGGTAGTCCAGGTGTGTTTTCAGCAAAGATTGTTATTTGAACAAACAACAAACAACAAACAAATAAAAAAGACTAAATTCACCCTTTCACATAAATATGTATGTAGTATTATCATGCCTAGATCACGAGACCCCCAAGAGACCACCAGGAACATGAGTTTGATGCAGAACACCAAAGGGTCTTTATTCAAGCTTGAGCTTGGGTCACTCTCCCAAACTGCTGTATGCAGAAATGATTGCGACCCAAGCTCGAGCTTGAATAAAGACTCTTCGATGTTTTGTATTGGACTCGTGCTCCTGGTGGTCTCTTAGGGGTCTTGTAGGCATAACAGTATGAGTTTGTGTTCATGTTAACATATATGGGCGTGTATGCAGTAGCACCTGAACACCAACATGCATGTGCGTTGACATGGGTGTTTTCTTCAATTGCTGTCTACCTTATATATTGATAAACCCACTTTCACTTTAATCCAGAAGTTAGTCATTTACCTTATTTGGCTATTTATCTTGCTCCTCTGAGTACGAGATCTCTGCCTCCCAAAAGCCGGGATTATAAGGTGGCGTTCCACACCTGCATGGCATTTGTGTGGGTGCTGGTGTCTGAACTACAGCCCTCAGGCTTGTGTGGCAAGCCTTTACCCACTGAGCCATATTACCAGCCTGAGGACTAGAGTCTTACTGAGGGTGAAGTCTGGCCTAGGGGGTGGCCAAGTTTCAAAGAGAACGTGAGGTAGAAACTACTGTACGGACTCACCTAAAGAAACCAGACAGCACTAGGATAAAACTGATATGGCCATGTACCGCCAAGGCAAAACATGCCACAGTCCCGATGCTCTTAGCATTCTGTTGTCTTCAGTGTAAGTTCAGGATACTACAAGGGGTTCTATGTAAACCTGCAAAAGTATTGTGTCCCCTAGTGGCCAGAAAGAGTTAATGCTGCATGTACCCAGGTGACTGGAATGGGAGGTTTACTTACTTTCCTGTTTTTTACTACTCAGGAACTTTGAACTAATAAGATGTTCCTACTCTGTATCAATTTATTCTTCAATAATAGTAACTTGAACTTTCCCCTAGACACTACTAATTACTCAGAACTGCTCTGTGCTCCAACATACTCTGGGGCATCTATCTCTCCTGGCTTATGCAGATGGAACATTTGATTATGAGATTTATGTTAAGTAGAAATCTGCTGGAGGCTTTTCCCTGGGTAGTGCTGTACAAAGGGACCCAAACTGGAATTCCAGCTTTATTTTTTTCTTTATTCCTGGACAAGACAGCTTTTATTGGTGTTTGTAGATTTTATTATCACCTCATTTTGGGATTGCAAATTGTTTGGGCTGTGATTGTACCATACACTCTCTATTAGGCCATCTAAAATCAATGGGACAGCATTGACATATCTGTGATATCAGTCAACCTGCTCATAATTTGCCATTCCAGTAATTACCAGGGGCTGTAGGATGACCCAGCTGCCTTGCATACTGTTTTCTCTTGAGCGCTCCCAATGTGTCCTTTTGAGGCTGTGATATCAATCAGAGAATGGATATCTGACACAGTTTGTGACATGAACAATCCTGAATTCCCTTATTTGGGTTTATCCCCAGCTTCTCTAGGTCCTAAGTGTCACTTAGCCACCATTCTCTGTTATCTGTGTAGACATACAGGTCCTGTATAAAACACGCATAGGAAACACCCCATCCACGGTCAACAGGCTATAGTGTCATGGGTAATGTGAAAGAAAGATTAGAAAAAAAATCTAGATGCAAAAATTGCCCCAGAACAAAAGGAAATCATGATCACTTCCAAGATTCAGCATAAGAATGCCCACAGTGGCCCTGAGGCTACTTTTTATCTTAGTCAGAATAAGAGGGACACCTGTAAAGCTCAGCCAAGTGAGTCTTTCAAACTTGAGTTTATGCATGGTGTGTCAGAATTGAATTGGTCCATTTATAGACAGTTGTGTGAATACAACACAGTAGAATTGTTCTAGAATTCAGCAGTGGACTTCTGAATGCCTTGTTAAAATGAAGTACTCATTTCAGACATAGAACTGACTTCTTAAAAACATATCTTTATCTTTCTATGAGTTGTCTCAAATAATTTGATAAATTCAGAAGCTAAAATAGTATTTTAATGGATGGCTTGATTTAAAATGCCAAAATGAAATTATTACAAAATAATCACACATATTATACAAATATGCTTAATCACAAAGGAACTGCTTCCCTCACACACTGAGATATTCCCTTGTTTCTCTGTTTCATGATTTTGACGAAGAACCAGAAACAAGGTATTGTTCAACAGCTTAAAATGCCTCTCAGTTTCTCTGCCCTGCTTCTTCCTCTTTCTGCTGTCACTCATAGGTAAACACATGTATTTTTCATGTGACAGACATTTTAAACTCACTACTCCAGGAGATACACACACATGCACACACACACACACACACACACACACACACACACACACACTGTACATTGTCTCATGTCCTTCCTTATATCTATAAACAAGTGGCAGTTGAATGCCTAACTTTACATGGAACATTTATCCACCCTGTCAAGTGTGAGGGAACACTGCAGAAGCAGAGTAGATGAAGAGAGAAGCTGGAGGGAAGAGTGGATTGATGTAAAATGCTATCTTCTAGCATGGACACTACAGTCTTCAGTTCTCAGCAACTGGGACTGTGTTCACAAAACTTTCAGAGGATTGAACCCCTCAATGTTCCGTCATGGAGAAGTTCATGAGGCCCCAACCCCTTCTTGAGGGTCTCTAGGAGGTTAATGGCTGCAGGATTTGGAGAGAATTTTTTTCCAGTGGTGGACACTGGTAAGCATTTCTTGCAAGTTACTATAATTAAACTCATTAGATCACTAAAAAAATCATTAGGGGTTGATGAGTTACAAAGAGGAAGGGGATCAGCAGGAGGGGAAAGGATGGTATCATGATACACTGTCTACATGCATGAAATGTCATAACAAATCCGCTCTTATATGTACTTATCAATGCTAATGAAAACCATAGAAGAATAAGAATCAGCTAACTAGACATCATAAAACATAGTCAAGTGCATTTAAAGTTATATTTAGAATACTAAAATTTGGGATTTTTTAGCATCTGATTGGCACTGGATACCAATGGTATGATTCTAGACTCATTGCATGATGCTAGCTCCCAATACAAACTTATAGTAAACCAATGGAGAAAGCAATTGTCTCAATGGGAAAATGCTGATTTAGTCAGGTCATAGACAGGTGGCCATCAAAGAACTTAAGGGAGACACTGATCAGATAACTCTGCTACAGAAATTCAGGGGCTTTGCAGGTTGTTGTTGGGAACATTTTGTTCTAGAACACATCCTCATTGTTTCACACACTAAATATTTAGGCTTTCTTCTTGTAGTGAGGGTAGAGTATGCCTAATTCTGCAATACAGGGCCGAATATGGAAACTATAGCTGAGTGTTAATGAAATTGTATTTTGTACATTCCTCTCTACATAAGGTACAGGATTACTCATATGGAATGAGCAACCTACGTAAAAGTGGATAATTTCTGCTGACCCTTAGAAATTTCCAAACCTAATTTGTGGTTATTGCTTGTAAACACGTTGATATATTTTGTACTGACTTAAAAGTTTTTGTCCATTTGACTTCTGATTATATTTGCCTTATGCCTTGCCTTTCCCTCAGTTCAACTTATACTTTCTGTTATAGGATGTTCAACTTCGTATATATATCCTACAATGTCTACTAGCCACCCAAATGATGTATGTTCTATAAATTCAGTTTTTCCATATCTACTTTAGTTATCTTGAGTTCAGTTGATAGAGAGAACACAAAAGAGTGAAAAAGCATTTATTTGTATAATGTAGAATCAGTAATTTATATGTAGTGGGTGTTTCTCCCCTATATAAAAAGTATTGTGTATCCACAAAAATGCCAACAAGTTTCATACAATCTGCTCTGCTACTGTTATGTAACACAACAGGCAACAGACTTTTTTTGTGTCTAGCACAAATTTGTACAGAAATTAGTATCTCAGCTGTGGATATACAGCTGAAGGCAGTGGCAGAGAGGGAAAGAGGAGGGAGGGAGAAAGGGAAGGAAGAGGGAAAAAGGGAAGGAGTAGACACTCAGCCATTAGTTTAAAATAGTTTTCTTGTTCTTCTTTGCCTCAGTAAAGAATGATAGTGGATACTGAAGACAACAAACAAACCAATAACTTTAGGGATACCCAAGAGGGGGCTTTAGAGAGACTCAACTCATGATGGAGTGTTTATTTCTATCATGCTTTAACATCTATCTTTTCTTTCACTAGCTTGTTAGGCAGCCATTTTTAATGAGCTCTTTGTTTGCAATTAGTTTTTTTTCTTTTCATTCCTTGTAGGTTTTAGTTAAAAACATATCTAATGTGTGTGTGTATATGTATGTGTGAGCATGGGTGTGTTCACTCATGTGAAAGTCAGGGTTTGACATTGGGCATCTTCCACAATCACTCTCTACTTTGGTTTTTGATTCAGAGTCTCTTGCCAAGCCTGGAGTCACTAATTTGGCTATAATGGCTGATCAGCAAGCTGCAGAGAACCTCTTGTCTACAATTTTGCATGAATGTCAGGGGTTAGAGTCAGATTCTCATGCTGTGTGACTAGCCCTTTTTAACTGAGTTACCTCCCCAGTCTCTAGACTGTAATTACTAACTCATCTGCAACAAGCATTTACAATAGGTTGTCCTGTTCCTTGCAGAGGAGTTTTACTTCTTCTGAGAATTGTACTTTCTACCAGCTGCATGTGAGGTTTGCTTCCCCCTCCTTATTTCATTTTGTTTGTAGCAGCGCTGAGACCATTTTCTGCTCTACTCTGCACTGGTGTTCATCTTTTCTTTCTGTTCTCCTCTAATGTGTCTACAGCTCTTCCATGAGGATGATCCTGACTTGTACCTCTCAGGGTGGTTAGAAAGTTGGTGTCTGTGGTTGAGGCTTTGCTCATGTGTTGTGTGATGTGTGACACAGATAATTCTATTACATATGTAGTGAACAGACCCCGCCATAGGGGAGGAGGTGGGTCATGGAGGTTACCATACTAAATGGGATCAAGAGGTTGGGTGAAGGCTAAAACTGCCTTCGTTATAATGTCTTATTTGCTAATGAAGAACAAGTTTATTCTATCAGGTCCCATTGGGACTGCCTGGATCCTCTTCCTCTGTGGGCTGGCTAGATCACCCCACCAGCAAGAAGTGATCAAGGAGCAGGCAACTGAGTTCTTGTCAGAGGCTGTCTCTTCTTCCCTTATTGGGGAGCTCATGTGGAGACTGAATGGCCTCAGGGCTACCAGGGAAGAGGGATAGGGGAGGACGACAGAGGGAAGGTGGGACTGGGAGGAGATGAAGGAGGGGGCTACAACTGGGATACAAAGTGAGTAAATTGTAAATAATAATAATAATAATGAAAAAACAAGTGTATTAAGTATTTTAATTGGAGGGACACATTCACCCACATTCATTTTTTGAATCCTTGATTTCTAAGCAAACTGCTCCCTGGCTGATCTGCTCTGAAAAAACAACCCACACTGCAATCTCTCCATGTTTGACTGCATCCAGAAAACACCCAGCTAGAAAGCTCATGGACAGATGGCTCACACATCAGTCACTCTCGCTCCTCCGGGCTCCATCATTTCTTCCTACTTGGCTTCTGTTTGTTCAGGAGGTACGAGTTGAAAGACACCATGACAAGCTCCGGTTACCTACTTTCCTTAATATCTGATTGGAAAGTAGAATATAACCAATATATTGATGCCTTTTTTTTCATGAACGAAAACTGTCAGATGCCACCCTATGAAGCCTCCTGGGTTTATGTCTTTTTAATGACAAAGCCATCTAGTATGTATTTTCCTTTGGAACAACTGTATATACACAGATTTTCATTTTAGCTTATAAGGATATAAAATTTTAAATGTTTGTGAAGAGAAATCATCCAAGGACCAAAAAATATTTTGATAAAATATAGAACATTTTTTTTAAAATAAAGAACGTCCTTATGTGAGATCAGTCATTGTTAGAGTTTTGAAGATCATTAATAGGGAGATATTTTTTCCTAAAAGATTTGTTTCAGGAACTGAAGTTATTTAGATTTTTGAGATCTTAAATATCATTTGAAAATGGAACCTAGAT
>CM053764.1:20476680-20491680 GCA_028658305.1 Pachyuromys duprasi | reverse complement strand
GAAAATCAATTAAATTGTTAATCCTATATCAAACCAATGCCTGTGTGAGTTTCGTAGGAACAAAAGCTCACTTCTGAATTAATGAAATTGGAAAAAAAACAAGGCTCATATTTAAATGTTTTTTATTAAGTTGGGGTGTGGCCATATTTTCAAAGATATCATCCATTAAATTTCGTCAACTTTTCTTCCTTTTAGCTTTCTTCTAAACTATTATAGCTAATGATATCTTTTGTTGATAGGTGCCAGAAAGCAATAATTTATTTCTAAACTATCATTCTGTTCCTACACTGGTAAATCTTATTATGAGTTATTTAAATAATATCTATTAGATATGTTCGATTTTACACACATATTATATTTTGAATCAAGTAACACCAATTGGGATGGTAATGCTCCTCCCAAGAGTCATAAATTATCTAACAAAACTCTCAGTGCCAGGCATGGGAACTACCCCCCCGCCCCCGAGTTTTCTAAGAGACTCCCAAAATACTAGAGGCCATTGCCCTTGCTCTTTGTTGCCTCCTGGAACTTGAAGGTAAAATTCTATTGCTGAAGACACCACACATACAGAACTTGGAGGAATTAAGTTCAACCTGACCTAGACTGGCCCTCAGAAAGTGAAAGTGCTACCTGCCATTAAAGGAGAAAATCCATTGACAATCCTACCTACCAGGCTTTCAGGGCCATGAACCACAACAACAACCATCATGGCAAGACACTCCCAAAGGCACAGGATTGACACAGTTACCTTGGGGGTAATCAATAGCTGTCTACTTGGACTTAAGGTCCACTTAATGTGAGGGAATCCATCCCTGATAACGTAGAATCCATCCCAGTGACTGGTGAAGCCATGGACACTAGAAGGGACCCTACTATTGCCATTTCTCCAAACCATTGTAATTTCTAGATGCATTCTAAATACTTGTCTTTCTATCCCGAGGCAAGTGTACCTCTCTCCCCTCATCAGGTAAGATTCTGTTTGCATAAGATGTAGACTGTTAGGGACATTCAAAACTAGTCAAAATGCTCAGAACAACTGACTGTGGAATACCCCAACCCCAGCTGGCAAGTATACAACACAGCCCTTACACCTCAGGCTTAGGGAACACCATGCAGGAAGAAATGTAAAGATTATACAAGCCAGAGGATCAGGATGTTTGCTCTGAGATAGTGTCTTCAATATCCCAGAGAAGCTGCATCCCCCAAATATTGGCAATAAGACAACCTAAAGAATACTATCTATATAATGACAACAACAGCTGGCAGTGTGATGTGAGTGTTGAAGTTTTCACAAGGCTCCACCTGTAGATGAAGACAGAAATGAATGGCTGTCAAGATAGGGGAATCAGTTTTTTTTTCCCCCCAGGGTGAGATCTTTGGTAGGTTATCTAACACCAAATGGTCAGTCCTAAAGCATACACGCCTATCAACAACACAAATGGACTTAGTAGGCTATGTTTACAATACACACACATGCACACACACAAGAACACATGCACACACATGTAACAGCAGCTGAAGAACAGGTCATGAATTTGAGAGGGAATGGGGAGGACACAGGAGGATTTAGAGGGAGAAGACTTTGTTGTAGAAATCAAGTAATTACAGCACTGATGTATAAAATTTTCACAAAATAAAACATTTAAATTAAAATCAGAGTATGAACACAGCACAGTAAACATTTACACTACCCATAGTGAGTTATTATTGTTCTGTGGAATAGGGCTTTATGGGTAATGTTTGCCTAAACTGGTACTGGGAAAGTTGCCTTGCCTAAATTGCTCCCATTTTGCATAACCTCCAATATTTAATCAGAAAAGGAGGACATGTTTGAGTTATTTTTCACATTATACATTTCACATTCACATTATAAGGAGTAAAGATGAGAATAAAAGATGTTAACTAGATTTTTTTAAATTCAGGAGTTTCCTCAAACAAAAACACTGATCATAAAAATTAAAATCAGATTCAAAGCTGGATGTGATGGCACACGCCTTTGATCCCAGCACTCAGGGAGGCAGAGGCAGGAGGATGGCTGTGTGTTTCCCTGTGAGTTTGAGAGTAGCCTGGTCTACAAAGCCAATCCAGGACAGCTAAGGCTACACAGAGAAACCTAGTGTTGAAACAAACAAACAAACAAAAAATCAGAATCAAAGTTGGATCATAATTGTAAGCCTTTTGGACTTGCTGAACAGGAGACATGGATTTCTAGAATAGTTGTATGAAGATCCGTGGAAATTAAGGGAGAAATACATTCTTCTTGGCAGTGTTGGAGCATGGTAGATACTCCATATCTATTCAAAGGTCAGGGTATGACATATTTCTCTGTGTATGTTTTTCCTATGTTGTGAACTGAATAGAGGGCCTTGCATATGTAGAGGGAATGGTATGGCATTTGGAAGGACAGTGAAGTGCCTATTTTAGAGAGCGAAAGGAAACTCCTTCAGTTCAACGTTTTTCTTTTTCTTTTTTTTTTCAATTCTGAAAGACACTTACAAAGTTGCTTTAGCCCTCAGTCCCAAGGGCAAGACAGAACTTAGCTCCACAGATCAGTAATGTGACACGCAATTAATGCTCTATGAGCCGTTTGCTAGAATAGAGTTCGGTGGTCATCAGTTAAAATACAGCGATGATAATTGCAATTACTAGCTGATTCCTAGATTTGAGATTATACTTTATTTTTAAAGCATGATTATATTCATTTCCTAGCTCTCCTATGAGCTGAGTATGTGTGTTCGTGGGAACATTCTGGTATGGGAAAATGATAAACATGAGCAGTAAATAAGTTAGAAAGCAACATTTAAAAATACTTTGGGAATTTTATTCACTGGTACAGAGTTTTTACATCATACCCACCCTTCATTTTCTCTTCCAACTTTTTCCTCCGTAACTCTCAGATCCACAACTTCTTCTATGCTTATTTTACATACATGTATATATAAAAACCTATTGAGCCTATTTTTATGTTGTTCATGTGTACAAATGTTTAAGGCTAGCTGAGCTCTGTGGTTGCACACACCTGTAATCCCAACACTCAGGAAGGCAGAGGCAGGCAGATCTCTGTGAGTTGGAGGCCAGCCTGGTCTACAAAGTGAGGCTGGAATAGCCAAGGCTACACAGAGAAACCCTGTCTCAAAAAACCAAAAGAGGAAGTGTCCTGAGGACACTTGATATGCTGGGATCAGTTGGTAGGAGAAGAAGGCTCCACTTTTTAGTGGACTAGGGAAAGGGGATGGTGGGGAAGAGGAAGGAAGAGTGGGACTGGGAGGAGATGAGGGAGGGAACTATGACTGGGATGTAAGATGAATAAATTAAAAACAATAAATTTAAATTAATAAAAAATAGCCACAAAATGTTTGAGGCTAACTACTTGGGATTGGATAACCTACTTGGGTTCATCTTTGGGAAAGCCTGACTTTCCCTCTCAGCAGCCATTGATCACCAATATCAAGAGTTGGGCCTTATGAAATTTCCCCCATCCTCATTGGTGTGTCAAACCGAGAGGTCCTTATGCAGGTCTTGTTTGCGTGGCCATATTGTTGAGAGTTCATGGATATACCTTCTCTGTCATATAAAGAAGACACTCTCTTGCATCAGACGTCCTGGTCCTCTGGATCTTGCCATCTTTCCATTTCCTCTTTTGTAATGTCTCCTAAGCCTTATGTTTGTGTTTTGTGCATTGTACTAACTAGGGCTGTGCCCCTCACTTTCACATATTCTCTGAGTTTTGACTGAGAACAATGTCAAAAAAGTATTGTTCATAAACATTGTCTTGACAACAGGCAATCTCTCTCTCTTTCTCTTTCCCCTCATTCCTGTTTCTTCCTCCTTTCTGTCTCTCCTTTTCTCACTTACACTAGCTCCAAAGTATTGCTCTATAGTTCGGGATGCTGAGCTCTAACTTAAGATCTCCCTGCCACAGTCTCTTCAGTCCTGGGATTACAAACACGTACCATCACTTCTAATCAATCTTAACAACTTATTAGAGGTTTTACTATGTAGAATTAAGAAGAAATCAGACATCACTTTTCAACTGCAGTAATCAAACAAACAAAAACCCCTCTAAATACTTTCTTGATGGAATCTAAGGGACACATGGCCTCATTTCTTTCATATTCACAATCAGAGTGGCTCTAGTCTTACTGGATAGGAATAGTATCAATGTCCAGAGAAGTATAGAAGTTAGGTCAAACTTCTGTGGTCAGAGAAAACTTAGTGCAATTAAAAGGGTGTGAAAATGGTCTGGACACATTTTCATGTTATTTCTTGTTTCTGAATTCTACATTGATATTTCTGCATTCTTCACTGATGTTTCCGAATTCTACATCAATGTTTCTGGATTCTACATTGGTGTTTCTGGATACACTGGTATATCATCATGGTGTAATAGCACTGATGAATGAATTTACCTTAAAAATCTCAACTTTCATAGTATAAAATCAATTAAACTCTTTCCAAGAATTTGATACAATGACCTTAATGTAGTATTATCATAAATTCTTAATGACAGTTCTGAGTTATTCTATTCAAAACAGATTTCTGCCCCAGTTTTCAATCCACTTGACAAGCTGGACTGTTAAGACATAAGTTTAGCTCCTAATCTATTTTCTCTTAACATAGTGTGCAGCTTTTACATTTCCAGTCTTTCCAAACATCTTTTGCCCTTCAGTTTCAAGAGAGTGAGTGGCAAAGTCTAGTCTGATAACACAGAGGATCTGTGATACACAACTTGTTGCTCTCACAGTGACTTCTCTCTGATGACCAGCAGACGTGCCCTGGGACTCACTCTGGAGCCACTAAGATGGGAGGCAGATGCAGTTTGACAGACATACCACTTCCAGATCAATCTCTGCAGCTCTCTAAGTGAGGTGTGATCAGTGTAAATCTTTTTCTGCAGTTGATTTATATTGTAATTAAGGCAGAGGAGAAGCACATACAAGGCCAAAAGCAGAAAAGTAGCACACATTTTTCATGGGAAGTTTCCCCCTCTGTAAGTGAAAGCACAGGGGAGTATTAGAAAAAAAATATGAGGAACTGGTCATGCTCACTGCCGTGATATGGGGAAATGATAAGTTGCCTGTGTTTTCTGTATAAATGTATATAGTTCAGTTGATTTAAAAAAAGCAAATGCTGAATTGATCTTGTAGCTTATAAAAGCAATATTTCAGCCTCAGTGTTTTTTTTTTTTTATTTCAATCACCTTATCTCCAAACGCGTTTCAGTGGAGGTTTGTTAAGGAGACGAGCCAGCAGTCAATGCTCCTCTGTGCACCCTTGCAAATGTAAGGGGGAGAGGGCTTTTCCTGTGTATGTGGATCAAACCTTGCTAAGGGGTAAGAGAAGTGGAGATTGCGTATCTGAGTGGTACTGAAGAAAAATAATGTTACTTTGTCTTTTTTCTTTTTAAATGCAGTATTAGATTTTTGGCCCTGGAATATTCATAAGAAACATTATATTGATAGATTTTAAGCACTATTTGGAAACTACCAGGTTTCAAAACAAAGTAAGTTAAGATTGGAAGAGGAAAGCAGTTATGGGTCTTTATTATCTGTCTATCTATCTATCTATCTATCTATCTATCTATCTATCTATCTATCTATCTATCTATCTATCTATAATCTGAAGGAGAATGGGGAACCTATATAATGACACTGTATTTCCAAAAATGTGGTGTAACATTACTTAAATTAAGGAAGAAAAAGAAACCTATGACAAATGACAAAGGGGAAGTGACGCCTCAAGTTGACATATATACTGTATTGGTAGTTTACGTAAGAGGGCTCCTTATTCTAAATAAATATAACCTAAGGCAGAAAGAACATTGAATGCCCCATTCTAGTCCATTGGAAGTGACAGATCCAAGCCAGTCCCTTACCGAAGGGAACGACGGTGTTAGTGATCTTGCTGGATTCTTGTGTGTGTGTGAGCGGGACATATTCTGGGAGAGTAGCTATCCTAACTTTGTTCTCTCAGGAAGCAACACTTACTGAACACAAAGAACAACTTTCCCTCAAATTATTCTCATAAACAAAATTGGCTGATAATTTCTTCTACCTCATATTTACTGCTAATTTAATCAGCAGTTTAATTTCACTTTTTTTTTTCTTCTTAGAAGCAAAAGGAACCCTGTGTGTTTCTTTCAGGAAAACCAAATGTTTTGTGGTAAAACATTTTGTAAAAACTGGATAATATGTTCCATTTTTCAAGAAGAATGTAGCACAATAATATTAAAATAATATTAATATTATAAATAGTAACATATTAATATTACATTAATATTATAATAAAATTAATATTGATATATAAAGACATTTTAAAAAGAAATATTGTTTCAAAATCCCACATTATGCATTGTCTTCTTGATCTGTCACAGGCACCACTCATTAACTTCTCAGTAGATACAATCAGGAAACACTACATGGTGTGAAGAAGATGAACAAAAGTAAAATGAAATCTTAGCTGGACTGTTTTCTAGGATGGCCTGGGCTACACTGGACAAAGCAAAACCAAACCAACCAACCAACCAACCAGGCAAATAACTGACTGACTTACCACTCATCACCCACCCATTAACCAAGCAATCAATCAAGTAATTCCCTGGATCTCATGGCTAGCATTAGTTCATAAGCAGGGACACTAGTTGCAGCTATGTGAGGGGAGTGTGTCTAGAGACTAGTTTGAAAGGGGAATGAGGAAGCAGATAATGATAGATACTGTGCACAAAGACTGTCTGACGCCTTTCATGAGGGCTCCTCCATAGGCCTGCATGGAAGGATCACAAGGCAGGACAGCACTTCTAGTTGTAGTATGTCTGCAAGGTTTCATTTCTGACCTCTGCAACAGTGCTCACATAGAGTCGTTTGAAGGTTAGGTGCTCTTTGCAGTGTCCTGCTTAGGAGCCACATTTGTGACCAACTTATGATAAAGTTAGGAAGCTTCTTTGCTCCCAATATGGGACGAAACCCAGCCTATATTGTAATTGTTTTACTCACCATAGCTCTGAATTTGTTTAAGCTTTACCCAACAGTTAACATAAATGAAAGAGACTTGTGACAGCTGAGTAGGTTTGAAAATATTCATTGTTTGTGGTTTTGTCTCTTGGTGACAGGGCTGGATCTCACTGCATAACTCACAAGTTGGAAGCACCACGGGTTTTATTTTCTTTCTGTGTTCTCTGTATGTGTGCATGTATAGCATATTTATCTATGTGGGTGTGTTCTTATGTACACATGTGTCAGGTTGGTTGGAGACATCAATTTGCTAACTGGCCCCTTTCTTTTAAAAGTACCTCTTTCTCCAGTAGTCACCTTAGAACTCTTTATTTGTATGTCTTCATATTTACTATTTTTTAATGCAACATTAAATATGCCTTCAGTCTCATTCTTAATATTCTCTAACTTAGTCATTATAATTCTTATCTCCAGACTCAACTTGGGTGTTTTTATGTCTCACGTGTCTATGGAATATGGTTGTAACTGTTTAGTGTCCTCCCTGGTTGATTCCACTTCTCTGTGATATCTGTGCTGGTTTCATCTGACTGTATTATCTTTTTACTGCTTGTATTTTTCTCATTTACTTTGGTATTGATGTTTTATTCAATCATATACCTTGTAATTTTTTGTTTGTGTTATTTTGTTTTTCAAGACAGTTTCTCTGTCTTGTAAAGAGGTTGGCTGTCCTGTAACTCACTCTGCAGCCCAGGGTGGTCTTGAACTCACAGAGATCTGCCTGCCTCTGCCTCCCTAGTGCTTGGATTAAAGGCACACACCACCACTTCCTGGCATACTTTGTAATTTTTTCTTCTGTGTTGGTGAATATTTTTATATTTCTTTACATCATTTAGAGATTTGTTTGAAAGTGAAGTTAGGTCACTTGAAAGTAGTTTGATATTTTTTAGTCTAGCTCTTATAATTTGTTAGAAATCAGATGTCATTAGTAAAGATAAATGAAGAAAACATAGAAGTCCTTAATGTTATTATGTGTTAGAACAGCAATAGCAACAACAACAAAAAGCAACATCACTTTGTAAGAAATTCAAAACATTTGCAGTAATTCGAGTTGATTTCAGTAGATACAAAAATTGCCTAATGACATAAGCATGAATCTACGAGTTCCTGCAGAATCTATAAAAAAAGAGCCACCATCTTTTGGAAACAGCTTTGGCTTAGCAGCATTTGAGTTGTTTGTGAAACTAAAAGAACTTGAAAATCCACCCAGTGCTGTCAAATCTTTGGAATGTTATATCAAAGTTGAATGAATATTGTTTTGTTCACCAAAAGTCAGCATGAAATGCGATGGTCAGCACATTAGAAGTATTTCATTTATATGTCCTAACAGTCTCTAGTAAGGGCATCTTTCTCTGTTGGGGAATCTTATAATCTCACTTCAGCAATACTTAACGGAATTGAAAATTGAAAGGAAGATTTCCTGGGGTAATCCACACAAACAAGGTTTAGCTAAGCGTTAAAACGGTGACAGCAAAGAAAATGCTTTGCTCTGTGGCCAGCGACTAAGAGTAAAACTTTTTGAATTGTTGCCCGAGTATAAAGGTTCCTCAGTTTCCTAACTGACAGACAGCCAAGGTACCTAAAAACAAGTCTCTGTGAAAGGCCAGCATTACTTAGTGTTCTATTGCTGTAAAGAAACACAATGACCAAGGCAAATGTTTTCTTTTCCAAAAAGAAACGTTTAATTGGGAGCTTGCTAACATTTTCCATTATCCTCATGGCAGGGATCATGGCAACATGCATGGCACTGAGGCAGCTGAGGAGTCACAGCCTGATCCAGAAGCAGAGAGAGTAAGAGAAGACAGAGAATGAAATATCTGTCTGTCTGTCAATCTATCTATTTATTTAGCCTCAAAGCCCACCTACAGAGACTCACTTCCTCCAACAGGTCCACACCTACCCCAGCATAACCACACACATGCCAACAAGGCCACACCTCTTTTTCTTTTTAATTAATTAATTTATTCTACCATATATTACATCCAGACTTCAGTTTCCTCTCCCTTCTGTCCTCCCAATCCCACCCCCTCACCTCTCCTCTGCCTTGAATTCACTCCTACATTTCCCGTCAGAAAAGATCAGGCCTCCTAGGGATATTAACCAAACATGGCATATCAGGTTGTGATAAGACTAGGTACCTCCCCTCATATTAAGGTTGTCCCCTAAAAGAGACAACCCAGTAGGAAGAAAAGGATCCCCCAAATCAGGCAAA
This sequence comes from Pachyuromys duprasi, assembly GCA_028658305.1. NCBI lineage: Eukaryota > Metazoa > Chordata > Mammalia > Rodentia > Muridae > Pachyuromys > Pachyuromys duprasi. The sequence continues at coordinate 20,482,462 of CM053764.1, read as the reverse complement.
AGAGTCAGAGACAACCACCTTCCTCTGCTCCTATGGCTAGGAGTTCTGCAGGAAGACCAAGCTGCACAACTGTAAAATTTATGCAGAGAAAGTCCACACCTCTTGATCCTTCTCAAATAGCTCCACTCCCCAGGTGACTAACCATTCAAACACAGAAGCCTATGGAGGCCATTCTTCTTCAAAGCTCCACAAGAACACCCTGTGCTTTGCTGTTTTAAACTCCTTTAGGGAGTTCTGCAGGCTGAGCGCAGCCCTGTTCTTTACATAGGTTTTGGCTTTTTCTGCTTGATGCACTCATCTTTCCCTCTCCCTTAACTACCTCCCTCCTTCCTCCCCGACACACACTTTTTTCTTTTCTGTGGCACTGAATTTATCGCACCATATTGACATTGCCTCTTTGATAAAATTCATAAACAGTGCTTTGCTTTTCCTCTAAGATCGGAAGCTGAACAAGATTTATGTCTATTTTTTAAAATTCACAAAGTTTCTGGTTTTAACTTTATCTCTTTAAATATTTGTCACATCTCAGTGCTTTCAGGATTCCTTAGAAATAATCTGTCACTTGGTAAACTTATTTCTCAGCCCTTGTAATTTGTTCCATTTGAATTTGTTTTTTGGCATCTATTCACATTTTCATGGCGTTTCATTGTTGTCATTGGTCACCATGTATTGCCATAAATGCAATATCTCAAAGTTCAGTGATAGGTGTCTCTTACTCTCTCTTCTAATAAGTCACTTATGTTACCACATTTTCTTTATTAGTTTTCTAGCTTTAATTCTATTTTCATAGGTATTTAAATGATCTTTATTTGCATTTATTTATTGCCTATTTTACATACATATTTTATCACTTTGATGCCTGAGAAATGAGGTAAGTATATTTTCACAGCATTTGGCTCTTTAATGTCAACTATTTTATTTAAAGTTGTTTTTATCTTTATTCTTTGATAGTTTTGAATGTATAGAATGAATTTTAGTTGTGTTTACCATTTGCAACTGTTTTAAAAATGAGAATAACTGAAACACATTCATAAGTGTTTTTTTATAGTTAATTAATTTAATTTTTATTCACTTTATATCCTGGTTGTAGCCCTATCCCTTCTTTTCCATTCCTACCTTCCCTCCCTTCCCCTTCCTTCTTTGACTCTTCCTTTTCCCAGGCATACAGCTCATCTAGTTGCATCGATACTGAGCATTTTTAATAATGCAAACTAAGTAGAAGTCTTAATAGTGCAAATAAGTAGAAGAATTTTAAAGTTTCTGATGTTGCCAACCCAAGGATTTCTTATGTGGCAGATATTTATCTCTGATACTGGAAATTCAACTTGTATTCTGGTGGATTACTTGGAAATTTAAGCTATTTTTCAAATTTTACACTGAACTATGAAAGATACCATAAAATGTTCATGCTATAATAGTTTAAGCCTGGGTCATATGTTAAAAGATGCAGTTCAGCTGAACAGCCACTTAGTTTAATGGATGCCACAGATGTGGCACATCTCTTGCTACAGTACGTTAAGATACAAAACCCATAAATTTCAGGGCTGCTATAGGAAAAACAATTTTCTTCTTTTATTCCCCTAATAACAAAATTATAATCTTTGACCTAAACAAGTGGGTGTGGGTTTCTGTTACCATGGCCACCTATAAGCACCATGACCAGAAGAGACTGAGGGGAAGAAAGGACTTATTTTGGCTTAGGCTTTATAGTCTATCATTTAAGGAAGCTGGGACAGGAATTCAAGGCAGGAACCTGGACGCTGGAGCTGAAGCAGAGACTGTGGAGAAACACTGCTTATGGGCTTGTTCAGATTGGTTTCTCATTCCACTCAGGAACATGTGCACAGGAGGGACACTGCCCCCAGTGGGCGGGGCCTCCCATGTCAATCATAGCTTGTTTCTGCTGTAACCCCTCTCTGGACTGCTTTCTCCAACCACCCTCCTATTACCAATCTTTTTACTCTTCCCAAACAGTCCTCCCTTATGCTTTAATGACACTCATAGTACATCGCTCTACCTTACTGCCCCCTCTCTTTCCAACTCATCTACTTCCTCATAACATTATTATTAAAGATGTGACTATAAACGCATACATATAAACTTAAAATATAGCTTTTGCATAGGAGGGAAATTGTGATGCTTGGATTTGAGTCTAATTTGACCTATCATAACTATGTGTCCACTCTATCCATTTTGCTACAAATGACATAATTTCATTTTTTCTTTACAGATGAGTAAAAAGTTCTCCATGTATTTGCCAGCTCTTTTCTTTCATCGTTCATTTATGGATGGCATCCAGGCTGGTTTCATGTCTCAGCTATTGTGAACACTATAGCAGCAAGCACAGTGTGTAAACATTTCTGTGATATGCTGCCACAGAGCTCCTTAGATATCCAGGGGTGACACAGCTGGATCTCACCTGGATCTCAAGAAAGCAAATGGCAGGTAGGGGGATCAGGAATATTGGGGAGGAGTTAGTGTAGAAAAAAATATCAGAATAAACAATAAATAGAAGACGTTAAAGATATTTTGAAAAGAAAGCAAATGATGACAAATGCCAGCGAGGAGATGGGGAAAAAGTGAGCCTTACACACAACTGATACGTGTGTGCACTGGTACAGCAACATGGAAATAAACACAGAGACTCTTCAAAAAGGATAACTTCTGAAATGTCTGCATTTCTAGCTATTGCCAACATTTGTTCTTTCTCCTTTCATTCATTCCACAACAAGTCCACAAAATACAGCTCCGCCCTCTTTCTCCATCTTCCCCCTATATCAAAAAATGAGGTACAGCTGCCTGTAAGAATGGATTCATTCAGAAACATGTAGATCAAGATTCAGAAAATTCGAGAGATTTGAATCTGGCTACACCGCATGTGAACCATGTCACATGTACTTATGTGATGTGTGTGTTTTGCCTGCAAGAATTATGCATCCTACATGAATACCTGGTGTTCACAGGAGCCAGAAGAGGGCATTGGATCCCCTGGAATTACTGTAATTATAGGACAGGTAAGACTCCACGTGATTCCAGGGAACTACATCTACAGGAGTCTGCTGCAAAAGCAGAGACTGTGCTTAACTGCTGACCTACCCCCCAAGCCCCCTGGAAGTTAATGTATTTATCAAATTTGTCTAGCAACATCTTCCTTCCTAGGATGCTGGTGACAGATGAATTAAAATAAATAGAAAGCACGATGATAAAGTGCTACAGATATGGAGCCCTCTGGTGCTGCTCAATGCTGTCCCCTCCCTGGGTGCTGTGTGTGGAGCTACATGCAACCTCCTCCAGCTTCTCCGAAGACAGCCTGGGGCTACACTGATGAGGCACATGTAAGTGAGTGATTTCTTATCCCCCCCCCCAAATATGGAGAATTTTCCCCCAAAGTGAACCCTCTTAAGGAAAGTGAAAAGGAACAGAGGCATAAGAAGTATTTGCAGTAGCACTCTTAACTCCTATAATCTTCCAGGGTGAGAATGTTTCTGAGGACAGAAAATTCAAAAGGGAGAAAAGTGATAGGAAAAAAAAAACCTTGCAGTTTCGATACCATAAAGATAACATTTTGTAATTCAACCTTAGACCCGGATTTTTCACTTTTGAATGAGTCAGTTGGCTGAGAAGGTTTTGATCTCCAAACATGGCAGGAGGCCAGCTGGCAATTCTCAGGGCTAAAAGCTGAGATGTCCCTCATTTTCAATAAGAAACACACATCCCAAGTAAAGAAGGCTGGGGCCGATCATGCCACAATCTTCCAGTATTTTCTCTTAAATGTAGGACATTTAAGACACATAAAAACTCGGACCTATGCTGTGTTCGCAGTGCTATCAATGTTTTGACTTCATTTTGTTGTTGTTGTTCATTTGTTTGCTTGCTTTTTTGCCCCTCAATCATAACTGATGTGGTCTCAACAAATCAGGAGTACATGAGACCAACTCTTCAAATTTAAACTTGATGTTTCAAAACCATGACGTGACCTCCACAGGCATTTGAACCTAGGAAGGCCAAGGGGGAAGTGATGAGAGAAATCTGACTGTGCAGACCTTTTCTCATCTGTGGGCTCTGCACTTGTGCATTTAACCAACTTACAAATCAAAAGCATTTGAGGAAAAATGCATCCCTATTGTACATTTAAAGCTTTTTGTTCCTCTGAGTTTTATTCGCTTAAATAATGCAATGTAATGACTGCATAGATTCCATATTTACCAGACATCAGAAGAAACCTCAGTATCTTTTTTTAGATAAATTCAATAAAACTGACGTTTTTAATAAGTTATTTATTTTTATATTATCACAGGTTATATATTTTGTATCCCAGCCGTAGCCCCCTCCCTCATTCCCTCCCACTCTCCCCATCCCTCCCTCATCTTCTCCCTGCCCCCTACAAGTCCACTGATAGGGGAGGACCTCCCCCCCTTCCATCTGACCCTAGCTTATCATGTCTCTTCAGGGCTGGCTGCAATGTCCTCTTCTGGGATCTAGTTCGGCTGCTCCTCCCTTGGGGTGGGGTGGGGCGGTTGATAAGCCAGCCATTGAGTTCATGACTGAAATAGTCCCTGTTCCCCTTACTAGGGTACCCAGTTGGGTACTGAGCTACCATGGGCCATATCCGAGCAGGGGTTATAGTTTGTATCCATCAGTATCTTTTAAGCATACAGGAGACCATGCACAGTTTATGTGCAAACACTGTGCCTCTTTATACAAAGAACTTGAGTATCTGTGGTTTTTGGTATGCTGTGGGTCGGGTAGCATAGAACCAATCCATGGGTTTTGAGAGATGAACACACTCAAGTATAATTAGAAAAACCTGGAATCATTACACTCATCATTAACTAATTTAGCTTATTTCCTTAATGTTTCAACATCATTTTTACAACATTAGGATATTAACTTATTGAATGTCATATTTTAGGTTTTGTAAGGAATGTGCCAAAGTGACTCAAGCTAGTGAAGAGTGGTGCCCAATTTCTAATTCTGCAGTGAGCACTCATGATGTTGATCAGACTCTCTGCAGGTAGCCACTGTCTGCCTTCAAGGGGCCCAGAATGGTGTGCTAACAAATGAAATGCGATTATCTCTGTGCATAGTAGAGTATGATTTGGAACAAGACTTTAGGTCTAATATAAAGATCCGTCAAATCAATCATCCAGCTAAGCTTCTGTGGCCCCAAACTCCTAATTTAAAAATGTTGATAAATGAAGTAGCTCTTTAGTTAATAAATGAAGTATCTCTTTCGTTGTCCTTCGTCAGCAACATTCATTTTAATGGAAAGTGAGTTTACAGGGTTACATGATTGAACTACTGAGCCACGTCAGTGTTGGCAAATGATGGGCTAAATTATTGATGTTACACACTAATGAATTCTGATGAGAAATAAAACACAGACATTACGTTTCAAGTGGTTCATAATTATTTTTGTACTTTAAAAGCAATTTTATTCTTTTTCCAAATCATACGGGTTCTGTAAAACAAAAACACAGTTAGTGATTAAACTGAAATTATTGAGTTTGTGGCAAAAAAAAAAAGTCCCAGTGTTGCAAGTTTTCATTCTGGGAGGATGCTATACATACTAGGTTTCTGGTTTCCCATATACTTCTGAGAAAAGATAATTCAATTAAATGTCTAAAATTTAAAACCACGGCCTTTAAAGAAGATAATCTGCTTTGAAACTATGGATGACATTCCAACAGACAATGTTTATGTTCACATTTACTGTAGTTGAGCTGAACCACTGCATTCATTTGGCTGATGAGGGGTGCTCAGGGGGTTTTCCACGAACCAG
>CM053764.1:20441838-20476580 GCA_028658305.1 Pachyuromys duprasi | reverse complement strand
AGGGGTTAGACATAGAAATAAGTGTGCCCAGCTCAAGCACTCACTAGTCAACTATTTGTCATGAATCTTTTCACAGGCATGTCTACCCTCTGTACTTCGATTTTTACCCCACCATGGGATTGCAGGGTCTCTTCTGCCAGAAAGGGCTGTTACAATTGGCAGACCAATGCATCTGAAATCTGCTATGCAAATGTAAGGTAGATTTATTGTTTTGTTTGCCTGGACTCCACTTTCTTTTAAGGAGATCCTAAGAATTAGTTTGGGAAGATAGTCTTTTTAAATGGGTTGCCATTATAAATGTCTTTTTCCAGTGATAATACATGCATAATTCTTTTAAAAAGACTTAAAAAAAGACCAAAACTCTTTCCATCCTGTGGGTTAAGGGAATATACAGCTTATTATACTTTGAGATGAGATGAGATGGAGAGAGAGATAGAGGGAGTTCTTTATCTTCTCTGTAATATTCTATTTCCTTATTAACATTTATGAGTCATTGTCTTCATTTCCCTAATTTCTCTTTTATCAATGATCCCATGAAATATGTGGTATTGTGTATACAAGGCTATTTCACTCGCCACTGTTCAAAGTTTTCTTTCTCTCGATTTTTCCATCTTAATCTTTTACTCTTTTTACTTGTTATCATGGCACTGCTCATTGTTTTAGAATATTTTTTGAATTTGTTTATTTATTCATTACATTTTTTTTCATTTTGTATCCTAGCTGTAGCCCTCTTCCTCCTCCTCTCCCAATCCTGTCTTCCCTCCCTCTTCTCCTCCCATGTCCCTCTCCAAGTCCACGGATAGGGGAGGTCCTCCTCCCCTTCCCTCTGACCCTAGCTTATCAGGTCTCATGAGGACTGGCTGTATTGCCTTCCTCTGTAGCCTGTTGAAGTTGCTTCCCCATCAGGGGTAGGTGATCAAAGAGCCAGCCACTGAGTTCATGCCAGAGATAGTCCCTGTTCCTATTGTAGGGAATCCACTTGGACACAGAGCTGCCATGGGCTACATCTGTGCAGGGGTTCTAGGTTTCTAGGTTATCTCAATGAATGGTCCTTGGTTGGAGTATCAGTCTTAGAAAAGATCCCTGTGCCCCACTTTTTGTTTTTATTCTTGTGGAGCTCCTGTCCCCTCCAGGTCTTTCTATCTCCTCCTTCTTTCATAAGATTCTCTGCACTCTGCCCAAAGTTTGGCTGAGTCTCAGCCTCTGCTTTTGATACCCTGAAAGGTAGAGTCTTTCCGATGCCCTCTGTGGTAGGCTTCTATCCTGTTACCTGTTTTCTCCCTCTTCTGATGTCCATCCTGTTTGCCTTTCTGAATGAGGATTGGGCATTTTATCCGGGGTCCTCCTTTTTGCTTAGCTTCTTTAGGTGTACAGATTTTAGTATGTTTATCCTATATTATATGTCTAATACCCACTTATAAGTGAGTATGTACCTTACTCATGTGTATCTTTCTGTTTCTGGGATACCTAACTCAGGATGATCTTTTTTAGTTCCCACCATTTTCATGCAAACTTCATGATTTCCTTGTTTTTAATTGCTGAGTAGTATTCCATTGTGTAGATGTACCACAATTTCTGTTTCCATTTGTATATTAAGGGACATCTGGGTTGTTTCCAGATTCTGGCTATTACAAATAAAGCTGCTACAAACATAGTTGAGCAAATATCCTTGTTGTTTACTTGAGTAACTTTTGGATATATGCCTAGGAGTGGTATAGCTGGATCTTGAGGTAGTGCTATTCCTAATTGTCTGAGAAAGCACCAGATTAATTTACAAAGTGGTTGTACTCGTTTATATTCCCACCAGCAATGGAGGAATGTTCCCCTTTCTTCACATCTTCTCTAGCATGTGTTGTCATTTGAGTTTTTGATCTTAGCCATTCTGATGGGTGTAAGATGGAATCTCAGGTTCCTTTTGATTTGCATTTCCCTGATGTCTAAGGGCATTGGACATTTCTTTAACTGTTTCTTTGCCTTTCTCTGTTTAGCACTATATCCCTTTTTTTTTCATTGGATTGCTTGATTTGTTGCTTTTTAACTTCTGGAGTTCTTTATATATTCTGGATATTAGACCTCTGTCAGATATAGGGTTGGTGAAGATCCTTTCCCAGTCTGTAGGCTGTCATTTTGTTCTGATGACACTGTCCTTTGCTTTATAGAAGCTTTTCAGTTTCATGAGGACCCATTTATTGATAATTGATCTTAGAGCCTGTGCTGTTGGTGTTCTGTTCAGGAAGTTGTTTCCTGTGCCAAGGAGTTCAAGGCTCTTTCCCACTTTTTCTTCTAACAGATTTAATGTGTCTGGTTTTATGTTGAGATTTTGATCCACTTGAACTTTAGTTTTGTGCAGGGTGATAAGTATGGATCTATTTCCATTTTTCTACATGTAGACATCCAGTTAGATCAGCACCATTTGTTGAAGGTGCTGTCTTTTTTCTATTTTATGGTTTCCCAGAAATAAACCCACATGCTTATGGACACCTGATTTTTGACAAGATCCCGAAACCATGCAATGGAAAAAAAAGATAGCTTCTTGTTTTAGAATCTTGATACTTCTGAATGAAAAATTGTGTGTCTTGGTTAATCTCACATCAAAGCAGCATCATTATGTCATGATGATGCTAAGTTGTATGAAGAATACCTACTAGATATGCTCCATTAGTCACTAATTTTCAAACTCAAAGTTTTGCCTTTGAAGAACTCATCTCGCCCACACCAGTGACATGGCTCCTCCACTTGAATAATGGGATGCTGACAAAACAGCGAATTAAATAACTTAAAATGCTGTTACCTTTGCTGTTGTTCAGTACAAACCCAAGGCATCCAATTTATAGCTTTCTAATAAAAGCAATACGAAATGTATTAGTTTATTTTAAAATAAGAATATGTGTGTGCTTAGTGAGTTATTTTATAGGGTAAGGGGAACAGAGAATTTAATTCATAGGATTTGGCATTGATTGGTTCTTTCTTTATCAACCTTCTGATATATTATATTGGTATGTCTGTGAAATCAATGCATTTTCATCCTCGATATCAACACTGGAATTACATCATTCCTTCATCTGTCTTCAAATGGGAGATGCAGATTTATCATCGTTGCTCACAGGTACTCTAAATGTTGTCAGAATAATTCTGATATTTGCAGAGATGATAGAGTCAGAAGTCCAATGACAAGAGTGGTTAACTAAAACCTAAAAATAATGCCATGAAGGAGTTGGGGAAGAATGAAAGCACTCTTGAGATGGAATAGGAAATAAGAATATGTTGTTTAAGGGGCTAAAGGGGAACTTGAGTAAATTGAATGGGAAAATTTAACATCAGAGTCAGCATAGAAGGGATAAAGTAGGCTGGGTTACATTAGCAATCAAGAGCTTAATTTCCTCATGTACCCAGGATATTCTTGAGACCTCTCCTGAGCTCCCAATGCTGGCTGCTAAATTAGGTATTAATTAAGCAATAGAGATATTCCTTAAGGGGGACCCATTGGTGACATGGCCTTTATCATTCCCCTAGTCTCATTTTGTTCTTTTCTCTCCTGAAGCCCTGTGCTCTGCTCATGAGGTCTTCAAATCTACCCTAGGAAAACCAGTGGCTTTACCAAGTATGAATTTCAAGTTTCACCATATAAGGCTAATCTTACATGAACTATCTCAATTCTATTTAAAAATATTATCTGATATTATTTGATTTCTCTTGTAATTAATTTTCAGGAGTGACTTGCATTTAGAGATTTTTCCCTTCAAGTATTTTCTAAGTGTTTAATTTCACTCTTTCTATTGTGGCAAAACAAAACAGAAACCATATCCATTACTATCCTAATCTCTCAAAGTGTTTCAAGAGTTGTTTTATGACCGAGTACATGGTCTGTGCTTGGAAGCGTTCCATGTGCACTCTAGCTTGGTGCATTTCCAGGTTGTCTTTGGGTGGACTATTTTCCACATCTATTAGGGCCAGTTAGTTGATGGAGTCCTTTAAATCTTCTATGGTTTTATTTTATTTTATTTTTTAATTTTCATGTTCTGTCTATTACAGAGAGGCAAGCATTGGGACATTACACTATAGATGGTATCCTTCTATTTCTACTTTAAGCTTTCTCAGTATATGAACTATATAGTTTGAAACCTTCTTTTTAGATGTATTCACATTCAGGGTTTTTCTATTGGTATTTTTGCTGTATGTCTTTTGATATTGGCTATGGAGGTTACAATATAACTCAGTATGCCTCACTGAGTTTCTGTTGCAGTAGCGTCATACTGTTTCGCATTAAATTTAAATTTAGTCTAAAACAGTTCTACTGCTGCTCTCATCTTTTATGCTGTGGCTGCCATTTTTCTTGCATTTATAGATTGATGCTACGAATCCTGAACCAGAGTGGCAGCTTTAGTATTTAAGTTTGTCTTCTAAATGAATTAAAATATAAAAGTGTTTGTCTGCTCATTTGCTTGTTATGTCTGACCCCTCTCCTTCCTTTGGGTCTAGATGTAAGTTTCCTTCCCATATTATTGGCTGTTTTAAAAAGAATTATTGAGGTTTGTCCTACTATTAGACAACTATAGCAGGAAATGTGCATATTATTTGGAGAAAGACGCATACTTCTTTAGGATTTCATAACTGCTGGTAAGAATCATTCACTTAAACATTTAGGAGAATTGTAGAAATTATATATATATATATATATAAATATGTATAATATATATATATAATATATATATATATCTGTCATCTGCAGGTCGTTTGAGGGTCCAGCTCTTAGATTTTGAGCACAGAACATTGACAGATAACATGACCATCTTTTCTTTCTTGTATCAGTTTTGAAGAATGCATCCTGTCAGAGAGCTTTGAGATGGCTGCTCTTGCCTCCTCTTTGTTCGTCTAGCTTTGTTAGAGATCCTCTCATGTCGTCTGGCCCTCATTGCTTTTGACGCAGGGTTAAAATTAGTTTTGAATTTTGTATCATGTGGAATTGCTTCTTCGACTGTTCCTTTTATCTTTAGCTTCCAGGAGTTGATTATAATATAAATGAATGTGAGTTTTATGTATGTATATATCTTTTGGAGGGGGAGGGCTTTTTGAATTAATGTGATCTGCAATTAATATTTTAGCTTAATGACCACATCAAGTTTTTTAAAATATATTTTAATGACTTAAGTGTGTACCCTGTAGTAGATTATGAATTGAGCTGAATTACTACTTCAAAGAATGATACCTAAGAAGCAAAGGCTATGGTTTTACTACTTGGTTTGATAAATGACAGGGCCTGAATAATCTACTGAATACTGAATGAATATAGTATTCTCCCAGAATGCCAAACTTAAATAGCCCTGTTGATGACTTAATCTCTAATTTCTCAGTGTCTTCCTCTGATGTAATGAAATCTTATTAACACAAGAAAATTGCCAGTACACTGTAGTTGTAATTATAAGAATAATTCTAATGGCCAAAATACCTGAATTTAACATCTAAGCCTACTATTAGATATTGATTCTGGACAGCATCCTTTACCTATCTATTTTGGTTTGGTTTCCTTTTACATAAAATAGGCTTAAAATGACAGTATGACACAGAATACTTTGAGAATTCTACTAATTAATGTGCACAAAGTACTGAGAACAGTGGCACATTATAAAGACTACAAAACACTTTTTTGCATGTTTCTCTGCCATTTGCTATTCCTCTGTTTAGAATTCTGTTTAGCTCTGTAGCCTATTTATTAATTGGGTTATTTATAGTTTGGTTGTGCTTAATTTGCTTTTTAACAATTTCATTTATATATTTATTTATTACAATTTATTCACTTTGTAGCCCTGCTACAGTTCCCTCCCTCGTCTCCTCTCAGCCCTACTCACCCTCTTCTCCTTCCCCTTTCCCTAGTCCCCTGATAGGGGAGGACCTCCTCCCCTTTTATCAGACCCTGGCTTATCAGGTCTCCTCAAGGCTGGCTGCATCATCTTCTTCTGTGGCCTGACATAAACACTTAAAAAATAGCAAATAAGTTTCAACTCTGCAACCTTAGCACCCATGTCCCTTGTGTTTGAATATACTCACTTTCTCCCATATTTCACTCACTTTTATATTCATCTACTCCTAGACGCTTTGCCCAACTATTGCTTTAGAAAATGATATTCTTCTGAATTCAGACCTAAGTAGGTCTCTCTGCTTTGTAGGCAACTATAACATTAATTGCCTGCACTTGATTACTGTTAGCCTTATAGCTAATTATTCTGTGATATTTTCTTGGAGCTGTTCCTTTCAGTACTCAAGATACAGTTTAGGAATTATTCTTTTCAAGAAACCTTCCTTTCAGTCTCAGATTGAATTAATCTTGCCTTTAGTTTTACTTATACAGCAGGATGTGCCTGCCTTTTCTGTGAGGTCATAAGCTCTTTGAGGATGGATGTTGTATCCCTGAGTATACCAAAATGCATTTCAAAAAGCAGACCCTAAGTAATGCACTGGGGTGGACTTACGTTTCTCAGTTTAGCTGCAGATGCCTCAAGATTGAGGACTACAGTCTTGTATGGATCACACGTGTTTCAGTAAGTAGGAAGTCAGTTCAATGCTTCAGTATGTTATGGTAATTCACTCAGTGGTATCAATCAAAATAAAATTCTAGAGGCATCATTTTCCCAGGGAAGGATAATGAGATAATAAGTCCTAAAGGTAGGAGTATGAGGAAACGAGCTAAAGTTCCTTTCAGACACCATTTTCTGAGTCTGAAATGATTTTCGGCAACAGGCATTTGTTTGTTAGTAATAATCAGTTTGTGATGAGAACAGAATGCTGATTTTACAGCTAAAGAATGATATTTGGCTACAGTGTGACTCGATAATTTTACTGTTTTAACTGAGAACATTTGTTTAATTCTTTCTGTTTGTATGCTTATGCATACTCTAAAGGCTGGAGCAGGAGTCAAAGGAATTGAACTCAGCCAAGCATTTCTTTCATTACATTACATGACCAGGAGTGTTGTGTTAACCTAGATGGAGTTTCTTGAATTCCCAGGAGTTCAAAGTGCTGTGTAAAACTTGAAACTGAATATAATAATTAATTATTTATCTAATTAATTAATTAATCCACAGCACTGACTGACAGAACTCACTGCTTCACATAAGACAGATAAGCTCTCTACTTCTGAGTTATACCACAAGCCCTTGCTTTGTAAGCTTGGGGATGTGAAAACATTGTAAAATACAAATAGGTTTGTGTCTAGTTTATTTTGGAAAATTTTTGGTAAGAATTAGCTGCATATTTAGAATTACCTTGTAGTAGAATTACTATAACACAAAAATTGGAGAGGTTTGAGTTACAGTAGAAAGTTGCTTACTTACAGTTTCCTTTCAGGGCTTATCCTATACATCATGAAGTATATTGACCTTGGGAGACATACCTGGTTTTCGTTTACGCATGCAGGTGTGTGCACAAAGGCCTTCAGAAGGCACCTTGAGGATTGTTCTTCAGTACTTTGCGTCCCCCTTCCCCTTTTTATTTTAATCACAAAATCTCCCACTGGCCTGGAAGTTTCTAATGTGTGTCTCTGTCTTTCCAACTCAGGGACTACAAGTGTGGCCTGACACCCTCCCCTGACCCTACCACACTAGAGCCTTGGGACAAAACTCTGGTCTGCATGCTTGTATGGCAAGCACTTTACTGACTGAGCCATCTCACCAGCCCAGGTCCTGATGGAAGTAACCTAGCAACCAATCCACAGCCTCACACCTAAGCAAAACCTCAAACCCTGTTATTCAGAGCAATTGCCAGAGTTTTCAGTTCTACATAGAGAAGGAGGTTTAAAATAATGCTTATATTTGAGATATTCATTTACATAAATTCTAATGGGAAAACTTTACAGTCCAAGGGGATACAGGACATGCCTTGTCACCGGACCGTAAGGCACCTGAGTCACCTATCTTCACTGGCAGGAAGCGGAGCCGTGAGGGCTGGTGCTCAGCTCACTTCCCCTTTCTGTTCAGCACAGGCTAAGCCCACACAATGGCTCAGCACAGCTTAGGGTGGATGTGGTCACAGAATTAACCTAATCTAGAAATCCCTTCACCCATGTGTCCAGAGGTTTTTTGTTTTTTGTTTCTTATAGTGGTTTTAACCACAACAGCCTTACATATTTTGCCAAACATTCACTAATGTATCCCCTCTCCTGCTGATGGTCATTTATACTACGTCCATATTGTTTCTAACCATCAACAAACAGTACGGTTGTGAACAAACTCAGAGTTTACATGGAAAACTGAAGGCATTTCTCTAGGACAAAATTGAAATTGAAGGCTACACAGATTAAATGTGGATAGCAGAAAAATGAGGTTTTTGATAAAATATGAAAGTTTACTTCTCTGAAATTTTATCATGACTTGCAAATATCTTTTCAAAAATGTAACGGTGTTAAGAATTAAAAAAGAGTATTGTTTACTTTTTAGTCATGTTTTTAATTCAAGTGTTTGGTTTTGTGTGTGTTTGTTTCCTTATTGGCCATTTGCTTCACATATGCCATTGAGAAATGTCTTCTGCACTTTGCTCATTTTCCTCTTGGGTCATATATTTCATGCTGGTTTAAATGAATGTTCCTAACTGCCATGCTATCCATCTCTCTAGCTGCATCATATGTGATTTTAACAGATATTTCTTTGAATTACTCTATGACTCAACCACTACAGGCTCAGTTTCCAGCACATTCCCATGGAAGCCGGGGACTGTCTATAATTTCAGATGCATATGTACAAAATAAGTAATCTCAAATATGTGCGATACGTTAGTCTATGCTTTGTGCACTTTATAGAGTAGGTATTCTTTATCTTATAAAATGCATTGTTTTGTATGTTTGGGAAGTTTATATCTCAGCCAGGAAGTGAGTAGTTTATATTTGAATTTCCAAACACATGTGAGGTTTTTCCCAAGTTCTCAGGATCATTGCTTATTTGTAAATGAAGTTTACATAGGATGCATTCATATGATATTGACCATGACTGCTCTATACATAAAAGTCAGAGATTATGTAATTATATTTATGATTTGAATGTTTAATGAAACATGATTACCAATTATTCTATTACACTTTACAATTCTTTTTGCATCAATGGGTTCTTTACTTTAATGAATGTAGCCTTTTGATTTGTTTTGCTACAGAGTGTTATAAATTTTCAATGTCAATCCAACAACACATTTGTTTTTCTTATAACATGTCAAATTTACTCTTGAGGATTCATTTATAATCACCTCAAGCTTCACTGAGAAATCTTGTTTGGATTTGAGTAGGATCTTCTTAAACTTATGAACTTTTAAAATTTGACATTTTTTTAAAAAAATTGACATCTTCTCAATGTAATCCTATGAAAAGTACATATATTTGCTTATTTAAATCTTTTCAGTGTAACTCAATGACTCTGAAAGGATTGAGCTGTCATTTTCTTTGCTTACTCTTAGGAGCTTTGTATTTCAGGTTGACATGCTAAATAACTGTCTTATTTTAATGCTTCCTAGTGGATAAATGGCTCAACAATTAAGCGCACTGGCTGCTCTTGCAGAATTCTCAGGTTCAGTTTGCAGCACCCATAGGATGCTCACAACCATCTGAAACTCCAGCTCCAGTGCTCTGATGTTTTCCCTGACCTCTACAGGCACCACATACATATACTGATATACGTGATACACATGAGGGCAAAACACTCACACAGGTGAAATAAGAATATATAAATCTCCAAACACCCTAATGCTTATTCCTTCTCTGAAAAAAATACCATAATAACAATAATGATAGTTTTGACATTTTCTTATACAGTGTCTCTGCCTCTTTTATTATTTTATAAAATGTATGAGATAGAGGGAACTTTGTTATATGTTATTTTGTTGCTTATTATTATAGAACATTGTTGTTCTTAATAATTGCTGCTTATTGTATAACAAGTAAAAACAGTCAGTACTTTTGATTATTATTTATATTAAATTACATGAATATATTTTCTTTTCTTCTTTTGTTTTTGAGACAGGGTTTCTCTCTGTAGACTGGACTTGCTTTGTAGATCAAGCTAGCCTCAAACTCAAAGAGATCTGCCTGCCTCTGTCTCTACAAGGGATGGGATTAGAGGCATGTGCCACTGGGCCTGGCTACATGGATATGTTTTTTTTTTAAGTTGAATCCTTGCATTTTGATACATTATTTTTAGGAAGAAGGAATGTTAGTATTCTTTATTGATAATAACAGTAACTTCATCACTGAGAGCTTTCTATGTGTCAGTTGCTGTTTTGTTTGACAAGGGTTAACTGATAATCCTTTAAATACATGTGCATATACAAAACTTATCTCATCCATTACACCCCAATTGCACTTTACTCTCCCTCCAGTCCTCCCTACCCTTCCTCATCCCTCACCCCCACCCACTACCCCTCTGTTTTCCTTCAGAAAAGATAAGGCCTCCCAGAGTAATCAACCAAACATGGCATATCAAGTTACAATAACTCTAGGAACAAACCCTTGTATCAAGACTGGATGAGGCAACTTAGTAGGAGGAAAAAAGTCCCAAGATCAGGCAAAAGAGTCAGCGACACCCCTAGTCCCAGTGTTAGGAGTCCCACAAGAACACCAAGCTACACAGTTATAACATAGATGCAGAGAACCTAGCTCTGACCCATGCAGGTTCCCCGTTTTCTCTTCAGTCTCTCTGGGCCCCTATGAGCCCTGCTTAGTTGATTCTGTGGGCTGTGTGCTCCTAATGTCTTGACCCCTTTTGGCTAGGGAGACGGCTTAACTGTGAAAGACTAAACTCACAAACAAAAACATGGTACTATTTTTTTTTGTAATAACAATGAAGAAGATGTCTTTAATATGAGAAAGATTGGGCAGTAGGAGGAGTTTGAGGGGGAGAGGGAGAGGAGAGACATGTTGTAAATATAGTACTCATGAATAAAATTCTCAAACTATATTAAATGAAAATTTGGAAGTTAATATATAGCTCCTATTTTGATTGTGGATTCATTTACTTTTATTTGGATTTTAACCACGTTATTCCATATATTCTGAAGTTATTTTTCAGATGTATGAGGTTTGTTATTGATATGTCTTAATAGACATTTTATCCATAAGAAACACATGCAAAATTTAACATTATAATACTTTTGTCTCAGTCATTCCCATTTCTTTTTATATTACTACTTAAAAATTTTTATACTTCTTTTGAGAATTTTATACTTTAACACCCATGTCCCTTTCATTTCCTTTCATGTTCCTGATCCCTTCTTTTATAATTATTGTTATAAACAGACAAAGACACAGACAGACATACAGACAGATATATTTACAAAAACCATTAGTATTGTTCATATGTACATGTACTTAGGACTGATCACTTGGGATTGAATATCTATCAGTGAGCTCATCCCTAGAGAAGACTGATTATCTATCTATCTATCTATCTATCTATCTATCTATCTATCTATCTATCTGTCTGTCTGTCTGTCTGTCTGTCTGTCTGTCTGTCTGTCTGTCTGTCTGTCTATCTATCTGCAGCCATTGATGTCCATAGCTCCTCATCAAGAATGGAGCCTTGTAAGATTTATGTTTTTTTTTAAATTTGGTTTCCATTTGCTTTAAATGTTTAACTTCTAAATAATGTGAATTTTTGCCTTTATGAATAATTTGAAAATACATAGGCTCCAAAAGCATACTGGAGCTATTAATAGTTATTAAATCATTAAACATTTGTCCATATTTTCTATTTCTATGCATGTCCTTCCTTCTTACCTTTTGAATTATTCGAAATTTATGGTACTATTTTCTCTCATATCGTTTAGTGGTGGTAACTATTTCTAAACTCATCACAAATATTCTTAAATTATGGTATTTATATTAAAATATATTTTGTATTACTACCTAGAATTATACTATCAGATTTACCCAATTTTGTCATTACTCAAGTATAATATATGTTTTAAAGTATAATTTATATTTTAAATCTGCAATGCATATGTTTCCACATTTCTTTTATTTCAAAAAGACAGTATAGATATTTTCTGCTATATAATGTGGTTGATTGATTTTGGACTTTTGTCCTGTGTGTGTGTGTGTATTGGAGCATATACATAGATATGTATATGTGTCTATGTATATATTTATATGCCCCAACACACACACAAATATATATATATATGTATATAGATGTATATAGATGTATATAGATGTATATAGATGTGAGGAGTGAATGTGATACATTATTTCTGGGCCATCAGGATTCCTGGAAAAGGGAACAGTGGACGTTTCCATCTATGAACAAGATTATATGCACCTGGAGCCAGAAGGAAAGCTTATCATAGTCAATCTTGATCAATTCACAAACTCAAAGTTCTTTTGATTGTGTTTCAAGAATTATAATTAGTTCAGGTGGAAAAAATTAACAAAGGGGACATGATTTTCAACCTGAGAAAGCTGGCCCACTGGTGGGTGAAGGGGTGCTGGTATTCTAAAGGACGTGTACGCAGAAGCCATAGTGACGCTGTAGGAAGAGCAGGCGCCCTCTGTTGAGTCTCAGAATGTTCGTGCCCACTAAGAATATTCAACATCTTCTTTTACACCAAAATGTGTCTGCCTGGTTGACTAAAAGCTTGATAGGAAATAAATTCCTATTGGGTCCAAAGCTGCCTGTTGATCTTTCCTATACTTTGATCCTGTTGCTGGCTTTTAGAGATCAACAGAACATATGGTAACCTTGTATTGCAGTCTTTAGATGCTTTAGAGAATGACAGAAGAAGACACACTGTAGAGAAAGGAATGCCCCTCCACACACATACATACACAGCAGAATGACATTCACAAAGTTCGGAGGCTGGAAAATAGACACATTTTTTTTTATAGAACCTCTGTATGTATGTACGTTTGAGATAAGTCAGTCCAACCTTCCTGTTCCCCCAAAGTATGCATGGCGTGTGATATGTGTTTTCACTTACTTAATTCATCCTTCATGCAATCCCAGTCTATCAGAGAGGTTAAGAATTTATAAAACTCTGATGGGATATGGCTTCAATGCTTCATCACACACACCGTCATTTGCTTTCCAATCCAGATCAGAGCAATCTTGACTCCTTGCCTGCAGTTACCTACCCGCACAGTTAATATTTTCTGAATGCTGTCCTGGGAGTTAAACTGGATGTTGGCCACCTTCCTATTGTAAAACAGGATCAACATTTGGAGGTACGTTTCCCAGTCCTTGTCCATCTTCTTGTGCAGCAGACAGTTCTAAAGGCAACAGGGAGGGGGAAAAACACAAGTCAGGGAAGGAGAGGAAATTAATGGCACCGTTCAAGAAGAATGATGGAGGGAAATATAGAAAGCAGCCAATGGCCCGTTCTGCACTGTGCGGACCTGACAGGAATTTCACAGTCTCTTGATTTTTCAGCCCACTCATGTGCATTCGTCAGAGACCAGTCACATCTGGCCGCCAGGATGGGGGGTTAATTTTCTCTAAATGCCTCAGCAGTTTTGTTCTAGCTGAAGCAAATGCTGTGACTGCAAAGCTGATGAGTAAAATATTTCTCCTTCACCCAGTTTAACTCAAAACCGATAGCCTCAGGACGTATTGAACCTTTCTGTTAAAAAAAAAATCTTTTGATGCCTTTTGAATGGCACATCGGGTCAAACCAAAGTTTAAAAAATGCAACCTGAAGACTTTGATGGACACTACTGCATCTTTTTCTTACTCCTAAAGCTTCCTATGGCTGACGATGTGTGCGTCAGAGCATGACAAAACCAAGGAGAATTAACTTAGCCATCAACTGTGGAGGAGAGGAAAAAGCCAGTGAGGGAATTTCCAGCTAGGACTCCGGATTAATTTGCCTCCCTCTGATCATGTGACGTGGAATCATGTCAACATTAAAGTACAAAAGATGTTGAGAAGTGACATGTTTAACTCTTGACCTACAGAAAAGAGATTTTTTTTTCCTATGGGGTTCTATCAAACCTGGGGAGGAAGCGGTGCTTAATATCAAAATCACCACCAGCTAAAATTAGGAAAGTGGCAGTTTTGCCTAGAAAAGGACTCTTTCCTTTCAACAGTTAGCATTCTGTAAGAATTACTGTAAGTCTAGGCTGTAAAGGAATAAATTTAACAAAAATAACAATAAACCCCATTTACCAAAGACCCAAATAGTCACACATAATATTCTGCCACTGAAATCTCATTTGGGGTTTGCTAGCATGAACAATCACTTAGTGTGTGTTACAAAGTCGAAAGAAACAAATCTAAAGTAAACCCAAAAATTTATATAAATATCCCTTCTCATCAACAACAAAACATGCTAAGATATGGTTATTAGGGGATCAAAGGTACATGAATGAGACAATTTGTAAAACATTGGAGAAACAATACCTGAATTTTAGAAATCTTTATGTTTTGTTCAGTAAAACATTTTCAGTAAAGTGATTTCAAATGCCTGATGTTGTCTGTGAGTTTTTATTATCAATAACCTTATTAGGCTTTTTTACAACCCACACATGCGCTCGTGTGTGCATGCACTTATACACACGCGCGCGCGCGCACATACACACACACACACACACACACACACACGCGCGCGCGCGCGCGCACAAGTATGCACATGCGTGTTTAAGCTCACGTCACAAAAAAGCAGCCAGTAGTCTGCATCAATTTGTTAATTTAATACAAAAATACCTTTAAAAACATATCTCTGCTTAGTTGATGATGAACTACATAATCCAGAATAAATTTAGGGGAATTTTAGATAATTTAGGTTACTAAAAGTAAAATCAGTAAATTAAAACTTGCAATTACTTTGGAATAGAAATTCAATGAAAAAATCGTTTTTTGAAAATTGCTTTTCTGGTTGGGTCAGGCATTGGTTGGAGAGATTGAGGAAATGGCCAACCAATGACTGGCCCAACTTGAGACCCACCCCATGGGAAAGAGCCAACTTCTGTCACGATTAACAATACTCTGCAATGCTTGCAGATTGAAGCCTAGAATAGCTGTCCTCTGATAGGCTCCACCCAGCAGCGGAACAGATGCTGAGACCCACAGTCAAGCATTAGGTGGATCTCGGGGAGTCTTGTGGAAGAGTCAGGGAGGAAGGAAAGAAGGATCCGAAGGGAACAAGAACTCCACAAGAAGAAAAACAGAGCCAACTAACCTGGGCCCAAGGTGTCTTCCATAGATTGAAGCACCATGTCTGAGGACCAGGTATGGACTGGACCTAGGTCCCCTACACATATGTAGCTGAGGGACAGCTTAGTCTTCATGTGGGTCCCCTAGTTTAAGGAGCAGGGGTTATCTCTGACATGGAGTCTGCTGCCTGCTTTTCGATCACTAATGCCTGGCCCAAACGCCTTGCCTAACTTCAGTGGAAGAGGATGCTCTCAGTCCTGATGAGACTTGATGTGCTGGGGTAGGTTGGTGACAGTGGAGGGCTTCTGTTTTCTGAGGAGTAGGGAAAGGGAATGAGAAGACGAGGAAGGAATGGTGGGGCTGGGCAGAGTGGAGGGAGCTGTATATAATCAGGATTTAAAGGGAATAAATAAAAAATTTCAAATCAATCAATCAATCAATCAAATGTCCTATAGGCTTGCTTACAGTCAGAACTTATGGAAGTATTTTTTTCCTCATTGAGGTTCTCACCTCTCAGATGCCTTTACTTATGCTAAGCTGACATAAAACTAGCAAGCA
Organism: Pachyuromys duprasi; assembly: GCA_028658305.1. Classification (NCBI taxonomy): domain Eukaryota; kingdom Metazoa; phylum Chordata; class Mammalia; order Rodentia; family Muridae; genus Pachyuromys; species Pachyuromys duprasi. The sequence continues at coordinate 20,460,906 of CM053764.1, read as the reverse complement.
CACTCTCTTCAAACAATGAACCATAATAAATCTTTGCTCTTAAAAAAAGAAAAAGATACCTCCAGGATATCTTTTATGGTAGAGCCTGGCTTACTAGCAAAGAAACGGACTGCTGGAGCAATGGGATAAAATTGAAGACCCAGAAATAAACCTATGGACATCTGATTTTTGACCAAGATGCCAAAACCATACAATCGCAAAAAGACAGCATCTTCAACAAATGGTGCTGGTCTAACTGGATGTTCACATGTAGAAAAATGCAAATAGACCTGTATCTATCACCCTGCACAAAAATTAAAGTCCAAGAGGATCAAAGACCACAACATAAAACCAGACACACTAAATCAGTTGGAAGAAAAAATGGGGAAGAGCCTTGAACTCATTGGCACAGGAGACAACTTCCTGAACAGAACACAACAGCACAGGCTCTAAGATTAATAATCAATAAATGGGACCTCATGAAACTGAAAAGCTTCTGTAAAGCAAAGGACACTGTCAACTGTCAACAGAACAAAATGACAGCCTACAGACTGGGAAAGGATCTTCAACAACCCTATATCTGACAGAGGGCTAATATCCAGAATATATAAAGAACTCAAGAAATGAGACACCAACAAATCAAATAATCCAATTAAGAAATAGGGCACAGAGCTAAGCATAAAATTCTCAACAGAGAAATATCTAATGGTGTAGAAACACTTAAAGAAATGCTCAACATTCTTAGTCATCAGGGAAATGCAAATCAAAACCATTCTGAGATCCCATCTTACACCAATCAGAATTGCTAAGAACTAAGACTCAAGTGACAACACATGCTGGAGAGGATGTGGAGAAAGGGGAACCCTCCTCCATTGCTGGTGGGAATGCAAACTTGTACAACCACTTTGGAAATCAATCTGGCAGTTTCTCAAAAACTTGGGACTAGGACTACCTCAAGATCCAACTATACCACTCCTGGCCATATACCCAAAAGATGCCCCATCATTCAACAAGGACATTTACTCAACCAGCAGCTTTATTTGTAATAACTAGAATCTGGAAACAACCCAGATGCCCTCAACAGAGGAATGGATACAGAAATTGTGGCACATTTACATAGTGGAATACTACTCAGCTTCTAAAAAACAATGAAATCATGAAATTTGCGGGTAAATGGATGGAACTAGAAGAGATCATCCTGAGTGAGATAACCCAGAAACAGAAAGATAGGCATGGTATACACTCACTTACAAGCAGATATTAGCCATATAATATAGGATAGCTATACTTAAATCTACAGACCTAAAGAAGTTAAACAACAGGGAGAACTGTAGAGAGGATGCTCAAATCTCATTCAGAATGGCAAGCAGGATAGACACCAGAAGTGGTGGAAGAGTGGGAGCAGGATGGGAGCCTACTATAGAGGGTCCTCTGAAAAATAAAAAAAGCTCCGCCCAACAGGAGGTCCAAGCAGATGCTGAAGCTCACAGCCAAACTTTGGGCAGAGCCCAGGGAGTCTATGGAAGAAGCAGGGGATAGAAGGACATGGAGGAGATAGGAGCTCCACAAGGAGACCAACAAAGCTAAAAAAATCTTGAGCCCACGGGTCCTAGAGGGACTGATGCACCAACCAAGAACCATGCATGGAGAGGACCTAGACTTCCTGCTCACATGTAGCCCACAGACAGCTCAACTTCCCTGTGGGTTCCCAAGTAAGGGAAGCAGGGGCTGCCTCTGACATGAATTTGGCTGCTTGCTCTTTGATCCCTTGCCCCTGGTGGTGCAGTCTTGTCAGGACACAGAGGAAGAGGATCCAGGCAGTCCTGAAAGGACTTGATAAGGTATGGGCAGAGTAGGAGAACTACCCCTTTCAGTGGACTAGGGGAAAGGGATAGGGAGAAAGAGGGAGGGAGGGTAGGACTGGGAGGAGTTGAGGGAGGGGGCTCCAGTTGGGATATATAATGAATATATTGTAAAAAATAAGAAATAAAAAGAAAAAAGTAAAATAAGAACCCAGGTGTGGTGGTACATGCCTGTAATTCCAGCACTAGTAGGACAAAGGCAGGCAAATTGCTCTGAGTTTGAGCCCAGCCTGGTTTAGAAATCGAATCCAAGGCAGCCAAGACTACACAGAAAAACCCTGTCTGAAAACAAACAAACAAACAAACAAACAAACAAACAGAAAATTGCTTTTCTGTAATATAAGCAAAGTCAGATAATTAATGACAGGTGGTGAACTGTATGTCGATATACTCATTACTGCATTTGGAAATTTTACTTCTCACTTGATTTGCTCACAAGTACAGGAACATTCAGATTAGAACTGATCCTGCTGTGGCAAGGACAGAAGGATTTGTTTCTTGGAGTTGTGTAGTAACAAGTTAAAGTTAGCTGTGGCCCTGTACCATTGAAGGTATGTATGACCTTAACAACTTGTCAGTTTGTACTGGCAACAATGAACCTAAAAGACTTGTATTTAAATTACAAATTACTTTTGTTGGAAACTGAACAAGAGAAACTGGACTAGAGAAAATGACAGGACATCCGTAACAAGAAAAAAAAAACCCTGCTGATGAAGGTTCAGGAGAATTATTACTATTTTGGTTTTTTTTGAGACTCTGTTGATCATGCTGGTCTTAAACTCAAAGATCTACCTTCCTCTGCCTCCTTAGTGCTGGGATTAGTGTATACCACCACTGCCAGGAAAGAATTATTTCTTAAATCACATGTTGAACATTGTGACATCATACTTGGTCCTATATTTGGTGCCTAAAATATGTTTCATCACCAGGGTAGCTTGTTTAGGAATGCAAAGATGGAGAAAAGAGTAGAAAATATCTTACTAGGTTATAAACTAAAATTATGAGGAAATTGTCTTTGCTTGTAGATTAGCTCATCATTGACTATTATACCTACAAAACATATTAAAAACACACTGATGTTTAGTCATGTATATTCTGGCTCAATATGCCAAAAGCTGAGATAAACATTTTCAATAAATTGGCTATATTATAATAAATAAATATTACATGTTAACCAAAACCTATCTAAAAGTTGCTTTTAAAGGATAGAGGCGCTGAATCAATTTAATACATTTTTCTTATAAAAATAATGTTTTGATTCTCTTCTTCCTGTCAGGAGATCACAGATTCCAGCTGTCTGCTGGGGGTGTCTTCACACTGACTCTTCCCCTGCTTACTGTCTAGAAGTTAGTATTTAAAGAGGGTACCTACTTCTCAATTTAAGTTCACATTCCAAACCATGATGTGATTGGAATCCAATTACTTCCCCCATTTTTTTTTTTTTTTGCCTTTAACATTTAGTTGTGGTTTCTGGTTAAAATTTGTCATGAAGATTTTTTTTACAAACAACCCAAGTGCTGCAGATCTGGGCCACAGATTGTCTTGAAAAGTAGGTTGTACTATGAAATGGGTACTTGTTTACACCAGATGTTAGTAGGAAAACTTTATGCACATCTTCTATGTTTCAATTGAATTGTATACGTATGCATTACTAGGTAATTGTAAGATGAAATTTTTAAGACAAAGCAGATGGAAATTCACTGTATTTAAACATAGACAAGATTATATACAACCAGTATGATGAATGCTTACAGTAATAAGCGTGAAATAATGGTTCTTAAGTGGCTGACTATGGGGTGATCTCTTTTAGTCTCATCAAGTAGCATCAGATGTCTCACTGAAGGTCATGGGGGTAGATGATGTGTCTAGCATGAAAAGATTCTGCTTTTGATCCCTGATACCACAAAACAACAACAAACTCTGCAGAGTGGGAAAACATGCTAAAATACAGCCTTTTCTTCCCATTTCTTTTTTGAACTTCACTTTTCATGTCAAGAGTGTGAGTGGGAGCTAGCTTAGCACCCAGAAAACCTTATTTTACCATGAGATGTCAGTCAAACCTTCCTGTATTAATGAATGATAAATTAATATTATAGCAGCCAGAAATAAGACAAAGCCAGGCTTTGAAGAAATTTTCTTTCTTTCTTTCTTTCTTTCTTTCTTTCTTTCTTTCTTTCTTTCTTTCTTTCTTTCTTTCTTTCTTTCTCTCTCTCTCTCTTTTCTTTGTTTTTCTTTCTTCCTTTCTTTCAATTTTTAATTTTTTATAATTTATTCACTTTATATCTCTTTATAGCCCTCTCCCTTGTCTCCTCCTGGTCCCACCCTCCCTCCCTCTTTCCTATTCCCCTCCTCTAGACCATAGAAATGGGGACCTTGCCTCCCCTAACATCTAACCCTAGCCTATCAAGTCTCATCAGGACTGCCTGCATCCTCTTCCTCTATGACCTGCCCCTCCAGGAAGAATTGGTCAAAGAGCAGGTAACAGAGTCTATGTCAGAGACAACCCCTGCTCACCTTACTAGGGAACCCATATGAAGACTGAGCTGCCTATTGTCTACATCTGAGCAGGGCATCCAAGTCCTCTCTATGCATGGTTCTTAGTTGGTGCATCAGACTCTGCAGGCCTCCCTGCGCCCAGATTTTTTGTCTTTGTTGGTCTCCTTGTAGAGCTCCTGTCCTCTTAGGTTCTTCCATCTCTCCTGTTCTTCCATAGACTCCCTGCACTCGGTCCAAAGTTTGGCTATGAGTCTCAGCACCTGCTTCCATCCCCTGCTAGGTGGTAAAGATGTTCTTTAAACCAAATGCAGTTTGTACTAATGGGAACTCACTGGCTCGTGTTAACATTTCTGAATGGTAATCCTTCTCACGCCCACAAGCCAAGTGAAGAGAAGCAGCTGGACACTGATCTATGTCTATTCATCTGTCTTTGTTATTGCTTGAAGATATCACAAAGGCTTAAGTAGCACAGCTTGAAGTCCCTTGAGTAGAGAAGGTCATTAAGGACCAACACAGAAAGAATAACACCTGAACATTTTGGGGGTTTGAGGAAAATCTGTAACTACTGATCTTGGGTAGTAAGAAGAAAAAATTAAAAGTTTATGAAGAGAAATTTTCTCCTTGTGTAACAGAGACCATTAGAGAAAAACAACCATTGAAAATGCAGAGTTGTAGATCCCGGCGCCAGTGAGTACATGTATAATGCAAATGGGGCAATTAAGGGTCAGGGAACATTGTGAGAGAAGAGGTGGAAAGATTGTATGAGGAGAAGATCGGCGAGTTTGCTCTGAGATTGTGTCTCCTAGCAGCATGATAATCTATATCCATCAAGTCTCACCAGCATTACTGCCAGAACATGACCTGAACAAGGACAGCAGCAATGGGTATGCCAGGCTGCATAAAGACAAGCCCACAAGGCCTTGACCCTACATAAGAGCTATAGGCAACTGAGGAAAGCTGGAAGCCTGAGAGGTGGCCTTCGTCAGGTAGGAGGACCCCAATTGGTTTTCTTGTGTCAAATGGTCAGCGGTGAAACCATACACACAAGTAACATTATACGGACTGAGCAGATTATATTTAGCAACATATATGCACAGACATGCATGCAGTAACAATTAGTGAAAGAAGGGACTATGAATCTGAAGGAGAGCAAGGAGGAGTATATGATATGGTTTAGAGGAAGGGAAGAAAAGGAAAAAATATATAATTATATTAACCTCAAAATTTTTGTATTAAATTAGACCCTGAACCCAGAGAACCCCTGCCTCCAGATTCCTGCCCTGCTTGAGTTCCTGTCTTGGCATCCTCCAGTGATGACCAGTGATATGGAAGTGTAAGCCAAATGAACCCTCTCCTCCCCGGTTTGCTTCAGTCATGGTATCCCACCACAGCAACAGTGACCCAAACGCTGACACATTGGCACCAAGTGTGTGTGGGACTGCTGTGACAGACCTGACCGTGTTTGGGGAGGACTGTGGAAGGACTTTGGAACCTCGGGCTAGAAAAGCCATTGAGTGTTAAGAGCTCAGTGAGCTGCATTGTAGGAGCTTGGGAGAGAATACCCCAGGTGTGAAGGTTGTGGTGGATTCAGCTGGGGCAGGGTGGAAACAGCTTGTGTGCCTCAGGGTGTGAGCCGGATTATTGAAGTAGAAATGTCCAGAAAAGGCCATGGTGGTTCTGCGGTAGAGATGCAAGCAGATGAAACGACACCAATCACTTGGGAATTCATTAAGGACAAACCCATTCTTCCCTAAGTGGAGCTGGACCTGTATAGTTATGACGTAGGCATAGAGAATTGTGATGCCGCTAGTGACCAGTTCACCAAGGACGCTGCATAGACTGTAAAGAAATACAGCATCGGCATTAAGAGAGCTACCATCACCCCAATGAGAGGAGGGTTGTGGAGTTCAATTTGAAATAAATGCGGAAATCACCAAATGGCATCATCCAAAACATTCTGGGTGGCAGTGACTTCAGGGAAGCTATTATCTACAAAAGTATCCCCCAGCTGGTGACAGGCTGGGTAAAACCCATCATCATTGGTCGCTTATGCTTATGGGGACCAATACAGAGCAACTGATTTTGTTGTTCCCAGATCTGGTAAAGCAGAGATAACCTACACACCAAAAGATGGAAGTCAAAAGGTGAGATGCATGGTGCATAACCTTGAAGAAGGTGGTGGTTTTGTCATGGGCATGTACAACCAGGACAAGTCAATTGAAATTTTGCACACAATTCCTTCCAAATGGCTTTGTCGAAGGGCCAGCCTTTGTACCTCAGCACCAAAAACACGACTATGAAGAAGCATGACAAATCGTGTACCAGAAAGGACAGGAGACATCCACCAACCTCATTGCTTCCATATTTGCCTGGTCCCGAGACTTAGCCCACAGAGTAAAGCTTGATGGCAATGCTGAGTTCAGCTTCTTTGTGAAGTCTTCAGAAGAAGTCTGTACTGAGACCATTGAGGCTGGCTTTAGGACAAAGGCCTTGGCTGCTGGCATTAAAGGCTTACCCAACGGACATCACTCTGACAACCTGAGTACATTTGAATTACGCTAGTACCCATTCATATTAACTGTCACATTTTCTCTTACTCTAATATAAATGACCCAAATCAGAAGTGCTCCAAGGGTAAACAATAGCTACATTATGGTTCCCTATAAGGGTGAAAAAGCTCAGTTCCTCTGTTGTCTGTGAGTGTGAGTACTGGGGACTTTTGTGTGCAGGAAGTGCACTGTGTGGGGGAGAGCTGTACAGTGAGCTCATATAAGACTGGAACAAGACAAATGTGTGTAGTTTAAAAAAAAAAACAGGAATGTTGAGAGTAGTGCAGAAGAGGGAGACCTGACCTGTGAAATTTCAAAGGGAAGCAAAGACTCTACTGGGCCTTTTGTTTGAAGAATCTATGGCATCTGGTCAGCTGGGGCTGAAGAGTCAGTTGTGTTTAACAAGAGACCGGAAACACTAAAGTAAATCTTTGGTTTACTCACACAATTGACACTGGCCAGCTGGAGCTGAGAAATTAGAGTTGATTAAAAAAAAAAAAAAGAAAGAGATGAACATTTTTTTTTTTCGGTGAAATCTTCTGGGAAATGTTTCCTGAGAGCACAGAGAAGCCGTGTTCCAGAGGTAGCTAAGGTTGTACCTTTTGTTGCCAGCTGTGTTTGATAATACACAAGAGTCACCCAGGCTGAGGCTTGGCACTGTGAGAGGCCAGGAGATGCCGTTGGTAAGGGTCCAGCTAGGTAGAAGTGGTCATGGATAAACACGGAGGCTTTGCATCACACGGCCAGCTTTGGAGAGGCGACTGGAGAATGTGTCATCATTTTGGAGATGCCAATACCATGGAGTGACAGTCACGAACAGCAGCGGTGGTGGGGCAGAGCCAGCTGGGGCCTAGAAAGCAAGCTGTGTGTATTGCAGAGGGCAGAGCTGGAGAAGTGACCCAAACCCTTTGGAGGAGCCTGGAATTTCATGAGTGAATCCCAGATCATTGGTCATTGAGCTGTTTACACTTTTAGTGTTTGGCTTTGCTTTGTTGAGATTGTAACTCTGTCCTGGCTCATCCATCTTGAAGTAAGAAAGTATTTAATTTATTTTTGATTTGACAGGAGCCCACAGTTAAGAGACTTTGACTTTTTAAAGGTTTGAATTTTGGTGAGTTGTTTTAATTTTAATTTTTTCTTCATAATGTAGTCATTATATATCCTGAATGAAGCCCCCTCCATCAACTCCCCGCAAGTCCTACCCTCCCTCTTTCCTCTCCCCATCACTTTCCCCTAGTCCACTGAAAGGTGGAGTTCTTCACTATTGCCATCTGCCCATGGCTTGTTAAGTTCCATCAGGACTGCTTGGATCCTCTTCCTCCGTGGGGCTTGGCAAGGCTGCATCATCAGGGGCAAGTGATCAAAGAGCAGTCAACTGAGTTCATTATATAGGTACCTCCTGCTCTCTTCACTCAGAGATCCACATGGAGACTGAGCTGCCAATCAGCCACATCTGAGCAGGGGGTCTAGGTCCTCTCCCTGCACGGTCCTCTGTTCGTGCATCATTCTCTGCAGGACCCCCTGGGCTCAGATCTTTTAGTTTTGTTGGTCTCCTTGTGGAGTTTCTCTCCCCTCCATGTGTCTCTATTCTCACCCCTTTCTTCTTCCATAAGACTCTGCACTCTGCCCAAAGTTTGGGAGTCTCAGCATTTGCTCCGATTCCCTGTTGGGTGAATCATTACAGAGGACCCTCTATAGTAGGCTTCCACCTCTTCTGGTGTCTATCCTGTTTGCCATTCTGAACGAGATTTGAGCATCCTCTCTAGTGTCCTTTTTAGTGTTTAGCCTCCTGCTATCCTATATTACATGACTAATATCTGCTTCTAAGTGAGTGTATAGCATGAGTGTCTTTCTGTTTCTGGGTTATCTCACTCAGGATGATCTTTTCTAGTTCCATCCATTTGCCTGCAATTTTCATGATTTCCTTGTTTTTAATAGCTGGATAGTATTCCATTGTGTAAATGTACAACAATTTCTGTATCTATTCCTCCATTGAGGGACATCTAGTTGTTTCCAGATTCTGGCTATTACAAATAAAGCCACTATGAATGTAGTTGAACAAATGTCCTTGTTGAATGGTGAGGCATCTTTTGGGTATAAGCACAGAAGTGGTATAGCTGGAACTTGAGGTAGTGGTATTCCCAATTTTCTGAGAAAGTGTCAGATAGATTTCCAAAATGGTTGTACAAGTTTGCATTCTCACCAGCAATGGAGTAGGGTTCCCCTTTCTCCACATCCTCTCCAGCATGTGTTGTCACTTGAGTTTTTGATCTTAGCCATTATGATAGGTGTAAGATGTAATCCAGAATGTATTAAAAAAAACCCTCAAGAAAATTAGACGAAAACAAACCAAATAACCCAATTAAAAATGTGGTACAGTACAAAGCAGAGGATTCTCAACAGAGGAATAAAAAACAGCAGAGAAACACTTAAAGAAATGCTCAATGTCCTTAGTCATCAGGGAGATGCAAGTCAAAACAATTTTGAGATTCCATCTTACACCTATCAAAGGTTTGAATTTTAAGAGAGACTGAAGTTTTAGGTCTTTTAATTTTTAAAGATTCTGGGGCTTTTATAATTTGGAATTAAAGTGAAATCTTGGGGATGAATAAGAAAGGAAAGGTTTTTCTGAATTAGGATTGAGCATCTTACCCAGGGTCCTCCTCCTTGCTTAGCTTCTTTAGGTGTACTGATTTTAGTATGATTACCATGTGTGTCTTTCTGTTTCTGGGACACCTCATTCAGATGCCTGCCCTAATTGAGTTCCTGTCCTAGCTTCCTCCAATGATGAACAGTGATGGGGTGGTATAAGCCAAATAAACCCTGCTTTCCTCAAGGTGCTTTTGGGTGTTGTGTCTCATCCCAGCAACAATACCACTAACATGCTCCAAAGTCACGGATTTGGCAAATATCTAGGAAGCTGTTCAGATTTGTGTATAGTTCCACACAAGACTGTGGAGAGCAACTTGCCATTTTGTGCAGAAGTTGAAGATTTTGTATGGGTTCTAGATCAGAATTCTCTGAGGGTTGTTCTCAGATCCTCTGGATCATTATGAGCTTGGCTTTTTCTAGAAATATGGTCACACTGATATACAGAATCAGGAGCCCTGGGGCTCAGCATCAGAGTTTTCTGTAGACTGGTTGGTGTGATATGAAATGATGTTTCACAGATTCTGAAGGGACAATAAAACTACAACCACAACAAGCCCCCAAACTGAAAACCAAAGAATCAAAAATTACTTGAAGTGATGAAAAATGTGAAACAGCATCTTTATCTACTACTGGAGTTAGGAAAGACTGTTGAGGTGTGGCAGTAGCCCAACGCTCACTAGCTTTTAAAAGAAAATAAATATGCTAGACTTTCAAATTCTCTGTATAGTCTGGTGTTTTCAGTTTAAAAACTGAAAAATAATTCTGTATAAAGTAACCTGATATTTACATGAGACAGCATTAGGAGGAAAACAGAATGGCAGAACTGAAGGAATGCTGACGGCCAACTCTGAGAAAGCAGATGCAGTTAGAGGGAAATGTGAGCCCTCAAACATGCAAAGCATGTCCAGAGATGATACAGGCACATGCTTACTCACTCACTATTTACATATCCCTTAACAGATAAGAACCATTATTAACAAATAACAACCATTAGCTAAGCTGATGTTTCTGCAAGAGGCACCCACTATCTTCTGTGGCTTGAAGTCATTTATTTTAAAGATTCTATTATAATCTGGCATTCAAAATAGTATCCTATTACACATGACCATCTGCTGACTTATAAACTGGATTGTCTTTTGTTTCTGTGCAATGTTATCTTACCTACAATAAAAGAAATATCCAAAAAATTTAATAATTTATAGTGTTAGAGAAGAATTACTATTTTAAGATGTTTCAGAAATTAAGTTTTTAAGATATTTATCTTTCAAGTCATACTATTAATATAGTTCTTTAATAGCAGTTTTATTATTATTTCACAAAATTTAAAGACTAGCCTATGATTTCATTCTTAGTTATAAAAGGCAGAAGCAGAATTCAGGTATCAACATTCATCTTTTAAAATATAATCATGTATAATGCTATGTATGAATTGCATGTTACCATATTGATATGGTAACTGGCTAGCATGTTTTTATTTAAAAATTTCTTAAATCATCTGTGAATTGTACAATATAGGTATCAGTGCAACCATGATTTAGATAAAATTATGTGATTTTTAGAGACATATGGTGAAAAAAATTAACTCCCCAAATCACATAATTTAACTGGCTTTTGCAATTTAAGAACACTAGAAAAAGGGGACATTTTAAGGAAATGAAGTGTCCTTGTAATGAATTTCTACTTCCAAGAAGCAGACATAACAAGAGACTTTTCAATTAAAATACAAATACCATATGTGACTTAATCCAAATAATGAACTCTGATCACATTTCTAGAAAACAAAGACAAGTCGATTTGAAAACACACACACACAACAAAAAGAGGAAAAAAGCATATTAAATGTTTATTTTAACTGGCAGAGCAAAGGTCAAGGTCAGCCCTTGATGTGTATTTTACTGAATAATGATTTGTCAATCACTACTCTAATGACAATATAGTTGATCAAGATGACTAATAAGAAATGTATTCTGCAATACACTATTTACTTATCTATTTATTTTTGTTTTTAATTCTTTTCTTCTGCTTACTTATTTATTTAATAATTATTTAATAATTACTTAATTATTTAATGATTTAACAGCCTGACCCCAGCCCCTTCCTTCCTCTCCTCCCAGTCCTACCCTCATGTCCTGTCTCCTTGCTTCATTCCCCCCTTCCTTCTCAAGAAGGGGAGACCTCCAAGGGGTACCAAACCACCCTGGAACCTCAAGTTATAGCAGGAATAAATTTATTCTCTTCCATTGAGGCCTGACAAGGCAGTCCAGCTAGCGGAAAGGGATCCTGAAGCAGGCAATAGTCAGAGACAACCTCTACTCCCATTGGTAGGGAACCCACACATTGACCATGCTGCACATCTGCTTCATATGTCTATGTCCAGTCCGTGCATGCTCTTTGGTTGTTGGTTTAGTTTCTGTGCGCCACCATGGGCAGAGCACAGAGAGTCTTATGGAAGAAGAGAGGGATGGGAATAGAGGAACATGAAGGGGACAGGAGCCCCTCAAGGATACCAACAAAACTAAAAGATCTGAGCCCAGGTGGCCCTGCAGAGAATGACGCACCAATGGAGGACCATGCATGGAGAGGACCTAGACCCCCTGCTCAGATGTGCCTTATTGGCAGCTCAGTCTCCATGTGGATCTCTGAGTGAGGGGAGCAGGGGCTGCCTCTCTCATGAACTCAGTTGACTGCTCCTTGATCACTTTCCCCTGATGATGCAACCTTGCCAAGCCCCATGGAGGAAGAAGATCCAGGCAGTCCTGATGAGGCTTAACAAGCTATGGGCAGATGGCAATATTGGAGAACTCCTTATTTCAGTGGACTAGAAGAAGGGAATGAGGGGAAAGAGGGAGGGAGGATGAGACTGGCGGGGGGGGGGAGGAGATGAGATTCAATTGGGATATACAATGAATAAACTGTGAAGAAAAAAATTAAAATAAAAAATGCAAAATACAGGCATTGTGTTTTCAGAACCAAAGCTACAGAAACATCTCTGGATCCTCATGCTTCTGATCAGAATTAATAGTTATCCTTGTATATTTCAGATACATTCTGCTGTTGACAGACTTTTTGAGACACTGAATCTGGTTTGAGAATGCATGTGGGCTTGTGGTCCAAAGTCTCAGAAGCTCTGATGTAAGCTATGGTCTTTGTCTGATTATCACAAATAAGAATCATTCATCAACAGTAACCACTGTGCTGATCTGAAAATATAGGACTGTTCATGGATAGCTGGGAAATGGTACAATGGACATGTTTATATTTTTCCTCAAATCTAAAAAGTGTTCCAATGGATTACAAGTCTATAAAATGGCAGAAACAGGAGTGGTTATTTTGCAGCAATGATGAGTGGTGCTTGTTAAAGATTACAGGTTTTCTGAAAGATAGACTTGTATGCATGAATCAGCATACCAGCAGAAAGTTTACATTCACTATGTCCATTACAGAGCTTGGGAACTTTGTCGGTATGAAGCTGGTAGCCTGAGTGGAGGAAATGTGATGAAGAATATTTACATTGGGAGGAAATTAAATTGTTTCGGAACATCTAGTTATATTTCTTATTGACAAACACAGTGGGGCACTGTTGAAGCATATAGAATCACATATGCTGGAGAAGGAAGATATGTTGTCTCCTGCAGATTTACATTTAGACCTTAAGGAGTCCAGTTAAAATAATAGCGAAAGGTTTGAAAAGATGTGATCAAAGCCACTTGGGCCAAAAGCCACTATATTCCTACACAACAGAAAAATAACTTGACCATGTCCTTAGCCATCAGAGAGATGCAACTCAAAACAACCCTGAGATTTCACCTTACACCCATCAAAATGGCTAAAATAAAAAACTCAAATGACAACACATGCTGGAGAGGTTGTGGAGAAAGGGGAACCCTCCTCCATTGCTGATGGGAATGTAACTGGTACAACCACTTTGGAAATCGATCTGGTGCTTTCTCAGACAATTAGGAATAGTGCTTCCTCAAGATCCAGCTATACCACTCCTAGACATATATCCAAAAGATGCTCAAGTACACAACAAGGACATTTGCTCAGCCATGTTTGTAGCAGCTTTATTTGTAATAGCCAGAACCTGGAAACAACCCAGATGTCCATCAATGGAGGAATGGATACAGAAATTGTGGTATTTTTACACAATGGAATACTACTCAGTAATTTAAAACAAGGAAATAATGAAATTTGCAGGCAAATGATGGGATCTAGAAAAGATCATTCTGAGTGAGGTGTCCCAGAAGGAGAAAGACACAAATGATATATACTCACTTATATAGATCTATAAGATATGATAAACATACTGAAATCTACACACCTAAAGAAGATAAACAAGAAAGAGGACCTGGGGTAAGATGATCAATCCTCACTTAGAAAGACAAATGGGATGGACATTGGAAGAAAACAAGTAACAGGACAGGAGCCTACTGCAGAGGGCCTCTGAAAGACTCTACCTAGCAGTGTATCAAAACAGATACTGAGACTCATAACCAAACCTTTGTCAGAGTGCAGGGAATCTTATGAAAGAAGGGGGAGTTAATATTACCTGGAGAGGACAGGAGCTCCACAAGCAGCAAATATATCTGGGCACAGGGGTCTTTTATGAGACTGTTTCTCCAACCAAGGACCATCTATGGATATAATCTAGAACCTCTGCTCAGATGTAGCCCATGGTAGCTCAGTATCCAACTGTGTCCCCTTATAAGGGGAACAGGGACTATTTCTGACATGAACTCAATGGCGGGCTCTTTTACCCACCCCCCCAGCCCTGCTAGGCCACAGAGGAAGGTGTTGCAGCCTGTCCTGAAGAGACCTGGTAAACCAGGGTCCGATGGAAGGGGAGGAGGACCTCCCCTATCAGTGGACTTGGAAAGGGGCATGGAGTTGATGAGGGAGGGAGGGTGGGATTGGAAGGGTATGAGGGAGTGGGATACAATTAGGATACAAAGTTAATAAAATGTAACTAATATTAAAAAATAATTAAAAAAGAAAGTGCAAAAAAGAAAAATAACTTGAGTAGTAGAGAGGTGATGTTTTAGATTTAGATAGATACTAGACAATAGAAAGATATAGGTGTTTATTTTCTTTAAACTATTAAAATCATGGTTGTAATTCCAACCTTCTTGTTAAAAGCTTTTACACACTGAAGCATACTGCCTTTATCAATCTCTGACAGATAAATAAAACTGATAAGCAAAGATGTGTGCCTGCAATTTTAATTCAGCAGAGAGTTGTGATGTGCAGCTCTCAGGCAAATCACATAAACTGTATTTTTTTTTGTAATAACCCAAACAATGGCAATTACAAACTACTCCACAGATTTCTTTTTGGCAAGGCAGCAATGGCAGATACACAAAAGTCTGTTATACTGATCTATTTTATAGTTTTCTTACAAAGCTCTTTATGTACGATGTAGGAATTGCAGCATCAATAAATATTTCTTTACTTCAAACCTGTTCCACAGGCTGGTGTGAGTATCACATAGCTTATGTCAAGAAAGAGCTGTTGCTAGCTGCACTTTCACATCTGTCTATACAGAAATGGGTAAAGAACTACTCTATTGTTTAAACTGTATAGAGTCCAAAACATCTCAAAATTGCTTTTTGTAGGATCTCTGTTAACATATGTACCCTGGTGGCACAGTAGGGAAAACCATTATCTGTGATAGATGCTACCAAGTCTTATTCCACACAGCTAAAGATGCTGTTTATTCCTTTGTGCAGGCACAGGCATGCATTTATCGTACATATTTTATATTTTATTAAAGAAACAAAAGTTTATTGTACTCCAAGGTTCAATGATACAGACCACCTTTTTGGGGAAGGAACAGTGGAAAAAACTTTAAGCAGCTAGTGATAGTACATCTGTACTCAGGAGGAGACAGGTGAATGACACTCAGCTCACATTCTCACAGTCGTTGTCACTATTCTCTAGCTTGTGAATTGTTTTGAAAATTCCATCCACGTGTATGACATTTTGAGCTAGTCACCCCAGTTGCCATCTTTGAGACCTCCCCCACTCACAGATCTCCTTCCTCTTTCTTCCCGCACTCTTTATTATTTTAGTGCACTCGCTACGTTAATCGTTTCACAGATTAAGTTGTGATAACAAGCCTCAAAACTCCCAGTCTTGAAGTTTTGTAGATTTGTGCTTCTGGAGTAAGATTGCTTCACTTTAACTGAAATGTGTCCAAAAAGTCATTTATAACTCCAATTATTTTATTAAATTTTGATGTTTAAGTCTCATGAAGGGCTCCAGAAGAAGTGAATGCCATTTCTAATATTATTTTCTGTGATTTTAAAAGATATGCTAAGCCAATTATGAGAATTTAAAATTCATAAAAAAATACTGTTTTCAACATAAAAACATTGTATAAATTAGTCTTTGTCTAAAGACCCAATTGCTGGAGACGTTACACAAAGCCTAAGAATGGAAGGTTCTACCGTTACTGTCTTAGGAATGAACTGTAGAGAGAATCTCTTGAGTATTGTGTGGAAGCTGCACCTGTCAATAAGAAGCTGAGGCTCTATTAGCTGAGGCAGGAAATGGGAGGCGAGAGTAGAAAGAGATGAACTCTGGGATAGCGTCAGAGGCTGCAGATTGCACACATTCCACCCCGCCCCCAAACTCTGAGGAAGATGCACATTTGAAACTGAGCAGAGGTAAGCAGACGCGTAGCAGAAATAACAATATATTAGTTACAAGAAAGTCAGGAAACATACCTAGTTTTATCAGCTTAGGCTTTTGTTGAATATATTTAACAAATATATTCAGAGTCATTGTTTCTGGGAATAATGACATGGTGAAAAACACGGGTTTATAGAAAACCCCATCAACAATGATCAGTATGCACTTTTTTGCCTACAAGTCAGTCATTTAAATCAATTAAGCCCTTAGAGTTTGAAAGAATGTTCTAAAATAGCTCTTAGGGTGGCCATTTTTGAGCTGTGGGTGACAGTTATTCTTTGGTTATTTTCTATATGTTTTCATTCTTCTGATGACCGCTTGCTTTGATGTAAATGAGTCACGGGAATACCCAAAGAAACACATTGATTCATCATGAGAACATTATATAAAATAATTACAGCACTCATGAGTTGAATTTACCCAAGACACAATATGAAGTGTGTTAGTAGCTGGTACAGAAACTACTGTGAGAAATACAGAATCAGGAGTGGATCACCTGCACTTACAATGTGAAAGTTTTATTTCTGTCTTAGCTCCAATTACTGACCTAGAAGAATTGCAAAAAGATGAGATGTAAAACGGTGATAACACGACAAACGCTTAAAGCCTAGTTACCTGAAGCTTTATCTGAATCAGAACATGATAATTGAATCCAGATAACAGCAAATGCTACCGAAGATATTGAAGATGAACTCATACTGCTGTTATGTGCAAGCTATCAGCATCATTCCTTTGCAAACATTGTAAACCAAACTCAAAAAGACCAGTGGGGCTGATGACTAATATACAAGGAATGCATTAACTTTCAGGAAACCATTGATGCTGTCATATGCTAGAAGTTCTTGATAGTACTAGAGGAGTGATGGTAGGATGCCCTACTTAGGTTCCATGCTACATGACCTTGGGTAACAGGGTCATCTGAACAAATGTGGCAGGGAGGAGTCAAGTTGTCAGGAAGATTCATGGCTGCTGGACACTCAGTTCTGCATTGGAAGTTGACAGCCTCCCCCCCCCCCTTTCTTTTATCACACCAGCTCTTTTTACTCAGGCACCTCTTACCATTTTCAGGATCCAATATGGCATCTGCTAGGCTTCACTCATGGCACTTCTACAAGGGATGTCTTTGTTGGCTGTGTTAAGTGTCCCACTATTATTTCGGCTTTTCAGTTGCACTTGCTGGTTACATCTCCTGAGCTGCTGCTAAACCTCAGTGATTCCCAAGGTTCTACCCTTAATTTTGTTTCTATATCCTGTACACAGTGATTTCAAATGATCCTATAACCTAAATTGTTGGCTACACCATGGTTTCTCACACAACTTATATACAGCATAGGCATCTTCAACCCAGAGTGTTCTTTATTACTGCTATTGGATGTTACTGGAGTTCTCTGTGTTCCGACTTGGACCTTGAGGTCAAACCATGACCTCAAGGTTTTAGGAACCATCTAATCCAACCCAATTCCTTTTCTCTTCTTCCTGTTATTTATGAGATATTATTGTTACTGTGACTCAAGCAGGAATCTCTGGAGCCATACTCAGCTCTCTCCCCTGAGTCCTCACAGCTACAGCCACTGCCTCATGGAAGCCAGCTTTGTGAGACCCACTGGAATGACTAGCTGCCCTAAGTAGAAACTTGGGAGGCATATGCTCCCCTCCAAAAGCACATATACTTAGCTGGGCAGAGCTACCTATAGGCTGCATAGGACTCAGAAACTGGTCCTGTTAATATTAGCATTTAAGTATTTTTTTTCTATTCCTTCTTTCACTGTGATGTCTACCATTATTAGAAAGGTTCCATGTGGACTTATTTAAGAATTAAGTTTAGGAGATCCAAGATGGCTGCCACGAGAGGACACTGTGGCTGAGGAGTAGGACAGCAGAAACAACGCAGCGACCAGGAGACTGAACTCTGGGACCTAAAACACCAGGATTTGTGATTGCCAGGTGAGCAGAACTCCTACGGTGAGAAAATCAAGTGGGAAAACCCTATGGACACCCAGTTATTACCCGGAAAAATTGGGTGACCGGCGGCGCACAGCTCTGATCTGAACGAGCAGCCATGCTGGGCGCCCGCAGCCTCCATAATAGACTGGATCACACAGTCTCCAGGGCAGTCTGAGGAGGAACCAGGTACTATTTTCACTGACCTGCACACTGTGAGCGCACACTGCATGCGTCTGCCAGCAAAATCCTCAGTCCATGTGTGAGTCCGCAGGCAAGTCTGGGAAGGACCCAGGTTCTACTTCAACCCACGGGTGTACGGCAGATGCACACCTATCGCTGGAACCACCCCAGACAGAGAGTGTCCGGGGAACGTTTTGACCAGACTGCACACTGCGGGCGCACACTGCACGCATCCGCCAGCAAAAACCTCAGTCCATGTGTGTGTCCATGGGCCAGACAGAGAAGGCCTTGGGCACCATTTCAGACAGGCATGCATACAGCGGGTACACACCACTCGGTAACGCCTGCAACCAACCCAAACCCACTGTGTGTGCCCCAAATATCATCTCAGACCATGGTGCACAGCCCCTGGCCCAGAAGGGGGCGCCAAATCTCCAGTCCAGGGGAGAGCCCTTAGCAGCAAGCCCAGGGTGGAACGCACAGTCCCCAGCTGACATCTCAAACCAGGACACTCAGACTCTAGCACAGAGTGAGGAGTAAAGCTTCCAGACCAGAGGGGTGACCAGCCTGCAGTGCTCACAGCTTCTAGCACAGAGCACGAAGCCTGGCACACAGAGCCCACAACAGAATTCAACTGAAACAACAACACACAGTGACAAACCACTGGAAATCCCTGAATTTCTTGAAGAATACTCCTGACACAATAGATTCACAGT
>CM053764.1:20421834-20441338 GCA_028658305.1 Pachyuromys duprasi | reverse complement strand
GGGCAAGTCCAATCTTTCTAGTTAGGATATCCAGCAGTCTAGCAAAGCAGGAAACAGAGAACAGCAGAGGATGAACCAGTAGCAGCCATGGGCATCAGCAGGGACAGCAGCAGCTGTCTTTTCCCTTCAAGCACCCCTGTTCCTCTCTGGGCTCTGGCATCTATACCCTCTCAGAGTCCTCGGAATTAAACTGTCTGCAGCTGGCAAAGATCATGCCCCTCCTAGGACATGACAATCTGAGTCAACAGCTGTGGAAAAACAAAAGCAGCCCTGTACCCCATACCTGCGATTAAAACAAATTTTTAAAGAAACCAAAACTTCCACTACAATTTATAAACTCTGAAAGGATGACAAACACATGTAGCAGGTACATACAGACTCAGAGAAACCATCAAAAAGACGCATATCCCAGAAGGACTTCCACTCTAAGGAACAGGAAGGGAAGCATTCCGTGTGAGTGTCTAAGGAAAGAAGGAACTATTTAGTAGTGGAAGAACACCTTCACACATGTGAAAATAGCAAGTTTTATTTATTGCTCAAGAAAAGAACAGTTACAGAAGGCAGGATGAACTATAAAGCCATGGCAATAAAAATATCATGGTACTGGCATACAGACAGACATTTACATCAAGTGAATAGAACTGAGGATCCAAATATATTATGTCCAAGATATTTGAATTATGACAATGATGCCAAAAGTATATATTGGAGAAACAAGTGTCTGACACTGAAAACTGTCTTCAGCAAATGCTGCTGAGGAAACTGGTTATCACCTTGCAGAAGAGTGAAACTAGAACTTTTATCTCTCACTTTGCACAAATATCACTCCAAATGAATCAAGGATCTCAACATAAGACAGATATAACTTCCACCCCTAGGTCCTTGTTCTAGTATCTTTGGTATGGGAAGGTACTCCTGAGGCTCTTCAAAAAGAAATGTGCACACAAATCCAGCCACAAAACCTTTGATCTACAATGCTGTGCTACCTGCGAAATGTGCTAGGGCAATGGTGGCACAAAGCTTGTGGAAATAGCCAACCAGTGTCTGATTTAACTTAAGGCCCGCTCCACGAGATAGAACCTATACCCGACACTGCTTGGGTGGCCAAGAACCAGAGACTAGACAGCCCATAGCTATAGGGTATAACCAAATGCTATCGATCTTAAAATAGGAAGTGTGAGAAAATGACTCCCAACTCTGATAAACAGAGATCGATTCCTCAATCAGCCACTATTCTTCTGCAGTGGATGGAAACAAATGCAAAGACACACAGCCAGACATGCTGTGAGTGTTTGTGTGTATGTGAGAGAGAAGGAGATATATCTATCTATATCCTCTCTCTCTGTCTCTCTCTCTCTCTCTCTCTGTCTCTCTCTTTCTCTCTCTCTCTCTGTCTCTCTCTTTCTCTCTCTCTCTCTGGAGACATTGGAACACTCTGGTCTACATTGTGTACCTCCATCCAATCTCTTCCCTTGAGCTCAGGGAATCCCATGGAAAGAAGAGACAGAAAGAGTATAAGAGTCAGAGGGTATGAAGAGAGCAGGAGAACAAGAGTCATAGATCAGTCAATTCGAGCTCATCTGAACTCAGAGACTGAAGCAGCAATAACAGGACCTCCAGGGCTCTGCACCATGTCCTTTGCCTATAGTTTCTATGGGACTTCCAAGTGTGTGAATGAGTGGGTGTCTGATTCTTGTACCTTCTCTTGGGGGTCTTTTCCTTCTATTTGTATGCCTTGTGAAGCTTCAATGTAATGGTCTTGTTTTATCTTGCTATGTGTTCTGTTGTGCTTTGTGGTTATCTCTTAGAAGCCTGTT
The DNA here is from genome assembly GCA_028658305.1 of Pachyuromys duprasi. Lineage (NCBI taxonomy): Eukaryota > Metazoa > Chordata > Mammalia > Rodentia > Muridae > Pachyuromys > Pachyuromys duprasi. The sequence continues at coordinate 20,439,521 of CM053764.1, read as the reverse complement.
CTTTTCCAAAGAGAGATAGAAAGGGAGTGCATACAGATGGGAGGGGACACTCTAACCAGGACATATTGTATGAGAAAAGAATCTATTTCTGATAAAAAGTTGAAAAGAGTATTTTAAAACTACAGAAGACAGTTATCCATATTGGCCCAGACAAGACATTTCTGAATAAGACCCTGGCAACACAGGAAAGACATGGTATTTTTGACATGGGCACTCTGTTTCCTTTATTAAATATCTTAATTTTTTCAAGTTTCCAGTTATGCTTTTCTCCTTTGTATTTCCATCATGTCCCCTGCATACTCTGGGATTGCTTCTCTAGGTATTTATAGAGAAGACTCTGAACCTTATTCCCAACAAATCCTCTGGGTTTCTACCTTAAGACACATCCTTGTATAACACCAACAATCTAATTATTTAACCAATTTCTATTTTAGGCAACAATGTTCCTGAGGAGTTTTGTTTTAATTAAACTAGTCATTCAAGATGAACATCTATCATCATGTTATCTATAATCCAATGTCTGGGATTTTAGACACTGAATTATGTTTGTGGTGAGCTAGAAACTGAGGAAACATTTTGGTTTTCTCAATGCACATCTCAGAAATGGCCACCAATGTTCTACATGTGGCCTGGGGGAAACATCCACAGTCTTTGGTAGAAATAAAGTAAGAGAGTTGAACAAGTTTTATTATATTTATTACATAAAATATTTATTTATTATTTTATGTCAGGTTGCTAAAGCACTATAACAACTTGTCAGATCAAATTGATTTTTTTTCCTACTTCTCTTCTACTTTCAGTAATTGAGCTTAGTTGAGGCTCACTACTCCTGTGTTTTGTTCACCATGTGATATGTAGAGGTATTAAATCAAGAAGGTTTCATTGGTGCTGAAATACATTATCAAGTGGGATCAAGTTTCCGGAATTTATTTAAGTCAATGCTAAAACGGAAAGATTACATTTAAAATAGAAAGCTGAACTATGAAACTATTCACGGTCCGTTCCTAAATGGTGGCTAATTGGTGTTCAAAAAAGGCATTGGAACATCAGACAAGAAAAATCATCATGGGGAGATGTTTAAGAGAATTCGGAAGCTATGAAGTAAACAGAACAGACATTCTTAAAAAAAAGGGGAAGACTTCTTAGGAACAAGGACAAAAGAACAAATGATAACAGAAGGACCAACCATAGACCTTTCCTTTAGAAGAACTTACAGAGAAGAAACGATAGCACCCTTTCCTTGCACATGGTTCTCAGTCTTGCAGAGATGAGGCCTAGCTACTTCACTTGTGTAGTTGCCTTGAATGCCTGCTTTCTCAGGTACATCCTAGAGGGTTCTTGCAAGCTGGGTCCATGTGAGAGTCAACTGTGTTTCCTGCATTTTGTGCAAGCCCAGGTAAATGGAAAGTCCTTACCAAATATTATCTGAGTGACTTAATTAATAAATATGAGGTCTTTAATGAGTGTCAGGAAGGCTGAGTTCTTGTCACAGCAATTACAACAAACTGTAAAATTTTATTAGCTATTATGCCTGTTGAACCAACGCCATGGGTTAACTCTGTGTAACACAAGCCTGCATTGTAACAGAGATCACTATGCCACAGAAACATCTTTTCTAAGGCTCCTCCCTATCCAGGTCAGAACAAATGTACTTTCTCTTCCAAGCCTTCACTGAACGGGGGTGATATTATTTCTAGAAGAAGCCCACATTGCTGTAACTTATAAATCTTTTCTTAAATACAAATTTTAGTAGAAGATTTCTAAAACATTGTGCTCTCTTGAGTGCAAGATTATTGTCATTATTTTGCTTACAAAATAACAGGATTTCTCAGTGTTTTCTTATATACTTAGTTTTGGTTGACTCTCCCTTACTGGTAGAATTTTACCTTCTACTTAAGTTTTCTCCTTTCTTTTATCAGGAAGCAAGATAGATAGATAGAAAGATAGGTAAATAGATAAATAGATGATAGATAATAGATGGATAGATAGGTAGATAATTTGGTGATAGATGATGGACAAATAGATAGATAGATGATAGATGGACAAATGAGTAGATCAAGGCTTTTTCTTCTCTCCTAAACCTGTTCACTTTCACTGTGTGATTGGTCGCTGGCAGTCTGACTCGCCCCCTATGTAGAGGGACCCAGAAAACTCTCAAGGTTGCCCACCAGTATTCCTGTCATCATGCCCATTCAATTGGTAATTAAACGTCTCAGTTTAATTCTTCCACAACTTATCTTATGGAAGGATTCTACAAAGGTGTCCAGAGAAGAGAGAGAGAGGGAGGGTAAGAAGAGGGTAAGAGAGAGAGATGGAGGAAGGGAGAGATAGAGATAAATAGTTAGAGAGAGAGAAAGAGAGAGAGAGTGAAAGAGAGAGATCCAACGTAAATATAGGGATGAAAGTCAAAGCTCTGAGAAATGTAAATAAGTAATCCATCCTGCCAGAGTTCTGGTCCCTTATGGGCAGATAAATTTGGATTTGGGTGTGCATCATGTAACTCAAACTTCTTTCCATTTAGGAGTGAAGGATTATTACCTACAGAAAAAAAAAGAAAAAAGAAAAAAAAGCATCTGTATTTTTATATAATGAAATCCAGAGGAAAAATAGAGGCTGACACTTATGTAAAATTGAGCAAGAAAGTTTCTGAGATGAATATTCACCTAGAAGAATCATTAAGTTCATCGCTATGGTCTGTGGTGGTATGAATTAGCAGGTAGGAAAACAGATTTTGTCTCAGATGTCAATTTTACTTAAGTAAATGTGACTCCCTGAAACATTCTGTGGGAATGGGTATGTATGAACCATGATGGACTCATAAAAGCCATGCATGGGAAACGAGAGAAAGAAAAACAGGAAGGGAATTAGAGATGTTGTACTGTATCTAATGTGGCTACACAGATTGGTTTTTGTCAACTTGACGCAAACATAGACACACCTGAGAGGATGGAAACAATAGAGGAGTTGCCTCCGTCACATTTGCCTGTGGATACTTCTGGGGGTGCTTTTTCTTGATAATTCATAAAGGAAGGTCCAGCCACTGTGGGAAGTACTATTCTTAGGCAGGGGAGCCTTGGTTATATAAGAAAGGTACTGTGCCACAGAGGGCCTCTGAAAGATGCTACCCTGCAGGGTATCAATGCAGATGCTGAGACTTATAGCCACACTTTGGGCAGAGTGCAGGGAATCTTAGGAAAGAAGGGGGAGATAGTAAGACCTGGAGAGGACAGGAGCTCCACAAGGAGAGCAACAGAACCAAAAAATCTGGGCACAGGGGTCTTTTCTGAGTCTAATACTCCAACCAAGGACCATTCATGAAGATAACCTAGAACCCCTGCACAGATGTAGTCCATGGCAGTTCAGTGTCCAAGTGGGTTCTCTAGTAAGGGGAACAGGGACTGTCTCTGACATGAACTCAGTGGCCTGCTCTTTGATTACGTCCCCCTTGGGTGGGTGGGTGTGCAGCCTTACCAGTCCACAGAGGAAGACAATACAGGTCTCTACTCCTGAAGAGACCTGATAGACTAGGATCAGAAAGAAGGGGAGGAACACCTCTTCTATCAGTCGATTTGGGGAGGAGCATGAGTGGAGAAGAGAGAGAGTAGGATTAGGAGGGTAGGAGGGAGGGAGCTACAGAGGGGATACAAAGTGAATAAACTGTAATTAATAAAAACAAAAATAGAAAAAAATAGAAAAAAATGAAAGGTAGTGTGCAAGCTAGAGTTATCAAGCCAGTAAGCAGCATTTGTCCATGCTCTCTGCCTTCAGTTCCTGTCTTAGTGTCCCTGTTCCTCATCATAATGGGCTGTACCTTGTAATGAGAAATAAACCCTTTCTTCTCCAAGTAGTGTTTGGTCATAGTGTTTCTCATGGAAACACAATAAATCATGGTTTTACATCACAGGCACAACTGTATGGTTTTTATATTTAATGCTTTGAAAACATTAATTTATCAGTCATTTTAATTACAGCAAGTAAATAATGACTACAACTTCAAATGACAGTTGTTTGAATGAAAATGACCATTATAGGCTCATATGGAGTGGCAACATTAGGAGGTGTGGCCTTGGAGGAAATGTGTCATTGTGGGTGGATTTTGAGGTTTCAGATGTTCAAGCCAGGCACCTTGTTTCTTATTCTTTCTGCCACCTGGTTATCCAGATGTAGAACTCTCAGCAACTTCTCCAGCATCACCTCTGCCTGTATACTGCCATGCTCTGCACCGTGATGATAGCGGAGTAACCTCTGAACTGTAATCCAGCCCCAATTGAATGTTTTCTGTCTAAGAGTTGGTGTCACTTTGCAGCTATAGAAACACTAACTAAGTCAGACAGCGATGACTTCTTTTCATTGGAACTGTGCTGGCCTTGCCATAGCACAGCAGGAATTACATGGGCGCAACTCCTAGGGTCTGAATTTTATCTTTCTACCATGGTACTCTGTCATAAGCAGGTGAGATTGCTTGGCAGAGGAAGGAAGAATTGGAGAGCAGCTCAGATCAAACAGCTGTTCAAATAAGACTCTAGAGTTAAAATGCACAGTGGAAGTTCTATCTATGCTAAATTGGTCCTTTTTGCAAGACAGTGACTATCATCTAAGTGTCTGGAGTGGTTGTTCAGTCCAGAACAGGATTACTCAGAGAGTAGTTTAAAATGCGATTTTATATTTAATCATTATAGTTTTCTTTATGTTCTTTTATTAAAAAGATGCTCCAGGAAATAATACAGAAAATTAATCACAAACTGATTTATATCAAACTTATTAAAGAAATCTGTAATGGAGACTGGGATGAAGATCATATATGCACAGAATAAATATCTGTATGCTTTGATACTCTGCGGACATAGCGAAGCTATTTTATCTCTAAGTTAAAAATGTCAGATGAATAAATAGATGCTCCTGGCCTTGTCTCTTCTGGAAGGTGCAAACTACCATTCGCCAAAAGCATCAGGTGGGTAAGTACTTGACATATCTGACTAAAACGATGACACCTCAAAGCAGTGAGAGTACTTACTAACTAGTGAGCATCACAGTTCCACATGGCTCTTGAGGGGGAAATATCACAGAAAGCCCTGGACTGTTATTATGAAGTTTCTGTGACCTGGAGAGTTTGTGCAAATTAAGGGCAAAGAGCAATGTGAAAACAGAATTCAACGAGGCAGCCCCTCGTGTGAGGAATGCATTGTACATGCCAGCAGTTTTCCTTCCCAGCAGCTGGGGTGTGGTAAAGGCCTCAGAGGAAAGATGAGAAGCCCTTAGTCATGAGAACAACGTGGAAAACGATATTGTCAGACAGTATTGAAAACACAAAATTCTGACAATGCTGAAAAATTTCAAAAGCAGAATAAAACCGAGTAAACTACGAGATGGAAAATGCATAACAATTAAACTGATCAAATTACAAATTCACTGAAAGATAATAATGCTAAGTTTCATCCTTTCAACAAGCTCAGGTGATATTATTAATATTCTTACTCAATAAAATACATAAGCACAGAGATGTAGTACAATAATAATCAAATTATCTTTAATTTGACTTAATTGAGGGATAGTATATAAGAACTTCACATAGATTTTAGGAAATCAAAACAGGTGAACAATATCGAGAAAATTGAAAATTTAGAAAACTAAAAATTATACCCTAAGCTCATAATATGCCCCAAATGACATTTTATTATATTGAAAAAAGTGTTCAATATATAATATCATATGCATAAATAGGTTGTAAAGCTGCAAGGGTAATAGATTTCTTACTGGCAAATATGAACTAAAGAGTTAAATGCAAACAATTAAGCTATAGGAACCAGAAGAAAATCCAGATGGAATTTTAATTGATCAAGGCATAGACAAATCATTTCTACATGAGGCAATGGGATAAATCACAAATAAAAATTTAGATGCATTTGACTGCAAGCAAAATTTAAGATGTTTAATAGAAAAGCAAACTCCAATCTAGAAAAATATTTCAATCAAAATCAATTTGTTTTCTCTTCTCCTGCCCTTCTTAGCTTTCCTTTCCTCCTCTTCCTCCCCCTTTCTCTCCTTTGCTCTTCTCTTACCTCCTCTCTTGCCACCTTTCTCATCTCTTCTCTCTTCCTTCTTTTTTCTCCCCTCCTCCCTTCCACTTTCCCCTTTCCCTTCTCTCTCCCATCTCCTAGTCTTCCACAGGAGAATTCTGGCTAATGCAGCAAGCATTGAAGGGAGGCAACTATACTTGCTTTACATATTAGCAAAGAACTATTCATCTATTCTTACCTTTCCAAAACAAACGGATATTCCATTGTGACAGAGTTTTGTATATTAGAAAGGGATGAGCGAGAGAGGAGTTTTTCTAACCAGCTCCTGACAGGGGTGGGAATATGGAGTAACCAAAGTAGAGTTGCAGTCTTAATGCTAAGATGTGAAGGGATTGTGGTGTACTTAAGTCTAGATGGGATAATCAAATGTTTCCTTTTCAAAAGGACACCTATGTTTAGAAAAGAGAAATGAAGACACAGTCTTTACAAGGTGAGATTAATCGTACTCTAATGGCCAAGCATCATGTATAAGGATGCGTGGATATCTTATTAAAATGGCTGAGTTCATAAATATACTCCCAGGTCTGGCTCTTTTAAGACAAAACTTTTTCATTAGAGTTCATCTCTTATAATAGGCTGCGATAACTTACTTAAGACTGGGTTTACTCTGGATTACTTTTGCACCTGAGAAATGTTTATTAAAGAGGCGCTGTTTTATGAGGGGAATACTCCTAATGCTTCATGGCTTCCTGTAAGCTAATTTATTTCCAAGGTCGCAATCCATTGGAGAGGAAAGTACAAATAAATGTCTAATAATAAGTGTTTGATGGAAATAATGACAATTTTCAATTCCCAATTCGGTGATTTCTTATGAATTTAACCTTAAAGCTACTACAGTTTGCTTAGTGCCTAAATATTTGATGAACAATAGCAGGCATCAGTTTCCCTTTGTCAAGTGCCTTTGTTTAAGTTATTGTTCCATCTTTGTGTGTAAGAGATAAATGCATGGCATGTGCATACAAATGAGCATGCCTGGTGTGTGCATGTATGTATATGTGTGGGGATATGTGTGTGTGCATCATGTGTGTGTGTATATTCGAGTGTATGAGTGTGGGTACACATATGTGTGTATGTACGGGTCAGAGGACAACTTTAGGTGTCTGTTCTAAAGTTGTTTGAAACAGGGAGCTTTGTTGTTTCTCTACTCTGTAGGCCAGGGAAGCAGTCTGTGTGTTAACTGAGTATAGTAGTATCCTCTTAGGTCTAGTCTATTTTAAAACACAACTTTTCATTATTGTTCATTGCCTCTCATCTCCCAGTAGAAGCTCTGGGATCACATCTCCTCCTACTGTGCGCAGCTCTCTGTAGGTTCTGGGAACTTGAAATCAGGTCTTCATGCTTGTGCAACAAACAATTTACCCACTGAGCTACCTCAGAAGCTTGCCAAAAACCCTTATCAAGTCAAATGTCTAAAATATAAGATACAGATATGAATACTCCCTAATACATAATACCCGTGTGGTGGGCAGAATTCTACAATACTCTTTATCAAATCAAACCCTCAAAAAAAAAATCTCCTTGAGAGTGGCTGGAATCTTGGGCTTTGTTTATCAGGGTGATGTGCTCAAAAGAATGTGGCATTGCTCTGCATACCTTAGTAAGTAGGAAGAAAAAACTCTCCTAACCTTGAAGAAGGAAGTATTTGATGTGAGAGGACTGGTCAAGGGGCCACGGCGACAAGGATCCATACTGTGACTGCTGGTGGGTGGCCAGAAAGAGAGACTGAATTCCACCATCAGTGTATGACCTGGGAAGATGACCTTGATTTCTAGACAGGAACACGACCTGGCTAATGACTAGATTGCAGTTTTATGAGATGCTGAGTAGACACCTCTGCAGAACTGTGCTTGCATTTCTGATCTGCAGGAATTGTGAAATGAATGCAAGTAGGACTTCCAAAGTCCTATGTAGTAAAGCAATAACAAACTAGGAAAAGCAACCCCACAAAGAATATCACAGACCCCTATTACATAGAAGGGATGTTTCACACACAGAAGTGCAGCAAAGATCTCATGTTTACAGAACTTATAGAAGACCTTTCATGTACAATCCTACAAAAAATGTCTTTAGAAAGTCAGTTCTAACAATAGTTGTTGGGGAAGCAATCAAAGAGCTGGCAACCAAGTTCATAACAGAGGCAGCCCCTCTGGAGACTGAGCTGCCTTTCAGCTACATCTGAGCAATCCTGATGAGATTTGATAAGCTAGGAGGGTTAGAGGGCAGGGGAGGAGAACTCCCCCTTTCATTGGACTAGAGGAAGGGGATGGGGGGATGGTGGAGTGACGGTGGGACTGGGAGGAGATGAGGGAAGGGCCTACAATCGGTATATAAAACGAATAAATTGTACAAAATAAAAAAATAATAAAAAAGAATAGTTGTTGGGGTAGGGGGAGGCTATCCCGTGGTCAAGTCTTCCCACCACATTACATTTTACTTTCTTAATTATTGTCCCAAGATAACCTTTAGTGCTCTGGAGAACTAAATGATTTGAGGTATGTCTTCAACAAGGTGATATTTTTTTAAAATAGAAATGTCAATCAAGTTGTATATTAGCTGATAAGTCCTACAGTTAGTCTCACTGTCATAAAGCCTCCTGTGCCAGTTACTTTTCTCATTGCTGTGAACAAACACTTGTTAGCAAGAAAGGATGGGTTTAATCTTTGGGTCAGGGCTTAAGGAGATACAGTGCATGATGGCAGGAACGGTATGGATGTGGGTGCACAGGGCACCTGCTTGTTCATGTTTTAAATGAAGGAGCAGCAATAAGAGATGGAAGTCATGTTGGGTTCTTGCCCTCAAGGTTCACCAGTAGTGACACAGAAGTAGCCTCTATTTCCCAAAAGTCTACAACTTTTGAAACAGACTCATCGTCAGGGACCAAATGTTCAAACACATGAGCTTATGGGGGATATTGAAACCATAATCCTTTTTGCGTAAGAGCTCTGTTTGTCATGACCAAATGAAATGGGAACTCATCTAATAACTCGTGTCTTACTGGTTCTTTCTGTCACTCCTTCTCCTGGAAGATGCTGGTCACATCTTCTCCTGCGACCAGCAATGCTTTGAGCCAAGCTACATAGCCTGTGGTCTGTGTAGCCTCCACTTCCCATATCTATTCTGAACACGATGGAGGCATCCAGGTAAACTAGGGTTTAGATTTTTGTCTCTTCCAGCTCAAATTCTAAGTTGTTTTTCACAGTTTAAAAAAAAAAAAAAAGGAGGACCTCCCCTATCAGTGGACTGGGGGAGGGGCAAGGGAGGAGAAGAGGGAGGGCAGGATTGGGAGAGAATGAGGGAGGGGGCTACAGCTGGGATACAAAGTGAATAAATTGCAATAAATAAAAATAAATTTTAAAAAGGTACAAACCCACACAACCTGTAAGATATTAGTATCAGCTCAGGACCACCAAGACCAAGTTCTCACCAGAAAGCTTTATTTATCCCAGAGGAACAGAGGGCATGAATAAGGGACAAAGACAGGAGATAGAGGAAGAGAGAAAAGGGACCAAGAGAGATGACAAAGGGTATTTTTCCTGGGGTCAGGGTCCAGGACTGTATCTGGAAAGAGAGGAGACAGACATGGCACATAAGCAAATGGTCCTTTATAAAGGTAGAAGCAGAAACCCTGTGATATGAGGAGGTGTTTAATTTTGATTGGGTAGATTAAATAAATGAGCCAATGGGGGCTTTTGATTTCTGGGCTTCAGTACTTTGATAGCTGGACCTTGGTAGTCAACCTCAGAAGGAGGAAGTGGCCAAATAATGGAGTCGACTTTGATGGGTATCTTTAGGTTGGTTTTTAGCAAGGCAAAGGGATCAGGGACTGGCAGAGCCATGCTGGCCACACTCGGGTTGGCCACAGTCCCTTCACAACCCCTCTGCCCTTTCTCCTCATATTGTCTCCTTGATTCTTCTGAATACTGTACTAACATAAAATGTTCTTTCCAAACATTAACATGGCAAATTTTCTCAAATCCTTCACGTCCTTATTTTTAAAATGACCCCTTTAGGCTAATTCTGCTCATTTCACTCTATTACTTCCACATTCCTTCATTTTCTACCCAAATTCTAGATTTATTTCTTACTATACCACATAGTGTATTCATGTTGTTTGCTCTCTGCCTCTTTTCCTAGCAAAACTAAAAGCATAATTTGACTCAAGATATTTCAATACATTTTTGCAAAATGATGGCCTTCCATCTTTAGTAGTAACATATGCATTTTGAATTCTCATTTGTAAGGCATCTAAATAATTCAAGAATGGGGGTGTGCACAGTCTTATGATCATTCTTAGAATCATGGACAGGGATTCTGCACCATCTCCCTAGAATTCCAGGTAAAATGAAACCTCCTCCTGACACACAAACATAGCATTGGCCAGTTTATCTCTGTGTTCTAATTACCTAAGTGAAATAGTTTCCAACTCACACTACTTGATATTTTCTGTGTTTATTTTAGAAGAAAATGTGGTCTTGTCAAGTTTTATTAAAGAAAATTGAGATTCTCAGAGGGAGAGTGAAGTTCCTGTACTTGTGAAATCCCTCTCCACACTTTTTGCTTTGCTGTCTTTGATTTTTCTAAACATTTCCATCTCCTGTGTAGCTTTCGTTGTGGAAGCTGCATTTCATAATGGATTGCTGATCAGAATGGCTATTCTAATGGAGGAATCCCAGAGGAGAAAGTGTATCAGATGTGAAGTATCCCCTCAGATTCCCTGGTGGTCATGGGAAGCAGGAGAAATTCTTGATGTGTGAAGTGACTGTCACCATTGTCAGAGCACTGTTGTGTGGGAAATGAACCACAACCAGAATCGAAGGCTGCTTCTTCCAACACACTGGATATTAATGTGCGACAACCATTGAACGATATTTCTAATCAAACCTTTATGTTTAAATGCCCAGAGAACACGTTTCAACCTACAAGCCTGGGGTGGCAAATTTTTGGTGTACTTGAATATAGGAATACACAAGAAATTAAAGACTCTCTTTTCAAATGTATTCTTGGAAATATGAAACTCTCTGTAATCCAACTTGGGTTTCATAGCAGAGCCACCATAACGAGCTCTCCGTCCTTTGCTCTAAAGAATTAATTTTAAACTATGCACACTTTTTTTTTCTTAAGGTGCTTCTGCAGCCAAAATTAAATCACTGAAAACCTGAATAAAGAGATATTAAAGTTAAGCTGAGTTCCAGGAGAGCAAGGCTATTTGGTGGTGGGTTAGAATTCCTTTCTTTCTCTTCGGCCTTAAATCAGACTGCAGTGTTAAGGTGTGGTAATGATCTAAGGCAGTGCGCCATCTTTCATGCCATGCAGCATACTTTACAATTCTTGAATTAGAGAACAGCTATTCCCCCAATTATTATTTTAACTACGTAGTCATTCTCAGTTTAGATTTAGGTCAGGCACCCAAAGTTCCTCCACAATCTGAGGAATGAATACCATAAGCCTCAGCCCAACACATTCTCACCAAAGCCTAACCCAGACACACATTCTATGACACACAGAAAATTAAGAAAAGCTTTTGATTATTGCCTAATGTGGGGAACTGCTTGTGTTTATCTTCGTAAGTAGCACTCAAATACAAGTGGCTCAAATGCGGCAAAACAGCCCCACACAGTCCCAATATGGGCTGCAAAAAATCAAACACTCAGGCATGAAAAGTCCTCTTCCCCCACCCGTAAGTCATCTTCAAGCTTCATCCTTTTTTCTGCAATAACTACAGGAAAGCCACAGTAGCTTCAGCCATTTGCATCCGAGGAAGAGATGTTTTGCCTTGGTGATATAGTTAATGAGTCTAAAAATATTCAGTATAATAATTCTGTCAAAGCCCCCACAGTCTCTTCGATGAGAGGAAGCCTGCAGGATTCCGATGGGGAGCCAAGTAATGAGCTCTCAGCATCCGCTCCCACACCGTCCGGGCGAAATATACTCAGGCCTCAAGGGTTCCGCATCATTACCAACATGAAACAAAGACACATGCTTGACTTTAATAAGCGACTAAAGTTGCTGGCTTACTATTCTGCTACCTCACGTAAACTCTCTTTCAGGATTTCCAAACATCTCCTTGCAAAGGGGAAGCAGGGAAAGGCTTTGCAAACAGAGTTTGGTTTAATTTAATGTGGCAAATGATTGAGCAGAATGGGGGGAGGAGAGGACACAGGAAGTGATGAGTTTCTGACATCAAGTCTCCCGGGCTCACTGCAGACTGCAGTTTCGCTGTTGGTGACGATGGTTACGGTGGGTTGCAGTGATCAGGGCTGTGGGCATATGTGACTGAGTTTTAGTCGGTATGCTTGCAAGTCAGGAAGTAAAGAAGCTTATTTCCCACTGGGAAAGGTTCAGACATGATTAACTTGGGCATGACCAAATAGGTCAATAATATGACAATGAATTTCTATCACTATAATTAAGTGGGAAAATTTGTGTGATTTGTTCTTCATGTTCTGCACATCCCAATGATGCATTAGCGTGGATTCATTTAGTTGCTTTCATTAGATGAAATCACAGAGCTACAGTTTAAGATAGTGAGGGCTCAATTTGAATACTTAAAAGTTATTTCTGCAAAACAACGTTACACTCTATACCATATTTTCAGCACTGCATTGAGGGAGTGATCTGAAATCTGTCACACCATGCATACTAATTGCTGCAAGTGTGATGTTCTCATTCAATTTCTGATCTCACAAATATCCATCATCAGAAAAAATGAAGACTTACCACACAGAATGAATTGGTAAAAATAGATGCATCACATTGAAATATTTGGATTCAATCTTTACTTACATATAATTTGTCAATTACTAAAAAAAATTCTACCTTTTTTTCAAGCAGAAAAGGTTCTAAATATAATTCCCCAGGTTCTAGCATTGGGAGAGAACTCTCATCCACACAGCACACAATGCATATTATTTGCGTAGTATTCTCTTGAAATTTTTCTCTTTTCTTTTTAAAATTTTATTTATTTATTACAAGGAATTTTTCTTCTTTGTGTGTATATGTGTGTGCATCTTTTACATATATACAGGCCAGAGGCCAACTGTATAAGTGCCTTATTCCTCAGAATGCTTTCTACTTTGGCTTAGAACTTTTGAGTTAGGCTAGGGTAGTTGGCCATGAGGCCTGGGATCCACCTGTCTCCTACTCCCCAGCGCTGGGGTACTGGGATTACTAGCACATACAAACACATCTGTGTTTTTTTTTCTCCTTTACATGAGCTTAGGTGTTCATGGTTCCATAAAAAGATACTTTACTGATTATCTCTCTGCCACAAAATTAATTCTTAACAGTAATTTAAAAGGAAAGGGACTGACTCAGGCTTTACAAAGTTGAATGTTGAAATCTAAATATGAGTTTCTAATAGTTTTCTAACCTACATTGTTTTATGGTTTTGTTATCATCATAATACTCCTAATTTTTTCCATTATGTGTCTTATTTTTTCCTATAATGCTGAAACTATATCATGTTCTAAGCAGGGCTTTAAGAAAATAGGCAAAAATAAAAGGAAACTCATTGGAAATCACCAGAGATGACATTAAAGGCATTGATTAATCTCATTTGGTTATCGTTATACAGAAGTCTGTCCAAAATCTAACTGCTACTCTAAATTGCAGTTGAGATCAATTTATAAGGGAATTGTGCGAATTAGTTTTATCACCTTGATTCAAGCTAGAGTCACCTCGGAAGAGGGAGCCCCAATCAAGAAAACGCCTCCATCAGACTGGCCTGTAGGCAATTCTGTGGTGCACTCTTGACTAGTGATTGATGTGTGAGGACTCAATCCACCATGTTTGGTACATCTCATGGATGATCTAAGAATGCTGGCTGAGCACGCCACTAAGTAGCACCCTCCATGGTCTCTGCTTCCATTCTTGCCTCCAGGTTCCTGCCTCAGTTTCTCTCAGTGATGGACAGTGATCCGGACATGTAAGCCCAATTAATCCATTCCTCTCAAAGCATGCTTTCTCCGATTCTTTATCACAACTATAGAAAACAAAGCACTAAAGGGATGAGGAAAAGTTGGAAACATTTAGTTTTGGTGAACCCGTGTGATATTTCAGGAACAGGCTGTTTGTGTTTTCAGCTTTTATGCTCTGTTTATGTATTTTTTATTTTTTGAAGTTTAGTTCCATGCTATCTGGTTTTCAGTTACTTTTGATTTTGAAAGTCAAAACTGATTCCCCAACGTGGGTTTCCGGTGTTTCTGTTGCCTGCACCCAAGCTTCTCAACAACTGATGTGGTCCTTCTGTGCCATGAGTGTGTCAGGACCCACAGTGCTTTGCTGGATCTGGGTGTTATCAGTCTTCTCACGGTATCTGAGGTCTTGGCACCATTTTCCCAGTGTATGGCCAAACTATTTGATGAAGAATGTTGGCAGCAAAATCAAGCTTCATTGTTCCATGACTTTATTTATCTTTGGCTTTCTTCTCTTCAGGTGGATCATATGGAAGTCCATGTGCTATCCGTCATGAAACAGAGGCAGGTACAGTGGACAGTCACATGGAACATTTCATTTTTTTATGCATGTCATTTTATAATAAGATAGCTATGGTGGCACACATAATTCTATAACAAAAGGCTATGGCTCATTTTTACATTACAGTTCAAATTATAATAGCCATTCCTATTTAGACATGCTTATGTACACCAAGGTCACCTTTTATAAAAAGGTGTGATTTATTTACAGGGAATTTTTGTTTGTGGCAATAGCATTCTAGAGTATCTAAGTAAGAGCTAATGAAAACAATCTTCTTTATGAATAAAAGCAAAATCTGACAAAACAGCTCTTGCAGAACTCCAGAAACCAAGCAACATCCCTCATCGATCCTAGGATATCCCATTCAAGGACAGATGCTGAATGTCCATGAGAGCAACAAGCTTTGAGGTATCATAGTTCTCCTCTTTCCAGCTTCCCACAAACCTAAAAAACTGACAGCATCTAAAACACAAGAATTCTGAGAACCAGATGTTAGTAAACAATGGATACAGTATCCTGTCTTTGAACTCTTCAGGGAGAAGACCAACAATTAAAGAACTCTCACACCTTACCTGTCAAAAACTTCTTGGAAAAACACAACCTTTTATAACTGAATAATAGTGAAAAACTACATAACATTCACATGCTCAGACACTGAGAGAAGAGCTTTACTTACATTGTTTTTATGTGGGTCGCTCAACAACTCTATGAAGTATGTTAGAATAAAAGACATTGCAACTCAAGACAGACTCTCCCCAGTGTTGCAGAAACTTTAAAAGCAAAAGGCATCAAAACTACAAAGACTCTGTCAAAGTTCATGCACTATTTCATTAACTGTCTCCTAGAGACTTGCCGGCCTCACTGATAATTCATTTCAGGACTCTCTTAACGGAATGATCACCTTTTCACTATCTGGTGTTCCAAAGTTGTCATTCTCCATGGATATTCTGTTGTCTTCCATGTAAAAGAATATAGCCACATAAGAAATCTAGAATAGTGCTTAACATTTTGTTTAGATAATAAAAAAAACTTAAGGAAAATTCTCCAGAAGGGCACAAAAACAATTAGGGTTTATTTGTCATGCTTTTAGTTCATAAGGAATATTATTCTTAAGTGGGGTATGGAGCTAAACAGAGAATTTTCTGTAGAGGAATATGGAATGGCAGAGAAACACTTAAAGAGATGCTCAATGTCCTTAGCCATCAGAGAGATGCAAATCAAAACAACCCTGAGATTTCACCTTACACCCATCAGAATGGCTAAGATCAATAACTCAAGTGACAACACATGCTGGAGAGGTTTTGGAGAAAGGAGAACCCTTCTCCATTGCTGGTGGGAATGTAAACTTGTACAACCACTTTGGAAATCAATCTGGCACTTTCTCAGACAATTAGGAATAGTGTTTCCTCAAGATTCAGCTATACCACCCCTAAGCATATATCCAAAAGATGCCCAAGTAGACATCAAGGACATTTGTTCAACCATGTTTGTAGCAGCTTTATTTGTAATAGTCAGAATCTGGAAACAACTCAGATGTCCATCAATGGAGAAATGGATACAGAAATTGTTGTACTTTTACACAATGGAATACTACTCATCAACTGAAAACAAGGAAATCATGAAATTTGCAGGCAAATGGTGGGATCTAGAAAAGATCATCCTGAGTGAATGATCCCAGGAGCAAAAAGACACACACCGTATATGCTCACTTATAAGTGGGTACTAGACCTATAAGATAGGATAAACATACTAAAATCTGTACATCTAAAGAAGATAAACAAGAAAGAGGACCCGGGGTAAGATGATCAATCCTCACTTAGAAAGACAAATAGGATGGACATTGGAAGTAGGACAAAACAAGTAACAGGACAGGGGCCTACCACAGAGGGCATCTGAGAGACTCTACCTAGCAGTGTATCAAAGAAGATGCTGAGACTCATAATCAAATCTTCGGCAGAGGGCAGGGAATCATATGAAAGAAGGGGGAGTTAGTATGACCTGCAGAGGACAGAAGCTCCACAAGAACCAAATATATCTGGGCACAGGGGTCTTCTATGAGACTGTTTCTCCAACCAAGAACCATGTATGGATATAACCCAGAACCCTGCTCGGATGTAGCCCATGGTAGCTCAGTATCCAAGTGGGTACCCTAGTAAGGGGAACAAGGACTATTTCTGACATGAACTCAATGGCTAGTTCTTTGACCGCCCCCCCCCCCAAGGGAGAAGCAGCCTTGCTACACCACAGAAGAGGACATTGCAGCCAGTCCTGAAGAGACCTGATAAGCTAAGGTCAGATGGAAGGGGAGGAGGACCTCCACTATCAGTGGACTGGGGGAGGGGCAGGGAGAAGATGAGGGAGGAAGGGTAGGATTGGGAGGGAATGAAGGAGGGGCTATGGCTGGGATACAAAGTAAAGAACCTGTGATTAATATAAAAAAGTAAAAATTAAAAAAAAGATGGTAATGGGGTCAGGAAGTGAATATGAGCAAAGTGAAACACTGTATGCATGAAAAATATAACGAAACCCATTATTTTTGTATGTTTAATTAAAAATTAATAAGAAAAAGAAAACTAAGAATAATTCATTCCTTTTAAATGAAGATGATACTTGTGTTTATAATACCTGTGTTCAGATTTTTCACTTGGTTCTGAAAATCTAAAATGGCTGGAATGTATGTGCATCTCTATTTCTATATATGTATGTAAATATCTCTCTCTCCAGTCTTACAATTTGTCTTGTAGTTGTAAATAACACAGCCTTGTTCTGACTCATAGGGAGATATCTAAATGCCTATTTTTCTGATTTGCTAGCTAAAACATTTCTAAGTGAATTCATTGAAGGCATTTTAGATGGTCTTTTTTGGCAAGTCTATTCATCTCTCTGCTTCTGTATATATGTGTGGTGAGTGTGCTGCTGTGTATGCATGTTCATATATGTTCTGGCATATAGGCATGTGAATGTGTGCATGTGTGCGGTATGTCTAAATGCATGTGGCTGTCAGAGGGTAGTTATAGGTGTCTTCCATGTTCAGTCTCTACCTTGTATATAGAGGCAGGGGATCATGCTTATCTAGGTATTCACAGATTTGGCTAATTCAGCTAACCAGCTTGCCCATCCTCTGTCCTTATGTTT
>CM053764.1:20309363-20419856 GCA_028658305.1 Pachyuromys duprasi | reverse complement strand
TTTCATTTGTTTTCAACCATAACTTCTGGCAAGTCCAGCACTGAGGGACAAGTGGATACAGGGTTTCCACCCCTAACCAACAAGGTTGATATTCAGTCACTAAGGGAAAATCAGACTTCTCCAGTGGAGTATCACTGTGCTTATCAACCACACTTGAGGGCAGGCTCCACACGAAGGAGTAGCTGGCCAATAGAAAAGGGACTCAGGGGTATATTCTGTGGACCTTTTGTTTTGTTTTGGCTTGTTTGGCATTTTGTTTTGTTCTATTAGTGTTTTGCCTGTTTGAGTTTTGTTTTGTGAGTTTTTTGTGTGTTTGTTTTATTTTTCTGTTTATGTGATAGGCAGAGATCAGACAGACAGACAGATAGATAATAGAAGTTAGAGAAAATGATCAAAATATATTATGAAACATTAAAAATATATCCTCCCTGAAAAATTAAAATTGTTTATGAAGGAAAGAAATTATTACTTTGGACATGGAAATAAATGTAACACAGCAAATCAAGAAAGTAGAGAAGGACTCATCCAGACATACAGGTCTCACTTATAGAAATGGACTACACAACATACATGAGGCTAGCTCTTCCTGAAGGCTGTGCCAATGCACAACTTTTGCTCAGAGAACGGTTATGAGAATATGTCCAGACAGTAACAGTGGTTACTGAATGTAGAAATAAGGCAAAATGATATGATAAAGATGGAAGGATGCTATGAAAATACTATGTGGTTTGAAGAATGAAAATAACTATTTTTAATTCCGAGACAGGAGCTCATGCATCCTGGACTGCCTCAAACTTGGCATGTGGATAAGGATGACACGCTGGATACTCCTGCCTCTACTTTCCAAGTGCCAAATTACAGATGTGCACCATCACACCAGTTTCTGAGATAGTGAGGAAAGGACTGAGGGCTTCATATGTGTTGGGTAAGCACTCAAGCAACTGAACTATGTCTGTGGCTCTGTAACCCAAATTGTAAAATAGGAATTCTGGGATGATTATCTGGTTCCGAAAACGTGAGAATATCATCTGATGAACATGCCAAACGAAGATTATAGTGTCGATGCTATAAATGGGTATGCGATACTAATCTGTTACTATGACAAAAATGCCGCAGGTAATTACATTAGAAGGAGCATCTTTAGTTAGGTTCATTGTTTCCGAGGTTTAGTCCATGGTCGGTTGGTCTCAATGTGCTTATGCTCCAGAGACCAGGCATCCGTTCAAGTTAGAAGGGGCCGCAGAGGAAACTCTTAATGTTACAGTACAGTCAGGTATAGAATGAAGAGAGGAAACTAACAGCCCGCAATCCCCTTTGAGGGCATGGTCCCACTACGGTCCACAGGATCTCCTACCCAGCTCTGTCTCTTAAAGCTTCCACGCCCCTTTAACAGTGCCATTGGCGAAGGACCAAACATTCAGCACAGGAGAGAAGCCCTTGGGGATAATTATCCAAATGACAGCATCAATCTTGTCTCAAAACATAGTATACAATGAGTAGCACTGAAGATTTTATGTAAAGGAAGATCAAGTAACAAATAAGTGTCTTATTTTCCACTACACTGTTTTCTCTGAAAATTGCTAGCATCTAAATGCAGGATCTGATATTCCAGTTATAGAGGCACTGAAATTCTAGCAGGGATCTTCACAGAATACCAGATTGAAACTAACAAACCAGTATTTTGCCATAATGATGGAAAGCATCAGGCCTACAACAGAGATACTCACTTGGGATTTTGGCTTTGCCACATGGTAGTTGTGTGATGTGCCTGTATCACTGCCTAGTGATATGCACTAAGTTAATTTGTTTAAAGAGGTTAGAGTAGTATGTGGAAAATGTTAACTCCTTTTTCAGCATTTACAAAATTAAATAGCATAACTGAGTGTTTAGGTCTGTTTCTCATAGTGAATGTACCACAGGCATAAGATTGGAAAGGGAGCTATATATTACAACAATCAAATACTTCAGAAAACATATAATTGTGAGTTTTTAAAAAGTGAATTCCATAATTTGTTAACACTTATCTCACACGATAGTTAAATCATCCCATATTTCAGCATTTTTCAGCACAAATATTGAAACCAAATGACGTAAGACAGCTCACTGAAATGCAAAATAAAGTCACATTCCATGGTGTATGGGATGAAAGTTAAGGGGTCTGGAACCTGACTCAAAATTTTCTAGAACAACCTGCTTTTAAGCATATGAAAGTTATTAACAAATTATTTATATTATTTATATATATTTACATATTATATACCAAAGAAAATAGATAAATAGATTTTCAAATATTTGAAGTTTAAATTTACTTAAATTTAGTCTAAAATTGTAAAAAATAACACAATATTGCATAGAATCACTGTGGAAGGCTAAGGAGTATACTTCTGTAAATTTTGTAGGGATTGATTAATAATATGCTCAAGTTATAGCAAATCATTAAAATTTTTAATCCCGACGATGTAAATGTCATCACTGTAGCCATTCTGAGTCTTCGGTATTAAACATAACTCAGATTATACAGTAGCTGCTCAGTATCAATCTGCTATTTGCGCATGTAGAGTCAGAGAATACCTACTTTACTGGTCCTGTGGAGAACCTCAAGATAACTGCGACTTTCAGTCGTGTTCCTAAGACAGGGACCCTGGAATCTAACTCTCATGAAAATCTATGCCAAAACCTGGATACATTTTGTGTCCATTGATAAGTCTTTTATTTGTATGGATTCTCAGTGTTATCATAAAGCAATTCTGTTACAGATATATATATATATATGTATATATGTAATATATATATTATGTATATATATATATATACATAATATTCAAGTCTTCTCATGTCTTCTGACAAATATTCATGGATGACTAACAAAAGTATCTTAGCTCAGGGTGGAAATCTCCAGAATTCTACAGAAAAGCCCACAGATTAGTAGAAAATGTTAGTGTTTAGGGACAGGAAGTAAATGTCCATGTAGGGAAGCTGAATCAGGACGAAGTAGGAGTGAGTTTTAGCTTATTTTGAAAGGAGTGAGTGATTTTTAAAACTATTTAAATGTCTTATATTTTCATCTCAGTCTAATGCGCCTATTTTTTCCTGTAGGCACATTGGCAACTTTTCCAAGGACACAGAACCAGTAATCTTCACAGCTGTGACAGGGACACACGTGGAGCTCCACAGCCCCATTTAAGGCCCAGTTTTAAATTTGGGGTCTGTCTTTGCATCCAGAACTCATTTTACAAATGCCACTGTTTGAGTCTACTAAGGAAAGGACAAGCAGACACTTATTAAAAATTAAAAACTTTTCCACAACAAAACTTTATGAGCAGAAGGGAAGGGCAGACATTTAATCCGAATCTAGTGGTGGAACATGACATTGAAAATGTTTTAGAAGAAGCTAGGCATGGTGCTGCACATCTGAAACCCCAATTCTGAGGAGCTGCGGCAGACAAACCATTGTTGGTTAAAGGCCAGCCTAGACGACATCGTGAGGACCTAGGCATTTTGGGTTATCTAGGATGCCCCTGTCTCAAAAACAAAACAAGAAAAACAACAAAATTGAAATTGTTTTAATAACAAAATCATAAGGAAAAAGCTCCAACTCAATGTCTCGTGAAGCAACCTGATGGCTGCTAAGTGGGGCAACTTCAAGACTCAGAGAATTTGAAGTGTTATTACTCAAATAAAATCATAAATGCCTGTTATAACTCATAATCTGGTCTTCTCTTACCGAGCATATGCCTTTTCACTCTAATCCTGCTTCCACACTTATTTGTATAGTTAAAGCACCACATTCGTGACGAATGTCCTGCGCCCGCGCGCGCGCGCGTACACACACACACACACACACACACACACACACAAATAATAGTTTCTAAGAATTGTATAATGGCAAACAGAACTGTCTCCTGCCTTTATGTTATCTTAACTGTAAAAGCAAAGATGCCACAACTTCTACTTTAGTTGCTTCAGTCAGCTAAATAATCAGAGCAGAATTGGGAGGGAAAAATACAAACAGCACAATAAAGCCAAAGTGAAGTCAGACCCCAGGGTGCCACTGTCCCAGGGCAGATATTAACTGATATGGCTTCCCTTCATAACCTCAGTGTCTACAGTTTTCACTTATATGTTACAAAATGAAAGCCTACGTTTTGAGGTTCATTTCTGTGATATGTCTGCATTTTTGTTAGTCTCTCTCTCTCTCTCTCTCTCTCTTTCTGTGCGTCTCTCTCTGTGTATGTGTGTATGACGTGTGAGACTACATTCTTCCCAACTGGAGCCTCTAATTTGTATATTTTTAAAGGCATAAATATTCTTTATGAATAAAAGTTTGTCTGCTTAATCCATCTGCCAGCAAATTCTTTCTTTCTTTCTTTCTGGACAAATATTGCTTACGGCCTTCAAGTGTTTGTTCATCTGTGAAATGAAAAGAAGTACTTCCAAACTAAAATGCCCTAATCTTCATGTCCCCTTGTAAACTCAAAAATCTTTCCACGAGTTTTTCAAACAAACTCTTGGCTTCCTTGGGGCTGGGATTGAAATCCGTGCTGCTTCCTTCAGCCGCGTCCACAGCCCTCAGCTCCCAGCCTGGCTGTTTAATGAAGGCCTAATGAGAACATGGGTCATTTTCTTACTCAGCTTTTCACTTCTTTGAGGGTCTTCTAAGCCAGGCGGTTTGTCTTGAAGAAAAGCACTTGTTTGAAGTGCTCTTTGTGAACTCGTGGTTCTGCTGATAGAAAAGTGACTTTTGCGCTTCCAAATGTGAAAGAGCAGTTCTCAGGATGGAAGTTTCTAAGAACAGTGGACCACCCAGCATTGGCTGTATTCTGTGGCTAGGGGAGAAATGATGGCAGAGATTAAACCCAGGTCACTAGCATAATCTGTAACCACGCAGCCAGCTCCCTTACAAAACGGCAATGTGGACACTGACACAGGTGTCACAGAGAGGAGTGATGATGTAAACAGACCTGGGGAGAAGATATCCAGGCGCAAGCTCAAGATGCTTCCTGTTAGTCGATGGTAGGGGTGAGGCTGTGGTGAATCGGCACCATCCCAGTCAGAGGAGACATGGTTTTCTGACACTGATTTTAAAGCTCATGGCTCCCAAGTTGTAAGATGTTAAATTTTTCACTTTTGAACGTATCCAGTCTAAGATATCTTGCTATAGCAGTCCACAGTTGCAAATATTTTAACTCAAGTCTTCAATCACTAATGTAATAACTGTACTCTCTTATTGAACAATAGCTCAGACGCTTTTAGAAGTAGTTTTCACACAAGAATTCCTCCCTAAACCTCACTTAGAAATCAACCATTATCCACCATTACTCTGTTCCACAGAAAGACAATCAGACAAATTAAATCACCACAATGTGATCTTTACATTTTAAATTTAAAGCTTAGTGACATTGGCGTGGGATCTAACATAACGATGAGCAGAGAAGATGACTATTTGAGAAACCACATCTTACCACAAAGTAGAAGTCATGTTGAGGACTTCCCCCTCCCCCAAAGGTAAAAGACAACATAATGACAAAGCTCACACAAGACAAAACACCATTTCAACGATAGTGTGCCAGCTTCTTTCCTGGCCTCATTGTAAGATTTTTAATAAAGTAACACATAGTGTGTTTTAAAAACTTATATCAGGTTATAAGAAATCTTGAGACAATAAGACAGAGACGGTCTCTGATATGACCTCTCCCCCTTCCCCCCCCCCCAAGGGAGGAGCAGCCTTGTTAGGTTACTGAGGAGGACATTGCAGCCAGTCCTGAAGATACCTGATAAGCTAGGGTCAGATGGAAGGGGAGGAGGACCTCCCCTAGCAGTGGACTTAGAGAGGGACAGGGAGGAGATGAGGAGGGAGGGGGGATTGGGAGGGAATGAGGGAGGGACTACAGCTGGGATACAAAAAAAAAAGAGAGAGAAAATAGAAGTTCTAAAGATCCAGTGGCTGGAGAGATGGCTTTTGTTTACCAGCACACAACTCAGGCCACTCACCAGCCTGCAGCTCTGGCACCGGAGAATTCAACACCCTCTTCTGGCCTCTGTGGGCATGGCACACTAATGTTCACACCCCACCACAGAGACACGTAAATGCACATCCATAAATAATATAATAAATCTTTTAAAACTACAAATCAACAATATTACATAACACAATGACAAATTTCACAGAAAATTCACATATTCTATAAAATACGCAAACAGAAAACATACATGAATTTGATTTAAATATGATTTAGGCAAGGAATATAATTATATACTTACACATACTTATCTAATTGTAAAAAATACTATTTTGTACCTTATCCTAATGAAAAGGTAATTTTCATTGCACCTGTCAGCCTAGAACTTGTTGTTTAAAACATTTTATGGCTTTCCCCTCATTCGCTTAGGTATGTCTACTCTGCTATTATTGTCTTTGTTCAGCTCAGATCACGGTTAGGCTGTCCTGCTGCCGAGACTTGACAGGTGAACCTTCTGACATTAGTAACGACGCAATCCCTACACAAAGAATGCAGGCAGCAAAGGGATGCTGAGAGTGGGAGAAAGTATTCCCAGGGAGCAGCTCACCACCGGGTTACGCAATATTCAGTGGTAATTCTTGAGACCATGCACGCAAGTAACGTTACACAGACCGAGCAGGTCACTTTTAGGGATATACATGCAATAACAAGGAGCGAAACCAGGCACTATGGATTAGAGTGTTTGGTGAGGGGAAACTGAAGGGTGAAATGGTGGAATTATATCATAATCTAAAAGATAAAATAAATATTTAAAAAGATTTATGCTTGGAGTTACATGTCTTATTTAACTATTTCACAGCTTGCTTGGTATGCAAATGCTTCTGAGTTCTCAGAACATTATCAAGCCGTGCTTGGCAAATGGTGCCTGGAGAGGAGCTCGCTTTGTGCAGCTTAGACACAGTA
Organism: Pachyuromys duprasi; assembly: GCA_028658305.1. Classification (NCBI taxonomy): domain Eukaryota; kingdom Metazoa; phylum Chordata; class Mammalia; order Rodentia; family Muridae; genus Pachyuromys; species Pachyuromys duprasi. The sequence goes on along the minus strand of CM053764.1, from coordinate 20,412,933 downwards.
CTCAGCAATCAGACACAAGGGCAGCAGCAGAAGATCCTGAGATGCCTCAATCCTGCTTTTCTTCACAGAATTGTTTTCCTGGAGCACTGAAAATTCTAAATAGGAGGTAAAGCTCAGATCAAATAAAGTATTCCTTGAATCTGAGATTCATGCAAAAAGCATGTGGTGGAATTAAACCTTTTGGGGAGGGGTCTAGAGAGACAGCTGAGTGGTGAAGCGCACCAGCTGCTCTTGTAGACAGAGGACCTGGGTTCGGTTCTCAGCACCAACGTGAGGGCTCACAATTGTTCATAACTCCAGTCCCAGGGACTATGATGCCCTCTTTTGGCACTGACACATATATAGAAATACATAAAGTTTAAGAGAAACTGTTTTTAAAACAATAAATACCCAAGCCAAAACTAAAAACTATAAAACATGAAAAAAACAAACAAACAAATGAACAAACAAAAAAACCTCTTCGAAAGACAGCTCCGTCATTCACTGCAGGTTTCAGATAAATAGAACTATTTTCATTTTCTTATACTTTTAAAAACTATTTTCAAAAGAGTATCTCATCTGAGGGACCAAACAAGCCACATGATCTCAAGCACTAACTGTGCGATCGATATTTCAAGTTTGGCATTATTAGCAATGATTTATTACTAGGTCTATGGTTGGTCTTGAAGGCAAATAGGAGATACTGTTGTTTCCACATCACAGGATATGAAATTATTAATCTAAGGTATTAAGAAGAAAGTTGAACCAACTTGTAGCATAAACTGTGTGGAGGAGCAACCAAGGACTCTCCTGGGCAAACGGGGACACTCCTTGAGAAGAGCTGGATGCCTAATAGCATGCAATGAGCTCACGTCACAAGCCTAAATAAGAAGTGAGTCACTTTCTGCTGGACCCGCTTTGTTTTGACAGCCATTCAGCAACCTTGTGGACTGGGAGCTAGTGTGTCTTCTGAGATAGCCCATTGTTAGGGAGTAATGAGCCATTAGGAGAAGCGCTCCTTGATGTATGAATTCGCCAGAATGGTCACCAAGAAGGACCTAAAATGTGTTTTCTCTATGCCAGTCTGGGTTGTAGCTCATGTATGAAGGAATAAAATTTCTAAATACTCATTATTCATCTGTACAGCTTGGCTTTCCCCAGTTTACCAAATCTTCACGATTATTGTGAGATGCTATGCCAATAACAGTTAAAATGTAGATAAATATTGCATAAAAAATCCTGGAAAAATACCTTGAGGAATAAACGGGGGAATAAACGGGAAAAATGCAAAAACCCCACGGAACCAAATGCCCTGATCAGGGTCAAAAACCCTTCTGACTGAATAGAGGCAAGCAATAAGTACTTCAAAGGCTCCTTCTCACAGAAACACACACACACACAAATAAAACCATGTGTGAAAGAAATCGGCTCACTTTTCCATAAATTCAAGTGGACCTGAGTTTATGTGACGCTCACCCTTCAAATAAATGTTTTCTAGTGACATGAAGATTCAGAAAATGCCTCAGCAGCAATAACTGGGATGGACGCTGCCTTGTAATAATTTGGATACACTTGGCTAATGCAGTTATTTGCAATGAGGTTGGCTCGGTGCCCAAAGCAGTGAGCAAACAAATACAGCTCGGCAATTGTTTCATGCTTTCACGAAAGCCAGAGAGATCTTGTTGTGCAGTCTTGGAGGGGCAGGGGTCAGTGCTGTGGCCTCTGGTCAGCAAGACCTCCTCTGATACATATGTTTTTCAATAGCCTTTGTGAAATTTACCAATGTGTTTTATATGAAAATGCTGGTGAGGCATGGGTGTTTTTAATCAAATTAGTATGCAACATGAGGCGGCTGTATATTCAAATGGGTTTTTTAGCAATTTGGTTGTTTTCCTTATAATAACAGGAAAGAACATTTTGATTTTGAAGGTGACAGAGGCAATATTACCAGAATTAAACAATCTGAATTAGCTTTTTCATGAAATGTAATATGTTTTATGCTTTTAGATGGGACGCTCTAGTGCCTTCAGATGAGCCTTCCGCTGTCACAGTCAATGGCCAGGAACAGAATAAGCTCTGGAGGTAGGATTATCCTCAAATTTAATTTTTTTTTTCAGAAGAAGCTAATGGCAAATGTTTCTAGCAAACTTCAGGTTCGTCTATGTTATAACTAGAGAACCAAGACAGGATATTAAAAGAACAGATGAGTATAAAATTAGTAAACAAAGTTTGACATTTTTGCTTATTCTATGAAATTAATGCTGAAAATGAATATAATCCTCCAAAATAATAAACAGTATGCTTGTCACACAAAACCTGCAAAATTTTGTCAATTTAGGTAGATTCCAGACTCTAGCAGGTGAGAGAATAACTGAGTGCAATATGACAAAACCTTAGGTTATATGCTATTTGTCTCTTAGAGCTTAGACAACCAGAGCTGATTAAGCATGCAGAGGGTTTTCTGTGTTTCTTCAGTGTGTGTGGATGGGTGTTTGTACAAGCAGCATTTAGAGTCCATCCATACCCCCAATAAGAAACAAAATTCTTGCTCATATTGATCACGAGAAAAGAAAAACTCAGAAGTAAACAAAAATATCAATAGCTTGAAGGAAATTTCAGAATTGTGGTAATAAACAGCTCCTATAAATGCCCTTTTCACTGTGTATAGACTTAACCTGTACAGTTGTAAACACAGAACTGTTCTGGCCACTCATGAGGTGTTCCTTGCATTGTTTTAGGAAAGACAGCCTTACAGGTTCTTAGAGACTAGAACTGTCTGTCACATGTAGAGAGACATATTGCTGACACACAGAACCAAAGCTTATATTCACAATGGTGGTTAAGTCATTCCTTTGTCTTCATGATGAGGTGATCTGAATGTCACTTCCAAGAGGATGTACAAAATTTTCATCCCAACCTGCACAGGTCAGTGATGTCAAGAATTGCAACACAGCTTAGCAGCCACGAGATCTAGCTTCAAAGGGCATGGCATCCACCTAAGAGAATAATGGACACATGCACTGGGGAGCTCATAGACACTCTACAAATACTAGCAGGAGGAAAATGACTGATTGAAGTGGGCTGCTAGTGTTCTGCATGAAAGGTTTGTGAAGTCATCTGGTGTCCGGAAATCAGTCTGAAAAGTGCAGCTTTGATCTGTGAGCAAATCCACTGATGTGTCCACAGTTCAAGCACCATGATGGTTTTGCTCACAGACTAACTCTGTCATCCCAAACCAGTCCCTGTAGCTACATCCCGTAGACAATGAGGAAGAAGTGTCATTATTTCACTGAGGAAGCATGCTTTTGACAATGGTTCAAGTCTCTGAAGGGTCTACACTTGGCCTGAGAGGCCAACATAGAGATGCTGTGAGATAATTACTGGATTCTTCTTTAGGACGAACAAACTGAGAATGTGTTCTAAGAGAGGAAAATAACTCCCAAATGAGCATTTCTATGGGGGTTAAGACCAACACTTAATAAAAAAAAGTCAAATTCAGCCAGTGCTTACTGACAAGTGTGATGTCAGCAGAGACAGAAAGTAAGTTATGGGGATCTCTCCCTGAAGAGCTTAAGAAGTTAGGAAAAAAAATTAAGAAGTTAAAAGCCAACAACATAAATATACAAAGTAATCCTTAAAGCAGTGAAATGCTCAATGTTTCAAAACATATTCTATATCTAGAATAATAATTTAAAATACGATTTAATTTTAAAATTTATTTGGATTTAAAAATTTTAAGGTTGGACTTCTTTCAAAACATGCTGTTGGTACATAAACTGATAAAGAATTATAATCCTTTAAATGACATTAAAATAGGCTTTTTCACTTAATGTATGATTTCAACATACCATCTGTATTCTAAAACCTAACCTATCATGCCAGGATTCCCCCTGTAGAAAGAGATTCACGCAAACCTGATGTTTTCCTTGTTCTTATCTATAGTTAATTCAGATTTTCTGTTTCAGCAAAAACACTTTTCCATCATTATTCCCACTTGAGCCTTTGTCACTGGAATGTTTAAATCAAACAAGAATGGTACTGGGGTATAGCTCAGAAGGTAGAGTGATTAGTGAGCATCACAAAGGCCTGGCTTTCAGCCCTTGAACTGAAAACAAACAAGCAAACAAACAGAACGGTCACATTGCCTGTAACCCCACAACTTTGAGGCTGGAGGTAGAAGGAACAGAAATTGAGGTAATTCTTGGTTACATAGGAGTTTGAACACAGCGGGATGCACATGAGACTTTTTCTCACTAGAAGGGGAACAGGGACTATTTCTGACAGGAACTCAATGGTGGGCTCTTTGACCTCCCCCCGCCCACTGCGAAGGAACGAGCAGTCCTGCTAGGCCACAGAGGAGAACTTTTCAGCCAGTCCTGAAGATACCTGATAAAACAGGGTCAGATGAAAGGGGAGGTCCTCCCCTATCAGTGGACTTGGAAAGGGGCAGGGAGGAGATGAGGGAGGGAGGATGGGGTTGGGAGGGAATGAGGGAAAGGTATACAGCTGGGATACAGAGTTAATAAAATGTAACTAAAATAAAAGAGAGAGAGAGAATGGAGGATAGAAGGGGCGGGGAGGCAATGGGGGAGGGAGAGGGATGGAGACAGAGATAGAAAAGAACCAGGAAATAATCACTGTGTATTTTTATGTGAAGGAAGACTGGTTTATTTTACACATTTCCACTTCCTGGGTTTGGTGACTATTTCCTACCACTTACCATACAAAATTCTTATCCACTTAGTGAAGGGAGGGCAGGTGCTATATGCTCCTCATTTTGAATTATTCTTACTGACAATCCATAGGTACCTACTCTGTGAGAACTAACTGGGTGCTTTTTTTATAGGAGTAGAGCAAAGAAATTGCTTTCCTGGGCATACATTCTTTTGATACTCACTACGTGTGTTTGAAATGCCAATTTTAGTCTGGTTTTTACTCTCATTCCCATAGATGGGAAGGTGATGAGAGGGATCAGTTCCCAACTCTCAGGCAAACTTCTTGAATACTGGGTGCCAGAAATGGGGTCTGGCTAAAAATAAATCATGCTCCTCAGTATTACAAATTTTCCAATCAGTTCTCCTGAGGTGATTGTCACATTTGGACTGCACCTTGTGACTTTAGCTTGGCCAGTGGTGTGAAGAGTCAGCCAACTAACATGGGTGAGAACTGTGATGTCAGTGTGGCTGGGGCGTGAAACTGTCCCTGTTAAAAATGACTTTTACAAGATGCCTTCTGAAAGATGAGAGAAACCTGCAAAGTGACAGGGTTGGGCAGATTTAGGATCATTTCAGAGATATGTACTGAAAGTGAGAAGGGATGTAAAGGAAATTGGCTCATAGTATTTACAAGTTGCAATTTAATAAAGAAAACAAGAAAGTTGGGCATAAAGGGATAAATACTGTAAGAAAGGCAGATTCACCATTGATGGAAGCTAAACTCAGAATAATTAATAAAATCACTACTGATGAATGATGGATCAATATCTCATATGTGTGTGTGTGTCTACCACTCTCTGCAGCACAATCCAAGTTTTACTAAAAAGAAATCAGAGTTGTTAATGCTACAAACTAAGTTATCTTTTATGCTAGGTTATAGATGTTTACCAATTCCTTTCCCTTTGTCTTTCTATACCCAATTTTCTATTTGTTTCAGAATTTAGCTTTATTTTTTTTCTCTCTCTCTCTCTCTGTGCGTGACTTGTGTGTGCACCACATGTAGCTGGTGCCTGTGGTAGCCAGAAGAGGGAATCGAATTCCCTGCAACTGGAGTTACAGGAAATGGTGAGTTCCTGCGTGGGTGCTGAAAATCAAATTTTAGGTCCTCTGCAAGGAAGGCAAGTGCACTTAAATACTGAGCATCTCTCCAGCCTCGTTTCAAATTTTCTATTGAAAAATGCACAGTAACACTATATGCAGAAAAGAGAAAAACTTTTAAATATCATCAGTTAAGATTTATTTTAAACAGTAAAATATTCACTTTAAAGGATAAAATACACTCAAAAAAGAAAGCAGACTAAAATATATTATTTATTCAATATGATAAAAATAATTGAATGTTGAAAGGACTGACCTAGGGGACTGTGAGGTTTCCTGACTTTGAAATCATCAGCTGAAGACAGTCAGGCTTTATTTCAGTAAAGCACTCACCGGCATGGGCCTTACAGGCAGTTATTTTATTTATTTGACTTTTGAGATTGAACCTCATAAAACAAAGCCTTTTATTCCTGCTTCAAAGGCTTGTTATAAATACTGATTGCAACACTGTTTATGAAGCATTTAGAAGAAGAATGCCACAGAAAGCACTGTTGTGTTAAATCTAGAAAGACTCCTGTGAACCAGCCAGCCCAGGGTTTTTCTAAAACCATGGTTTTCAATTTATTTAGAGCAATGATCTTAATTTAGAGGGGGTTAACTAGCATTTAAAATAAAATAATAATGAAGAAAAAAGAATAGAAAATGGGATGTTGTACAGGGACACCTGAAATTGTGAGCTCAAGTACCATGTGGCAAAGAATGATAGGTTTGGTCAATAGCTGTTAGGGACATGGAAGTCAGAATCACAGTGGATAGAACCTCAAGTGTCCACTAGGCAGGTTAAAGCTAAAGATGATAACTAGTGTTGAAAGGTTGTGGAGAACTGACACCTGACAATAACATTAAAATAAGATAGTCACTTAGGAGAAAAGTAAGACAACCAAGTTAAAGTTTCACTAAGACTCAACCCAGCAACTGTGCATACCACAGAAATTGAGACATTCTATGTAATATCCTCAATGCTGACAATGGCTCTAGTTAGAGTAGTCAGGAAGTGATGGCAGTCCATATGTCCTTCAACTCAAGAACAGTTCAATGAACTGTGATCTATTTACACTATGGAACACTTTCTGGCTTAGAAGAGGAATGAAGTGCCAAAATGGGACAACACAGATGAACACTGAACACTGAATATATTGCACTAAGTTGGAGACTATTGACAAATCAGGTTATCAACCACAGTTCATAATGGCTAGGGTCAATAGATGAATTGGTTTGTAGTCTGGGCATCACCAAAATTGTCTATGTAAGGTATATATATATATATATATATAAATTTATATATATATATATAAATTTAAAATGTTGGAGGTCATAAATAGTAAACCACAGAAAAATATGAGTAAGAGATAGTCATAGAGACATCAAAAGAAAAACATAGTGATGGCTCTAGTTACACAGAAATATACGTCAGTCTTCTCAAGGCAGAGTTCTCTGAAGTGTCTTCTAAATATTTTATAGTTTAAACAAAGGCATTAGTAAGGTAAGATGCCAGGGAATTTGTGGAAAGTGGAATGTTTTCTTGAAAATTCTTACATATTTTGCTTTTCTTATAGCTTAATAATGTGGGTATCCTTGAGCTACATAGGACATAGTTGAGTTTAGCTTCCCATTCTTCCTTTTTATCACTTGTACAATGAAAATGATTTATAAGCCACACAACTGTGAAGATAAAAATCTGGTCATGCATAGGTAACACTTAGAGGATATGTCAACAGCTCATCATAGAATATAATGTTCATAATTCCAATATGATAATTTAAAAGCAAGAGCTAACAAATGCCACCCTTGCTGCTCAGATGCACATCTTCCTTTTCCAGTGTCACCTGCATTCTCCTGTGAAGTTGATGGCTCTGTACACTGCAGCCTAGATCACCACCCAGTCAAACTCGATACATCCAAACAGGAAGCTGGGTTCTATCCAAAACCCACTGGTAAACCCAAGTATGTCCTCTCTGATGTAAAAACATACATTCATACACATAGGTATGTATCAAAGTAGAACAGTGCTTCAGACGTAGAAAAATGCATAAAAAACATTTCACTATCTCATCTCCAAGTCACAAATCCCTCCGGGTTACTTCCATGCAACTCTTGCCACTGTGTTCCTTTCACTTCCCTCACACTTCACTGTTTCAGTATGACCCACCTACAAGTACCCAAACACTTTCTAACTAGACTGTCTGGAGTTCAAGTCTTGCAGGACCCTCTGTCTACTGCTTCATGGGTGAATTTCTCTAGAACATGCTGCTGTCTTGTATATGCTACAATGGGTAAAACCTTCCTTGGCTTGCCTTGTTTAGCTTCCAGTCTTCGATCCTAACTTTCTTGACATTGTCTAGCATCCTAACATGCTACCTGCAACTCTTTCTCAAAGAATATGAAGCTGAGTACTTATTCAAGGTTTTCTCATATTTCAGTCTAAAATGGCAAAAATTTTTCTCTAAAATGTGTTTTTCAGATGAGGCTGAGGATGTAGCTTAGTGGTAGAATACTTAATTAGCATTTGCAAGAACCTAAGTTTGACCCCTAACACTACCAAAAGAGATGATGATGATGATGATGAATAAAAATAGAAGAATCAGTATGGACACCAACTTCTGTAAGAAGTCTGTGATGATTTATAAGGGGTTTAATTTTTATAATCATTACTGGTAGACATAAGATGAGCCATATAATGATTTTTCTGGTTGATAAGTGAAAATTTATGGAAACACAATATTATCTTGATAAGTTTAGTTATTCTTGAATTTCCATATATTATCAATTAAAAGTACTTGTCTTTAAGTTTTTTTTTCAAAATAATTGGGGGAGCACGCCATTGCTAGTGGTTTTGTGTAATGGCTAGGATGCAAACACACTATTGTCTGAACTTCCACTGCCCCAAAAGTCTGTGGTTTACTCCTTCATACGTGAGTGTTGAGTAAGTAAATAAATGATTCTGGGACTTCAAGGTATTTCACAAAATTTGTAATTTATTTATTGATAAATGTTTCTTTTTTAAAGTCTAGCTTCTGAACCTACACATTCTTGCAAAGGTTTGAGATCTGTTGCAGTAAAATATGTTCCCACTATGAATGGATTGTGAATTTGATGAATAACCCAACATTGTTAGGTGAGGGCTGACTTCTAACAGCCTCATAATATAGTTTGACAACTTAAAGTCTCTGACAAAAAACATATTATGGAAAGCTAGTGGAAACTTTACAAAAGTAGAATAATTTTCTTAAAATCAGTTTACCCTTTTGGAAAATGCAGAAAAATCAGTAGCCGAACTTCTAAAAACAAAGCAAGTAAAGGCAACAAGAAAACCTCAGACGTTTTGGTGACTAGACATCTAAACAAGTGCTGTAAAATGGCTTCTTGTTTTATACATCCATATTGTAACACATTTCTACTATTTCTGCTAGAGACAAACTTCACACATCGCTAAATTCTAGATAATTTATATGCCTCAAACGTAGAAAGCTGACACATTCAGTTAACATGTTTTCTAGTCCACCACGATATTAAAGTATTTCAACAATTGTTATCAAGCATTATTATTTTAGTATAAAGTCTTCCCCACAAGCTTATTTGTTGGTCCCTCACCTGGTCCTTCACCAGGGGACCAGGTCAGGATGTGATGAAAACCTTAGGAGGTGGGACCTGGCTGGAAAAAGGAAGTCATGAGAACATGCCTGTGATGGACATACGTGGTACCTAGTTACGCACTTTCCTTCTCCTCTTCTTTTTCCTCCTCCCCTTTTCCCTTCTACTTCCCCTCCCCATCTTCCTACCTTCTCTGCCTTCCAGTCCCTCTTCCCTCATCCCCTCTCCCTTTCCTGTCTAAGCTTGCTTGACACGAGTTACTGACTCTTCTTTGGCATTCTCTTATCCACTTTGATTGAATGAAACTTCTGAAAATGTGAGCTAAATGAATCTCTCCCCATTTCCAGTGAAAACGCATTCTGTCACAGCAGCAAGAAGGATAACTAAAACACCCAGATAACTTCAATGCTAAAGGCACAACTCTGCGTTTTAAAAATTTTACTCTCCTGTAATGTAGAAATACTATCATTTATAATATTTTCCATGTCACTTTTCTTTAACTCCAAACAATACAAATTTCCTGAATCACAGCTTTTACTATTAAACTATGGACATCAACGGGTAATGGACAAATGTAATAATCATTCAGTTATCTTGTTCTTCTGAATTGCAACATACCATTATGGATGGAAAAAGAAGGGTCCTACGATTCAGGAAGCTCAAAAAGTCTTCAGTTACAAAACTACTCCCCAAGGTTGTAAAACCACCAACTGACTGCAGGACAGGAAGCAGCCTTCAGTGGAGTTGCTTGCAAGCTGTTGTAGGGAGCTCAGGGGATGATGTTTTCATGATGCTGGGTAGGTTTGGGGAGATGCAGCTGCCTTTGAGTCACCTAACTTACGGCAATATTCCCCATATTCATTGCATCACCAGAGTAAGCAATAGTGGGATTGTTTCTTTGGTCTAATGTCAGTGCTGTATTTGGGGTGGATAGATGTTTGTGCCTTCCCAAGAAAAGTCATATATCAAATTTCCTGTGTTAAAATATAATAATGTTCTCCAAGCAGATTGTTCTAGTTCACCTTTCATTGGTGTGATAAAGGACCATAATGAAAAGCAACTTGAAAATTAAAACCTTTGTTTCAGATTGCAATTTATAGCCTATCATAAAGAAGAGTCAGGACAGGAACTCAAGGCAGGAACCTAGAGGCAGGAACTGAAGCAGAGACCATAAAGGAATAGTGCTTAGTGATTTTTCTCTTTATGGATTGCTCAGCCTACTTTTCTATATACCTCAGGACCACTTTAGCAGGGCTGATACTGCCCATAATACTAAGCGTCCTTCCACATTGATCATCAATCAAGAAAATGCACCACAGACTTGACTACAGGCCAAGTAAATGGAAACAATTTTTTTTCAATTGAGGATCCCTCTTCCTCAGTTGAGGTTCTTCTTTATTATTATTTTTTGTTTTGTTTTGAATTTTGTTCAGAGAGAGAGAGAGAATGAAGGCAATTGGGGAGGATCTGAGAAAAGATGAGGGAAAACATGATCAAAATATATTGCATGAATAAAAGATTTAAATAAAAAAGGAGAAAATCTGAAAATAAGCTGTTTCTAATATTTTATCAAATGGTTTGAGTATGCCTCTTGAAACCACATACTTATTTGCACATTTAACTATTCATTTTTACTTCTAAAAACTCTTTAAAGGCAAATGTTGCAGACCAAACCTCAGTCTGAATTACACTGAAGATGGGGTAGAAGGGGTGAGATGAGCAAGGAAAGCTTATCGGTATCTTCACCAGTTGGTTTTATTTGGAGTTTTATCAAATGCATAGATAACATAGTTACGCACTCAAAGCAGTACTCAATTAAAAAATCATGGTGTAGCTCAGTGGTTCTCAAGCTTCTTCACTTTGCAACTTTTTAATACAAATTCTCATGCTGTGGCGACCTTCAACCATAAACCTATTTTTTTTTTGCTACTTCATAGTTGTAATTTTGCTACTGTTATGAATAGAAATGTAAATAGCTGATATGCAGATGGTTTTAGGTGATCCCTGTGAAAGGATTGTTTGACCTTTCTGAAAGGAGGAGGTTGAGAACAGCTGGTATAGATGATCCATAGGTTGTGGGAAATCGACACCATTGATCTGAGTCTTTATAAAGCTTTAACAGCTGCAATGGCAAGCTGCTAACCTGTGTTATACCAAGGAATTTTACTGGGGTTTTGGAGAAACCACCACTGACTCAATCAGATATTGCTGTACATTTCACCCAGTTCTCTCCTGCACAGGAAGAAGAAGAAACATGACCAAGAGGTTTGGTGGGTGCCATAGAGACATTGTAAATGTAAGGGTAATTGGACTTTGCTTTGACTTTTACTGCAGTATTCTTGAGGAGATAATGGTGAGCAATAATCTTGAAGTATCTGCATTGATTACACTCACTCAAAGGTAAAAGAAGACTTGTAACAAAAGAGCAATCCCTAACTCTAAAGCTCAGGGATCATTTTGGAAGAAGGGGCAGAAATTGTAAGAGCTAGAGGATCAGGACCCCTGTTGCTAGACAGCATCTTCTAGACATGACAGGGATGCCATACCCATGAAATTCCAATAAGGTTGCCTAAAGAAGACCTGCACAATGACAACACAAATGGGCATGCCATTACGGACAGGGACAATTTCACATGGCCTCTCCTCTAGATGAATAGCTGTAGGCAATCAATGGCTGCAGAGAGACAGAGAAAGAGAGAGAACAGTTTTTTGGAGGAACAAACTTACCTGATAAATTATCCAGTCCCAAGTGGTCAGCCCTAAACACTTGCATATGAAAGCAACACTAAAAGGTTCACTACTAGGTTGTGTGTATATGTGTGCATATATATACATATATATCAAGAATATATATGCATATAACACTAATGATTCTAAAAAAAGTTTATGTATTTCAGAGAGTATAGGCAGTACATTGGAGGAGTTAGAGGGAGGAAGTGGTGTAGAGAATCCATGTTTCTTCAGTGCATCCACACTTCCATCTTCCCTCTCTATTGTAGTGATTGCTGTTGTGTGAAGCAATGAAGATTGAGACTAAACTTGAAGGAGTGTGTGTGTGTGTGTGTGTGTGTGTGTGTGTTAACTGGGTTATGGTTCTCACAAGAATTCAAGTAAGAAGCAGGACCCGGCAACATAATGGAAGGCTAGAGACAGATTGATTAAACTCAGATATCTATACAGCATCAAAGACAAAGGAAGGGCTGAAGATTTAAAGTTATATGATTAGTAAAGACAAACGCAAGAGAAAACAGGCACCAGTGCACAGAGACACATTACAAGGATAGAACAGAAGTTATTATCAATATATAAACATACATATGGAAAGCCAACTTCAAGTCAATTAAGGAAGGGGATTGCAAAATAAATGGCTATACTTAAAGGTGGGGGAGGGTAACGAGTATGCCCTCGCTCCATTAATATTTGTTTAATTATAGTGAATTACTGAATGGGTACGTTCACACAGTGAGACACAAGCGGACTGGAGTTCAGTGGCTTCTGCGCAAACCAATGGAGAACTGCTGATGGGAACGAGCTGGCCCGGGGAGAAAGAGCAAGGAGGAGAATGAGTCAGCCACGGAGACAGTAGCAGACAAACTAAACAGCAGTCCATGTACAAAAGCACGAGATCAGAAGGGTTGGCGGTCTGCATTGAGGTCACGGAAGAAATCTGTGCTGTTCTGTAAAAGTTTTCTGTCTTGTGGATATGAAGATAATTTGGGAAGGATGAAACAGTGATTTACATATTTCCAAAGGTTGCCTGAACTAGACCGGCATGATGTCTCCAGCAGCTGAGATGCCACTGTGGACAGATTTCACCCACAGATGAAGAGCTACAGGGGGCCAGTGGCTACTGGGAGAGGGAGGATCAGTTTCTTTCAGGGGCGAGTTCCTGCATAACTTGTCCACTCCCAAATGGTCAACCATGAGCATGCGCACATACGGACAGCATTGAAAGTACTCAGTCGGCTGTATATGCATACATGTGTATATGTATATAACACAATAAAGAAACCATGAGTTTGGGAGAGAGAAGAGGAAGGAATTGGAGAAGTTGGAGGAAGTAGTTGGGGCAGGCGTACTGGACATGCAGTAGTCATGTAAAGTTCTCAAAGACATGTAAAGAATTGAGAGCAAAGTTCTATGACTTGTTAACTTAGTCATTAGCAATGACACCAACTGCAAGCAGTAAATGGTGGTCACCAGAGAAGCACAGGTATTAGGAAATAGTTTCAGAACATCAGGGAAAATGAGAGTGACAACCTGTCCCCCCACCCCCACCCCAAGTAGGTCTGGTATGTGTGTGTGTGTGTGTGTGTGTGTGTGTGTATGTTTAAAGGCCAGAGCTTGATATCAGATATCTTTATTAATTTTCTCCTTATATTTTGAGTCACAGTTTTTTTTCCAATGAAGAGGGAGCTCATGGACTTTGTTAGGACAGGTCAGTGAGCCCCTAGGACCCACCTGTCCCAATCCCCCAGTGCTGTGGTCACAGACTGCTGTTCACATGGGTGCTGAGGATCAGAACCCAGCTCCTCATGCTGGTGTGGCAAGTATTTTATCAACTGAGCTATCTCTTCAGCCTTCAGGAAAGCTGTTGTAATTGAATAGAAACCAACAATGTGATGTTGATACTGTAAAAATCACCAACACTTCATTGGATTCTCAAAAGGATTATGGCAAAAACTTGAGAAATTCTTCTCCTCTCATTTTAGTTTCTCTTAATTAGGATATTTGTTTCTAGTTCAGATAGCATTTTTTAAATAAGGGTATGTCTTATCTTCAAACAAAGATAGAATAATTGCTACCAAGAGCACTCTTACCTCAAACTGTATGAATTCATACTTTTAATGGTTTCATAGATGCAACTTGGTCTTTTTGTGTACTTCAAAGACTGCATTCATTTGTAATTAGGTGACTCAGTAGCATTTTAAGGACATGGTTTTAAAAAAGCAAGCAACTCTAAATAATTTAAGGAAACCTAACAACAACAACAACACAGCTCCGAAAAGAAAATATTTGGAAGGGACTGTCCACAGGGAAACACTTTATAAGGTGAAAAGGTTTATTTTGATCATCATCATAGATATTAGCAGGAAGAGTCAGCTCTCTCTACCCAAGTCCTCTGTGAATTGAAAACTGTAAGAAAAAAATTCGCATAGGAACTGAACATATCCAGATACTGTTGTATCTGTTATTCTGTAAATAAAGTGTTATAGTGAGAATTTACATAGTATTCCCATTGTATTAAATCTAAGAGAGATACTTAAAGTACACAGGACCAAGTGTACAGGTTATATGGAAGTGGCATTATGTACAGGATGACCCTGTATATAGAGGATTTGGACATCTTCAGATTTGAGTGTCCACGTACAGTGGGTCATGGTATTGATCCCCTGTGGAGATGAAGGAATCACTAGAGTAGCTACTATGCTAGTTAATCCCACATTTTTTTTAACCATCACTGCGACACCAAGAGGACGTGAACTGGAGAGAAAGAGGCAGTTGAGGGACTCAACAAAAGCCACACAGAGTCAGGATTCCACCTTGTCTAACTGGAAGAACACCAAACTCATTTAACTCTTAAGTATTCTGTGTAACATCTTCTGAGAAAATAAGATCATTTTAAGTTTGGAGATTTCTATTGCAAAGTTTGCCAATTCCTTCACCATCGATTCAAAGTGCTAAATGATACAGTGTTTTTATTTTAAGTGTGTCATGATGGGTACATCTTATCTTCAAATAAGGATATATAAATGCTACCAAGAGCACCGTTACCACAAACTCACAAAGGACCACCCCCATGACCACTAAGCTTATGTTCTGTAATTACAACTGCATATTTCCTTAATATCCAAGGCAAATGAGGATGATTATATTTAAAATGGGTGCTATGGAAATTTGGAATTTTCTAGATTATTTTTCTGCAGCTTGCTTGTCCCACATAGCTTCAAAATCCAGTGACATATTTTTTGGAATGCACATTCTCACGCAAAAGTGCTGCTAACATCTGGAATACAGATTTCCAGAGAGACAGATGAACAAGTGGGAAGAAACAACCATGATTAAAAAATAATGTATGTGAGGCCATAGGTAGGAATCATACGTATCAGTCCTTGTAAAGGGTATATAATACTCCACTGTGTGCCAGTTCTATTGTGTTTATACAATTCCATATAAATTATATATATATATCAGATTTGCTGACCTTTCCCTCTTTATAGACAGTATTATAACGAACATCATTATATCCTACACCTTGTAGACTTTTCCAGATTGTTTCCTTACAAATTTCTAGATGTGCAAATGCTGTCTCGGTGAGCAGGCATGTACATTTTGTTAGGTGTCCTGCTGGGAACAATCACACAGTAACTGCAAAAAAATATCTGCCAGGCACTTCTCTGGGTGCTAGAGTAATGGTTATGACTAAGTAGTATTTCCTTTCCAATTGCACTTACATTTAGTTGGCAGAAATAGACCATGAACAAATGAAAATAAGCTAAAATATAAGTTTTCATATTAAAGAAAATCAAATCATGTGACATGATAGTGTGTAGACAAGAGAAAGATTCACATAAGGGTCTCTGGTGAGCTATTCTGAAGAGGTAACTTTAAACTTACAGTTAAATGGTAAAAAGCCAACAGGGAGAAATCTGGGGTGAAATATCCCATTGGAATAATATGACCACTTAAAATCCCCTTATTATAAATGAGCATGGCCGCGCATCTAAGAATATATCTCATGGCTAGATCAAAGTGAGGCAAAGAGAAAGGATGTGAAAGGAAAGAGACTGCAATACATACTCCGTGTGGCCCCGGCAGGAAGTGTCCTTCAGTTCTGAATATGGTGGTGAATTACCACTGTCTGTGATTTTTCCATTTTAGCTCTAATCTGCATACACCCAAAAGAAATCACTATATTTGTGCATGCCTGCGATCCCAGAACTAGGGAGGTGGAGGCAGGGGGAGTAGAGATTCAGGCTAGGGTGGGCTACATATTAATGACCTGTCTCCAAACCAACTAATCAACCAATCCACCCACCCACCAATGACTGACCAACCAACCGACCAACTGACTGACCAACCAACAACATACAAATCACAAACTTTCCGCTAGGTGACTTTCAGCACTCCTGACTCCTGTAAGCTCAGTTCTAGTAACTCTCATCTCATGGATACCAACACCTGTGAATGCTGGACTTCCTCATTTAAAAAAAGTCACATAAAATTCAGGAACATCCTTCTGTATGATTCACAGGACCTCTTCATCACCTTATTATATCTAATACAATATAAATGTCCTGGAAATTACTGTTACACTGCACTGTTTATGTGGAAAGCTGAAAAAAAGTGTATCTGCTCAGTGCATGTAAATAGCATTTCTTGTACCTTTGTGTATACCTTGCCATGTTTGTAACTGCCTTGCTTCATAGGTGGTACAGCTAGGCAGGACAATTTAGTTGCTTCCCTCCCTTAGAAGTTTGCATAGTATTTTATAGAACCATGGAAGCTAGACCTCAGGAAAGAGGCTTTCAGATCAGAACTAGCTTGAGTCATCAAAGTGGTGTGTTGTAAGAGTGTGCTGCCTTCAGTACACTCACCTTCAACCTTCAACCTCTGAGGTCAACCAAGGCTACCACAATGATGTATATTGTTTTGGGGGTCACTTGGACTACCTTGACAAACCTTCAAAGGGAGGTTCCTTGTGTCTGCTACTTGGGCTGTTGTTAGGTCTTGTGTGTGCCAGTACAGTCAGCCCATATGGTTGAACTGTCTTTTAGGTATTACATATGTATCTGTGCATGTGTGTTTGTGCACTTATATGTGTTATTTATAATTTTAAGTAAATATAAAATGATTCGATTCCTTGAGGATTCATCAAGCAACCTTGGTGTTATTTGTCCCTTGTTCTTTTTGACCCCTGTCTCTTCTCCCCAGTTGGGAGCTCAAGTTGAGGGACATGTAGATTGTTTCCAGATTCTGGCTATTATGAATAAAGCTGCTACAAACATAGTCGAACAAATGTCCTTCTTGCATACTTGAGAATATTTCAGATATATCCCTAAGAGTGGTATAGCTGGATCTTGAAGAAACACTATTCTTAATTTTCTGAGAAAGCACCAGACTGATTTCCAAAGTGGTTGTACAAATTTTCATTCCCACCAGCAATGGAAGAGGTTTCCCCTTTCTCGATATACTTTCCAGAATGTGTTGTCATTTGAGATTTTGAACTTAGCCATTCTGATGGGTGTGATGTAAAATCTCAGGGTCATTTTATTTTGCATTTCCCTGATGACTAATGACATTGAGCATTTCTTTAAGTGCTTCTCTGCCATTAGATATTCCTCTATTGATAATTCTCTGTTTAGCTCTGTACCCCATTTTTAATTGGATCACTTGGTTGTTGGTTGGAACTAAAGAACATCATCCTGAGTGAGGTATCCCAGAAGCAGAAAGACACATATTGTATACACTCACCTATAAGTGGATATTAGACATCTAATATAGGATAAACATACTAAAATCTATAGTCCTAAGGAAGCTAAAGAACAAGGAAGACCCTAAGGAAGAGGCTGAAACCTCACTCAGAAGCCCAAACAGGATAGACATCAGAAGCCGGAGAAGACAGGGAACAGGACCGGAGCCTATCACAGAGAGCCTCTGAAAGACTCTCCCCAGCAGGGTATCAAAGCAGATGCAGAGCCTCTTAGCCAAACTTTGGACAGAATGTAGAAAACCTTATGGAAGGGGAAAATAGAAAGACCTGGAGGGGATAGGAGCCATACTATCTGGGCCCAGGCAGGCCTGTGGAGATCGATGCTCCAACCAAGGACAATGCTTGGAGAGGGCCTAGAACCTCCTTTCAGATTTAGCCCATAGGCAGCTAAGCCTCCAAGTGGATTCTCTAGTAAGGAGAGCAGGGTCTGCCTCTGACATGAACTCAGTGGTCCGCTCTTGGATCATCTCCCCTGGGGTTGGGGAGCAGCCTTACCAGGCCACAGAGGAAGAAGATACAGCCAATCCTGATGAGACCTGATAGGCTAGAGTCAGATAGTAGGGAAGGAGGACCTCCCTTATCAGTGGATTAGAGGAGAAGAGTGAGTGAGGGTGGGACTGAGATGAGTCTCTCATAAAAACGGATGAGAGAATGAGGCTTTCAACTTGAGGTGGGGGCATGGGAGGGGTTCCAAGGAAGAGAGGCTGAGAACGATGGGAGGGGAGAAAGGGACAGGGACATCACTGAATTCTATCCCAATTAAAGACATTTGAATAACAATGAAAATACATGCTGAAAAGGAAGCCACATCTTCTGCCAAGAAGGAACATTTTGTCCTGTAGCCAGCATACTCTAATGCAGAAAGAATTTGAGGACGCGGTTGCCTTTGTGCCTCCCTGCGCTTACCGTCATGTTTTAGAGGTAAGTCAGCATGGTGGCTTTAAAGTCAGGGCTGACCACGTCTTTGCATTGTTTCCCTCAGATCTTTCCATGTTTTGAAGAAATTTTATGCATGTGGCACATTTGTCAGCAGCCCCACCCAGTCAGCATTGATTATTGTAGTATGTGAGTGTTTATCCTTACCAGGAACATTTGAGTCACCTCTTTGGTTAATCTCATCAGCTATTTTGTGCGTGCGTGCGTGTGTGTGTGTGTGTGTGTGTGTGTGTGTGTGTGTCTGGTAACTCACCCCAGTCAACCTGTATCCTTCCTAGAACCCTGAGCTCAGTGAGCCCAACATCACATTGCTGCAGAAAGCTTTGCCTCTTGCTCTGTGGTTCTCTTCCTTCTCTCCTCTTCCTGTCTCTTCCCTGTACTTTTAATGATGCGACCTTAGATCTTTATCCTCTGTAGCAATCTCTGTGGAACCAACTCCTTTGTCAAATACTCCTGTGGTCTGAGGAATTGTAAGCCTCTGTGGTGAAAAGAAAAGTGTTTTTTCTGCTTGGACTTCTGAACGTTGATCAGAATCACTTCCTATTTTACTGTAACAGCTTCCACCTTAGAAACCATTTCATCATGTGAGCCTAATTGCTTAATCATATCCATGCTTGAAATCATAGCTGTAGCAGTCTTTATAATTGAAATAATTTTGCATTTATAGAGAGACAATAATACATCCTATATAGATAATTGGCTGGGTGGGGCAGAGGAAAAGCATTTAAGAGAATGTGTGCAGGAAACAGGCTTGAGCTTGCACCCCAGTACTGTCTTCTACTTGCAAGTAGAGAGGGGCATGAAGGTCCAACAAGGTGCCTGTTGTGGGCTCCATGGTGTCAGTTTCTACTCCATACATGTACATAAATATCATATCATGTATATATACATACTCCCCATATATACTTTAGCATAGTCCCAGTATCTCAGAATGCCACTCTACTGGAAATCATG
This sequence comes from Pachyuromys duprasi, assembly GCA_028658305.1. Taxonomy (NCBI): domain Eukaryota; kingdom Metazoa; phylum Chordata; class Mammalia; order Rodentia; family Muridae; genus Pachyuromys; species Pachyuromys duprasi. The sequence continues at coordinate 20,393,166 of CM053764.1, read as the reverse complement.
CCTTTGTAGAAGTTTTAAAGCTTTAAAAAAATGAATGAGGCTATTGGCATAAGACCTAATCCATGATAATAGTCATTCTTATTAGAAAAGTAAATTTCTGGGTCTGCTGACCTAACTCAGTCTGATAGCCTAATTTGGAGCCCAAATGGTAGAAGGAGAAAACTGACCATCACAAGTTTACATACACACACACACACACACACACACACACACACACACACAAAGTAAATGACAAAAAAAGGAAGGAAGACAAAATTTTTATATATGGGACATTTGAAGACATACATGTTGTCTATGTTTTGCTTTTCTGGATTTTCAAATACATTCATTTGCATTGTTTATTCAAAAATTTTAAAATCACCTAAGAAAAACTTAACTGGAAGTGCATTAAGTAATCCCTCAAAATCAACCAACACTTAAATTGGCGCTGTTAACATCTACCAGTCAAGGCAATCGACTGGAACTGACTAAAGCCATTAAAAAGAATCAAGCCCGATGACACCTTCACTTCAGATAGCTGACATCTGGAACAGTGAGACAGCAACTTTCTGTTGTTTTAAACGTTTAGCCTTGGGGCTGTTTGTTAATACAGCTCTAGCAAACTAATACGGATAGTAGTAATGGTGGTGAATACTGATCATCAGCTTCAGAGGATCTAGACTCACCATGGTAACAGACTCTGGACAGGTTGGTGAAGGAGGGCCTAAACTAATTTAATAGAATGGGGAAGGGTCACCATTCTTGGAGCTGGGGTCCTGACCTCAGTAAGATGAAGGAAATGGTCTGGGCACCAGCAACCATCCTCCTGTATGGCTCTGATACAGCCTGACCAGCTGCTTTCAACCTTTGCTCACATGCTCTCCGTGCTCTGATGGAGTACACCTAAACTAGTTATTTCCTTAGGGTACCTCTGTCAGGCGTTTCCTCACAGCCTCATAGATTTTCTTATGAATTAGGTGAATAAGGGTGATTTAAGACTATGGATGAGGGTGATGATTCTATTTGTAACTGACCAAGCGTTTAAGATACAATGCATTCAGGGTGCCATGTCCTACGTGTCATGGTGACCACTGCATCGGACAATAGCTAATATTAGCTACTTTTAGTTATTTTTCTCATATTCATTACAATAAAGAAATAGGAAATGAAAATATAGAGCAATAAAGAAGGAGACCTGCAAATGCAGGAAAGAAAACAAAAACAGAAATATTTCACCAAAGGGAGAGGAAAAAATAAACATTGCTGGGAGTGAAAGGAAAATTTTGACCAAGAGTTCTATCACCAGATAGCACCATTGAGTCAGAGAATGGTGTCAGAGGCCCGCAGCGGGAGTTCAGGTGGACAGTTTTGGATTTATTTGATCAACACTGTCATAAGAGGCCTACATTGTCGGTTTTAATTTCCCTGTGAACAGTGGCATACAATCATGTGTTGTAAGTGTTCTAACAGTATTAACAATAACAGTTACCATGAAGCCACTCAGAACATTCTGTGGACTGCTTTATTTTTCCTTTTTGTTTTGCTCTCTGAGTTACTGACACATTATTGTATCAAACATATGTAGGGTCAATCCATGCTGGATGGTTATTAGAAACCATGATAACAAAAGTCATTACACTGCAGTTCAGTTTTGACAGTAAAATTTCAGCAACATTATCACAAATCCTCATGCATTAGTGCAATGATCCTTACTACAGTTTCATATTAGAATCAAAAGGCTGCTGTAGCATGCTTCATACAAAGAGCCGAGCGAGCCAAATTCTTTGCTGCTCTTATAGATAACAGTTCGGCCCTCTTTCTGTGTACACCGTGCAAACACTGGCTTTGTTTTAATTTCCCCAGTAACCTTTGAGAATATTGTGTATACCCCGCTAAAATTTTCTTTGAAAGTACACAAGAATAATAGAATCCAGGATTGAATGAATTTAAAGGTCACTGTATGCCTAATATAACTTAAAAAGTCTAATTACAGTATTCACTGTATTTTATTTATTCAAAGAAGTATTAGGTAATGGCTGTTATTCTACTTGATTACCTATCTTATTTCTATCAACTACATGTCATCGATCTATCTATCGATCATAAAACTATAGATCTATTTATCAGTCATCTATCTGTCTACCTACCTATTATCTATTATCCATTCATCTGTCTCTCATCTATCATCTTTCTACCTATCTGCCATCTATCTTTCAATCAGTGTTTACTCTGGAGGGATGGCATAGGATTTTAGAAATAGTATGTTTCATATACAAGATAGCCCTGGTAGGGAAGCTGTGACAGGAATCCTTCAGCTGAGATAAAAAGAAACATTTCTAATCTCTTTGAATATAACAGTTTATCAGAACCATCAACACATTTAAAGGGTAAAGACACACCATTTGATTACCTGAGTATATTACATAAGGCTAACTTATACACAATACACCTAAAATCAAGAGGAAAAAAAGCATTTTTAACTACTGCCTATCAAATTAGATTTAGACCCTCAAAAAAAAAAAAACGGTATCTTTTCTTTAATGAGATGCTTATACAGGAAAACATGGCAGTAACTAAATACCCAATTCTTAATGTAAAATACATTTTTCTGGCAATTCTGAGCCAGGCTAAAATTGAAGCTATTGTGAGGCTGTATTACTAGGTCTGCTTTGAGGTAAGAATCTTAAATAATTATCCAGGTGTGGTCTGGTGTGCTGTGCACTGGATATGCTTGCATTTGATAAAATATGTGAATATGCTGACAGAATAAGTTAGCTGAAAGTGAGTTTAGATCCTGTGGCCAGAGGAGACAGAACTTCAGCTAAATCTCTTGATAACCACATTGTTTACAGCTGATAATAACTGTTTATGTCAATGGATTTAACCTACTGTTGCTTGTCAGAAGTGACAATTTTTCAGCGCTTTGGGAATTCACAATTTTTTCCTTATACAAGGTAATCAAGTTGTTTTTCATAATGATTCCACTAACCTGGTATGGATTACTTCACATCTGTACTCAATGACATCGAGACCAGTTTTGAATGTCTTTTTCTATTTATATATATCTACATATTTGTGGTGTTTAACTCTATGGGAAGTATGACAGACTAAAAATATTTAGCATTTGGAGATTTGTTTTCCTTACTGTTATGTATGTTAACAGAGTATTGTCAGATATGGTTCTAAAGGTTTGAGGAGAGATTATCACAAGAGCAACTGCAAGGTAAGACTGAGTTGAAAATATGCCTCTCATGTGCTCCGTCCTTACACCACTTGATGTGCTGGGATGGGTAGGTCAGCGGGGCGGGAGCGAGCTCCCCGTTTTTGAGGGGGAAGAGAGGGCTGATATGGGGAAGAGGGAGGGTAGGACCAGGAGGAGAGGAGGAAGGAGGCAACGATTGGTATGCAAAGTCAGTAAACAAACAAACAAACAAGAAAATATGGCTGTCACTGAAGACCTACACAATGACCATTTAACTTATTAGATGGTAATTTTTTTAATTTATATTTTAATTTTTCTATTGTGTGTTTATGTGTGCATATGCACAGATGTGCACCACAGAGTGCAAGTGAAGGTCACAGGACAACTTGCAAGAGTCAGTTCTCTCAATTTACCATGTATGGATTCATTAAAATCTGTCAACTGGGTGATTCTCAAGACTTCTAGGGCACCGTGGGCACTATGGGGGATGTCTGCTTCTTCCTTGCTTAAGGGTACATTTTAGCAGAGTCTCATGACAGTCACTAGTTAAAATGCTTTTAGTTTTTCCTGTGACTGCTGCGAACATTGACTCCAAGCTCTCCTTATTTCTCCCATGAGACAACATAGGGTTTGGACAATGGGAAAGAGGTGTGGGTGGAAGTAAGCAGGGCACCAGCTGGCTACACCTGCCTCAGTCGTTGCAAATAGTCCTCAGGAAGCTGAAACCTGAGCAGAGCTCTTCAGATAGACAAGAAACGATAGGAATGTAATTGATGCTCCGTGAATAATGTTAACTCCTGAAGAACAAATATGTAAGCATGCATTCAAAGAAAGAGGCCAAAGTGTGTGTGTGTGTGTGTGTGTGTGTGTGTGTGTGTATGTGTGTATGAAACAGAAAGACAGAGACCCTAGCAGGGTCTTTATTGGCAATTTTAGGCAAAAGCTATTGAAATCGTTGCAGTGTTTCCTCAGAAGAAATGTATCTCCATCTGTAGTGAAGCAAGCTTCTAGCAAAGCAACTTTTAACATTTGCAAGGAAAGGCTACAGGAAACCACAGGTCATGATTGATACAAGACAGAAGAAAGCAGTGCAATCTATAGCAGACACAATGTTATCTGGAATTAAAGATGGAGATCTGCCTAATCAAACCTGACAATGTAAATTGAATAGCAAAATTTTGTGTTTTCTTCCTCAGTAGGATGAAGAGAGGCAGCTGAAGAACTCAGAATATCCGCTGCAGCTGAGAAGGCCTCCAGCCTGGCTTTAGCGCTGGAGCAGAGACGAGGTTGGCTGTGCTGAGCCACTTAATATGTCTTTGTTGGATGATGGTTGATTGATAATTCTTTATTCAATGAATAAACGAATGCTGTTTGTATTCTGTCCCTCAGAGACCATTTCCATTGATCTCAGATTCAGCTACCATGTGTACACATCACTTTAGAGTGAAGCTCCATCTGAAGACTGCCAGGATAGCAATGCTCATTAAACAAACAAACAAACAAACAAATCCCAGCACATTGCTACCCACAGTCTACTGAATATAACATTCAAATCTATGTTACCACTGTGTCCAAAACAGACTATAATTCTTATCTGTGTATATAGTAAGTCACTGAGGGCCTACGCCCTTTCAAGATGCCTCATCTGTAATATTACTTTCTAAGGAAAGGGAAGTTATTTTAGGCTGCTTCTAATTATTAAGATTAAAAATCATAATTATCAAGCTGATCCCTAGTCCTATGGAAATTAAATCACTTTTAAGGAAATAGGTGGCTCTCTGTCCTAAAAGTGGCCATTGAAAAGGGGAGACCAAACAGACAAAATCATAAAGACAACTAGTAATCAACAAACCTTTCATTTCAGCTGCACATCACAGGCATGTGACTTATGTGGCTTCTTATGTTTTATGATGAGATGTACATGGCATTGTTATGAATTAGTAAAGAAGCTGTTACACGGTTGTGAAGCAAGTTGATAGTAAACACACTCAAGTTGTATTTCAGTCCATCTTCCTCTACATTGGTGACCTTATGAGGGTCACAGCCCCACTTTTGTTTCTTACAGAGGACCCGATGACAATAGGAACAGGAAAGAATCTGGGATGGGGGAGCATTAAAAAGATGACACTTGCTAAATTCATATTCATAGTGCATAGGTTCATTATCCTACACACACACACACACACACACAAATGCACACACAGGTATAAGTCTACATACATATATACACAAATATGTGGAGACTATTTACCAGAAATACTCATTAAATTAATACCCATTGAGTGCTAGCTTTTATTTTCTTCATTTACAAACACTAGGATTTTCTATGAATGGCTTCTGAAAGAATTAAAAATATTTTTAAAACCTGTTTTGGAAGTAATCTTTTTGTCAGCCAGCAGATCACAGCACTATTTTGCATGACAGTTTAACTTACCTCTCTTTGTGGGCTAAGAATTTCAGATGCCCCTTGAAACAAAGGCCTATAGTTTCCTTGAAATATTAATTCAGTTTTAAAGAGAAAATATAAAATGTACTTGAAATCTACCTAAGAAAGTGATGAAAATACATTGATACACATGGAAGCAAAACTCCCTTTTCAGATTTTTTTTCTGAATTTATTTTTAGCTTTAATTTTGACATCTGAGAAGTTTCATATTGGATTGGATTCTATTGTTACCCATGAATGGGGCAAATAAGAACTTTGCATAATTGCTTTGCCTCTTTCTGAGGGTTAAAGGGGAGAAGACCCATCAGTGAAAATTTGAAAAGCCCTGAGGTACCCAGAAACACAACCAAATAAACAGACATAATATCACCACCGAGAGCAATGTTGCAGTGTTCTAACATTTGAAATGTCTCTGTGCAAAATTATGATAAGGAAGGGAACATTATCTTTAATTTGATTTACTCTTCCATCAGGCTTTGCTACGTTTGGTCTACAAATACAAGGAAGTATAAAAATATAAAATCTTTGTAGGGAAAGTAATATCCCTTAAGAATAAAAATTATTAAAATATAATTGTTTATCATGACAAAAACAATTCAGGTTGAGCGAAGGAAATTTATCGTCAAACAGAAAAAGTTTACACAAGATTCATAGGGTTAACCATTGCTTTACTGTACTCCAAACCAGGCTGAGCAGAACACTAAGCTCCATCCATAAACATAGAAAACGCTGTGATGTCAAAGAAATAGACTAAAATATTATTTCCGACGGGCCAGATTCCGTCGTATGAGTGGCACATTAGATGCTAATGACATATGATTTCTCACTGACAGATTAACAGCTTCAATACGGCCTTTCTGTCCATCGCAGCAGATTGATCCTACATGACACCTACAAGGGCGACCTGCACTTGATGACCTCCATTGCTGAAGGATGGCAATGAAAAATGGCTGAAAGTACAAATAAATCTTGAGTTTCCTGAAACAGGTATGCTGAAAGCGATCTGTTTGAAGGATCACAAGCAGAAACCAATGTCTCGCAGTGGCCCCTGCCTGCCTGTTCGAATCAGAGTCTGGCTCCTTCTGTCTTGTACCAAGAGTCACTTTCATTCAATCAAAGGGATGGAAAGGATATTCTTACTATGGAAACAAAGTGCTAAGTATCTTAGGAGTTCTGTGGCTGTGATAAAACAATGTGAATAAAAGCAACATGGGGGAGAAAAGGGTTCATTTCATCTTAGAGTTAAGATCTACCACCCAGGGAACCAGGGCAAGAACTCAAACAAGGCAGTAACCTGGAGGTAGGAACTGAAGCAGAGGTCATGGATGAGTACTGCTTTCTGGCTTTATTCTCATGCCTTCCTCAGACTACTTTCGTTTTTGTGAATTTATTTATTTATTTATTTACTTATTTATTACAGTTTATTCACTTTGTATCCCAGCTGTAGCCCCCTCCCTCATCTCCTTCCAACTCCACCCTCCCTCCCTCTTCTCCTCCTATGTCCCTCCCGCAGTCCACTGGTAGGGGAGGTCCTCCTCCTATTCCATCTGATCCTAGCCCAATAAGGTCTCATCTGGCTGCATTGTCTTCCTTTGTGGTCTGATAAGGCTGTAACACCCCCCCCCAGGGGGTGGTGATCAAAGAGCCAGCCACTGAGTTCACATCAGAGACAGCTCCTGTTCTGCTTACTAGGGAACCCACTTGGCAATTAAAAAAAATGAAATTTGCAGGTAAATGGATGGAACTAGAAAAGATTATCTTGAGTGAGAAAACCCAGAAGCAGAAACACACACACGGTATATACTCACTTGTAAGTGGATATTAGACATATAATATATGTTAAACATACTAAAATCTGTATACCTAAAGAAGCTAAACAAGAAGGAAGATCCTAGGGAAGTTCCTCAATCCTCACTTAGAAAGACAGATGGGATAGACATTGGAAGCAGGAAAAAAAAAAAAAAAAGGAACAGGACAGGAGCCTACCACAGAGGGCCTCGGAAGACTCTGCCTATCAGGGTATCAAAGCATATGCTTAGACTCATAGCCAGACTACTTTCTCATAGCACCCAGGACCACCAGCCCAGGAACAGCACTGCCCAAAGTGATCGGGTCCATCTCACATAAATCATTAATCAAAAGATGCACCTCAGGTTTGCCTACAGGCCAATCTGGTAGAGACATTTTTTAGTTAAAGTGACCTCTTCCCAAATGACTCTAGCTATGCTAACATGACATAAATCTAATGTTATCACTGTCACCTGTCACTGTGTAAGTGCTCATACATTTTCATTTACCCCGTGATTAAGAAAAGAAAAACAGAATATTAACTATTGTTTTCTTCTTTCCAGAGACTAGTAACACATCTAATATATTTGACCTAAATATCAGTGCAAAGATGTATGAAAAGAATGAAAATGACTCCATGTACATAGAGAGATACTTCTAAACCTGAATAACGTTTTGAGAACATTAAAATATGACCGTATCATACCTAATATCAATAATTAATAAATGGGACCTCATGAAACTGAAAAGATTCTGTAAAACAAGGGATACCATCAATTGGACAAAGGACTGTCTACAGAATAGGAAAGAATTTTTACTAACTCCATATTAGAGGGCTAGTATCCAAAATATATAAAGAATCCAAGAATTTAGATATAAAAAACACCAAATAATCCAATTAAAATTGGGTATAGACCTAAACAGAGAATTTTCAATAGAGGAATAACAAATAGCTGAGAAATGCTTAAAGAAATGTTCAACATCCTTAGCCATCATGGAAATGCAAATCTAAACTAACTTGAGATTCCATCTTACACCTGTCAGAATGGCTAAGATAAAAACTAATAGTAACAGTTCATGTTGGTGAGAATGTGAAACAAGGGGAACTCTTGTCTATTGCTAATGGAAGTGCAAAGTTGTGCAGCCACTATGGAAATCTATGGTGTTTACTCATAAAATTTGGAATCAATCTACCTCAAGATTCATGTATATCTTTCTTAGGCATATACCCAAACGTTGTCTCATCCTATGACAAGGACATTTGCTCAACTGTGTTTATTGCAGAAACTGGAAACAATGTAGATGGCCCTCAACAAGAGTGGATAAAGAAAACGTGGCACATTTTTAAAATGGAGTATCACTCAACTGTTAAAAAATGACCTCATGAAATTTGCAGGCAAAAGGATACAACTAGAAAATGTCATTCTGCGTGAGGTAATCAAGACCTCGAAAGACAAATATGGTATGTATCCACTTGGAAGGAAAAATAGAATAAGCTTTGCAGGTGGGCTGGGGGTTGGTAGAGATGGGAGAGAGAAAGATCAGGTGAGTTGGGAGAAGGTGTGGAGGGAGAGAATTCAAGGTGAGGCAGCTAAAATTGGGGAGCACCAGGTAGTGGTGCCGTGTAAACCTAGTGCCCTGTAAACTTCTTGGAATCTATGATGATGACCCAAGTGAGGATTCCTAGTGGAAGGATACAGAGCCTGAACTGACCATCTCTTGTATGAATGAAAGGTTATCAGTAGTGGGACTGGGTTGTGTTTGGCTGAGTTGTTGGTCAAGGGGGTCCCTTTGAGATCACAAAACAATTCATGCTGATGTTAGGAATAAAGGCTGTTCTCTGACAACTGACAGGCCTGTTGCCAAGAATAACATCTACATAACTTAGAGATGTTGAGCTCATGCCTGCATGGAGCCTTCACTCCTATATTCTAGTCTCTTTGGTGCGAGAAGGTGCTCTTCAGGCTGTAGAAAGAGAAACCTGGACACCAACCCAGCCACAAAACCCCCACCTACAATCTGTTTTGCCTGCAAGGTGTGCTGGGTCAATGATGGGGCAGAACTTGTGTGAGTGGCTAACCAGTATTTTGTTTAACTTGAGGGGCATCTCACAAGAAGGAGGCTATGTCTTGTATTACTTGGATGGTCAGAAACTGAATAACCCAGAGATCTAGGATAGAACAAAAAAAATTAATGAAATGATTCCTAATGATACTTGGCTATACTCGTAGATCAGTGCCAGTCATTTTCTGAGAGGCTTCTTCTGGCAGCAGATGGGAACAGGTGCAGAGACCCACAGCCAGACAAACAAAGAGAAAGTCTAAATTGGAGGTCTTCATCAGGTCTCTCCCCTTAGAGACCAGAACACACCCGTGAAGGGGGGAAGGAAGAGTAGGAGTCAGAGGGAATGGAGGACACCAATAGAACACTGCCCACTGAATCAGCTAAGCAGGGCTCATATGGGCTCACAAGAGACTGAAGCAGCAAGCCCGGGGCCTGAATGGGCCTGCACCAGGTCCTCTGCATTTATAGTGAGAACAGGTATATTTCTACTCCTTTGTTTGTTCTTGGGACTCTTTATCTCCTGCTGGGTTGTCCAGCATCAATTTGAGGGATTTTTGCCCCGTATTAGCTCTTGTTTGGCTATTGTCTCTTGAGGCTTGCTCTTTTATGAAGGGGAATGAGAAGGGGAGTGTATCTGAAGGAGAGCGGTGTGGGAAGGGAGCTGGGAGGAGTGGAAGGAGGTGAAACTGTGGTTGGGACAAGAGAAAACTCTGTTTTTAATTGAAAGAGAAACACAAGGGGGAAATAAAAAAAAGAATAAGGTGAAGAAATAAAATCAAACCAAGAGTGAGTAGGATGATATAGGAAGGTTATAGGAGTAGGTGTTGGCAGAAGTTTTACTTCTTATCTAAGGTTTACTGTGTTTTCCCCTGTATTTTACTCATGACTGATTATTGATGCTGAACAACTCTTCATGTCATTACCATAATTTTATTTATTTGCAGAACTGAAAAAGTCTTTTGTTGTTGTTTTTAATTAAAAAGAGAGAGAATCCTAAAAAGGCCCTTCCAAAGACATTCTTCAATTATTCTTCTAAATCTTTCTAAAGAGGTCCCTCTAAAAAGCATCTTTCTGAAGACATCTTTCCAAAGAGATCCTTCAAGCATCTTTCTAAAGAGCATCCTTGCAAAGAGGTCCTTCTAAAGACTATTATTCAAAAGAGGTCTCCCCCAAATATCCTCCAACCTCTTTCTACTGCATATACCTTTAAAGAACCCCCTTTTAAAAAGCCTCCCTCTAGAAGAACAGCCAGTGCTCTTTACCTCTAAGCAATCTCTCCAGTATCCAACCAAGGACCATGCATGGAGAGGACTTAGAACCCCTGTTTAGATGTAGCCCATAGGCAACTCAGTCTCAATGTGGGTTCCCTCACAAGGGGAGCAGGAGCTGTCTCTGACATGGACTCAATGGTCAACTCTTTGATCACCTCTCCCTGAGGGTTAGCCTTGCCAGACCACAGAGGAAGACAATGCAGCCAGTTCTGATGAGAGCTGATAGGCTAGGGTCAAATAGTAGGGGAGGAGGACCTCCCCTATCAATGGATTAGGGGAGGAGTATAGGAGGAGAAGAGGGAGGGAGTGTGAGACTGGGGTGGGGGGGGGAGACAAGGGAGAGGGCTACAGCTGGGATAAAAGTGAATAAATTGAAATAATAAATAAATAAATAGCCTCCCTCCAAAGAACATCTTCCTGAGGAGCCTCATCCCCAAAATAATTCTTCCAAAGAGCTCTCTCTACAGAGTATCCTTTTTTGTTTCAGGAAATACAGAAGCTTTAATGCTAATCTGAGAGGATGTATGAGGAACATCAATATTTACAAGCAGCTCAGGGATGAATACAATAATTATAACCCATAGCTCCCGTTTCGAAAAAACTATACTATGATTCCCTTTTCCTTTATTCCTAATCTATTATCTCGTGGGGTAAAATTTAATTTATACATGAGAAAGTTGAGATTCAAAAGCGTAAATAACTCACAAGGCATCCTCTCAATACCGTCCAACGAAACTTCTACTTCAGCCCCAGCCTGCTGCCACAAACTTCCTTTATTGCAGCTGTGCGTACAACTGCAGTTTGGAATTGCAACTTACCGCACACACATGGGCACTGGGTAATGCCAATAGGCGTAAAGACTCATTAATTGTGGTTCTTAAGCCTAGGTAAGCTGTTAAATAAGAACCATTACTGTAACTTTTGAAAATTGAATCCTGGGACCAACGGTTCAAAGGGAAACCATCTTATATTGTTTCTAAGTATCTGTGGAATATGTGCCAAGGGACACTCCTATAGCACAGCCCCCCCCCCCATTTTTAGCTACCTTCTTTTTGATTCATTTGTTTTCACCACAACAGAAGTCTTTACAAATACAGGTGGAATTTCCTACCATTTCCGGTAATGAGAGAGAGAGAGAGAGTCAGTTGTAGCTGCAAATGTCTAAAGTATCTTCATGCTGTGCAAGAAAGTAAAACCCAAAATTTGGGCCATATACATAAAAAAGAAGATTTAGAGACCTATCATACAAAGCCATATACAGCTAGAATTAAAACCGTAAATATATAATACCGTATGTACTTCAGCAAAGTAAGAAAATAATAACTAAATGCAAATAAATATTAGCAAAAGAATTAAAATTAAGAATTTAGTGCTTTATATATATATTCCAAGATTCAATCCTGGCTTCAGTATTATTTAATTATGAAATACTACATAACTATACAATATTACATAAGTATGCAATAAAAATTAAGGGAAACCATACCATTTTGTGGACTTTCCTTCCAGAGACAGGGTTTCTCTGTGTTTCTTGGCTGCTTGAACTTACTTTGTAGACCAGGCTGACTCGAACTCACAGAGACCTGCCTGCTTCTGCTTCCCAGAGTCCTGGGATTACAGGTGTGCCCACTGTGCCTGGATGACTAGTCTCTTATTTAAGACCCCCACAGTGACCACATTTTACACGTAAGATATATTATTGTTTTTTTAAAGTAAAAAGTCAATACCTTTTTCTTCACACAAACTGAATCATTGAGTGAGAGTAGTCTGTCGTATCCATTGAGGTAAATGTCTTTTTCCTGTAAGACCTTCATCTGCAGGGCTTGATACTCTTGGGCTAAACGCACGTTTTCTTCTAGGGATTCTTCTTGAAGTTTCTAGAGGAAAGAAAACAGACGTGTTTGTGTTAATATGCATACACACACACACACACACACACACACATATATATATATAAATTAATATTGTGCAAATTTGTTTGAACTTTTATATTTTTAAAAATACTAAAAAAATTACACACAATGTAAAAAAAATAATGAAAAAAAAATGTGTGCTTTGATACCAGGAAGCTCCTTAGTTATGCTCATTTTCTTTTGGATGCAAAGATCTGGCATTATTTATTTATTTATTTATGATCAGTGATGTGTAATTTGTCTGAATTCACTTGCTTGACCATAAAAGGGTCAGACAACCTGTCCTGGGAAACTCTGGTCAGCACCCCTGGAGGGTCCTTCTTGTTCCCCACATGGTTTTCCTGTCACATGGTTCTGTGCTCTCACCGGTAGAAGACACTTCTGTCTATAGAATTTGGGTGTCAACACTCAGAGAGAACATTCTAGAACAGGAGAGAAGAGGTTTGCTTCTAGCTCAGTTAGTAGAGTATTTGCTGTGCAAACAGGATATAATTCCCACCCTCAGAACCCAGGTGAAAAGCCAGGGTTGGTAGTGAACAGGTACAATCCCAGTACGAAGGAGGCAGAGACAGGGGGATATCAGGGCTTAGAGTCTGGGCTAGTGAGCAGGGAGACTCAGCCCCAGTGAGAGATCCTATCTTCCTATCTCAAGAAACAAACAGACAGCTCCACAGAAATCATACTTGTGCTCTGACCTCCACACATGCGCTATGTCGTGGGTGTTTACACACACACACAACACACACACACACACACACACACACACACCAAAATGTAATAAAAATTATTAGAACTTTGCTTCAGGTGCTTCAGAAACTGTGTAATTTACTGATAGACTTTAATATTTCCAAACCTGTTAATCTAATCATTCCTTTGGTGTGAATCTATTCTGAATTAGCAACACTTTGTCTAATATATAATTCACATTGCTGAAAATGTTTTGAGACCAATAAAAGATTAACCATGGTGATTAAACCACTAGATATAAAAATAACTAGTGTAAAGTAATTAAAGCATTCCTCTGTGAAAGGCTCTCCCATTGAGCCTTTGGTTCTGTTGTTAGAAGTCAAACGTGGTACGAGAATATGAACAGGAAAATGTAATTTAGCAGAAAATTGCCTCTACCAATATTTCTGTATTTATACACCTAAAGATTTATTAAGGCCAGCAGACCTATTTCTCATGGAGTCCTGATCTTCCTGTTGATCTAGAGTGATGAGCACTGTGTCACTGGTGTTCTCCAGGAAGCCAGAATGATGAACTGAGGCCCATTTCACATGCCCTTGTCCTAATTCTGGTGTGATTATTCAAAATATTTGGAAGTCACATCTTGTAAACCTACCTAAGTTTGCACAGAACTGTATTTTCTTAGGGGGACAATGTTTGCGAATGTTTTCATTCGGTGGTGCTACTTATTAAATGATAGCTGTCCTAATTTTGATACCTAATCATTCATTAAAGTCTCCCAGCTGGTTGGATTGAAAACCTGATAAATGACAAGGATCATTTTGAGTTTTTTGTTGGTTTACCTGCTTTTCTGATTCATTGAACATAAAAACATTTTCAAGATTACCTTTTGAGTTGTATGATTTTGTGTGTATGTGTACATTCAGTTAGGTGCACACAATTGCATGTTTGTGTAGATGAGAGGAAAACTGGGGGTGTGAAACTCTGAGGGTTGAACCCCGGCTTACAACATTAGGAAATTTGTTCATTCTTTCATTCATTCATTTTCTCATTCAGTTATTTATTTGGGACTTTTTATTTAGTTACTCAGAATTGATAGTATGCCTCAAGAATTTTGTGGTATTATGTGAAAAATTTTTATTAACAAATTACACAAATATATAATTAGACTGTAGTATTCTAGGTATTTTGCACTTTTTGATTAACATATATATTAAATTTAGCCAAAATCATATTTCTCAATACTATACTTATTTATTGGGTTCTCATTATCAAGAATGATTGAAATGATTAATATTAGAAGTGTGTCCTGATAAAGAGGAGACTCATGAATGCCTGCTAATCCTTTCCATAATTTAATAAGTAAACATTTAGCATAATATGATATCTAAAATTATTTGCTAATCTTTGATGTTTAGGAGATATGACAGTTTTTTTCTCCCAGTATTTTATTAGGAAATTAAATACATAAATAAAGGGCTGAACAGAAGCTACTTTGTATGTTTCATGTGTGCTGAGACTATTAATGTGTTCAACCCAAAGATATGTTTCTCAGAATAGCTGATGTAATTAGAGGTGTGATAAATAGATGAATGGACAAGTGAATGGATAGATAGGTGAAAATGAGTGTATAGATGGACAGATTGCTGGATGAATGGACAATAAATTGATGAATGAATGGATACATGAATAAATGGGCAGACAGATGAAGAATGAGTGAAGGGATGGAAGGATGTGCAAATGAAATGATTAGATGAATGGATGTGTAGTAGATAAATGAAGAATGAATATAATATCACTTAGAAGTTGCATACATTTTCCATAATAAAACCACATATTTTGTTTGCAAACTTTTATGTGACAATCTTTGTGATATTATAGAAAGCTATTATAATGGTAAAGAGTCACTTATACTATTTTATACTGTACTATGAATGAATGAAGCTACTCACTACGTAAGGATAATGCACACTAAGGCTTTACATTTGGGACTTTTTTAGGGATATGTGCATTGCCCGGCTTTAGATGCTGTTCTTTAGAGCTTTGGGGTTTTCAAAACCTTTGAAGTTGTATATAGTTTGTTGGGGGCAGGTTACATGCTAAGCCTGTGATCCTCAAAGTATTTCTACAGAAAAATAGTTTGCTCCTCCACCCATAGAAATCCTGTAAAAAGAAGACAGACCAAGACTCCAAATTATCTAAAAGTCTTTTTCATTTCTCATTGAGTTTTCCTCAATCTTTAAACTGTGGATTTCATATTGGAATTTGTCTTCATTTTCAGTTTAATTTTCTCACTATTTCCTTTTTCATTCCTTTTCTGTAGAGAAAGTAGGTATAGGGCATCCCAATAGGAGAACCACGTACTTCCTGGACCAAACTACGAAGCACATTTCATTTCTCCTGGTAATAGTTACACACAAAGCTGGATTAAGCTGAGCATGAGCAATAAATCATGACTTCACACAATAAATAAGAGTTCAGCAGTCATCTTAATGAGAAAAGATGCGACCCAGCATTCTAAAATTTTATTCTCACTGGATGTATGACACAATAAGAAAACAAGAAATCAGACAGGAAGAAGGAAATTTGGTGCAGCAGCTAACTTTCAGGAGTGCCTCCCGGAATGATGGAGTGCTCCCTCTATCAAAGGGGAATGAATTCTCCCTTTGAGCAACTCTCTGAGATGTTATTATTCTCACTTTATAGAGAAGGAAGGTCAAAATAATGAAACACCAGATGGAGAAATTTGTAATTTTTGGAAAATGACCACAGCAACATTTTCAGTCAAACATGCTTTAAAAAAACAAAGAAACAAACAAAAACAAACAAAAACCCTTGTCATTCTATAAACAGGTGAAGTCTATTTGTTTCTTATTTGGCTGTTCAATATATTTGTTGTTTATTCAGCCAGTCAATTATGGTAGAACTCGTGCTGTGTCTTTTTAGCTGGTTTATAGATAGCATACAACTTCTGGCTGGCCTTCTCTTTTGGGATGTTCAGCCTTGCAATGACTACCATGTTTGTTGTAAGGGATCTAGGTCACAGAGGGAGACCACATGTCAATGGGTCAGTGAAGAGTCCTGACATCAATTGTCAGTGAATGAGAGAGCTAAAGATAGGTCTATACCCGTGTCTATGTTTTTCAGCTGATGGTCTAGAAGTGAGATACAAAGACAATCCATTGCTCTTACATCCTGTCCAAATTTTTGACATAGAACCATGAACATCATTAATGGCCACATTACTCCATGAGGTTTTGAAGATTGTAATAACCAGAACAACAGAAGCACCAAGGTTTCACAAGACCACACAGCTTCTGAGTATCTGGGCTTTGATCCAGACAGACTGGCACCAGATCACATACTCTCATATGCAATGCGCCTTATTATGAGCCAGCACTCTTACAAACTTTGCAGCGCTGTCTTCACAACACCTAGTGGCAACCAACAATGAAGACAAATTGCTAAGCTCCTGTGTTCTCAGCCCACGTTTGCCTTGTTATCTGGCATACACACACAGCTGGTTGACATAGATGAAGTAGAATTCTAAAAGAAAGGAGAACTTTGGACCCTGGAAATCTGCTATTTACTGTAAGCTACTAAGAACTTTTTGGTTATTCATACTCCATTTCTTGTGATATTTTTATCTACATCATTCTATAGCCTATGATTTGATTAGGAATGACGCATTCACTGGCAAGACCTAGATCATGGACTTTTGTATTACAAGACTCCAGAATTCTAGACTATGTTTGAAACACCTATCCGAGGAAAAGCCTCAACTGACTAAAAATGTTTTAAAATTTTAAGATGGAATAGACATTGAGGAGATTATAAAGAAACATTTGATTCAAACTAGAAAACTGTAATAGTTAAAACACTTTCATTGTTTGCACGAAAGGGACACGTAGAAACATCCCTAATAGTTTTTCTCTTATCTATTTTGCTCATTCAGCTACTTGTTCTACAAACCTTTACTAAGTTCATTCTATGGTCCCAGCTCTGTGGCTAATCTAGGGATTAAAAAGGATTGATATGATAGGACATGTAGAAAGTCTACATAGTTGCCTTCAAAGATCTTATAAAATAATCATGTTGCAATGCGCCATCCATTTCCTTAGTGATGCTTGATATAGGTACTCAGATCTGGCTTTCCACACAAAGGGGCCAGGTTCTATTGGTACGTACCCCAAGGAAGTTGTCATTTCCTGACCCAGTTCTCATTCAAAATCTCATGTCCCAACATAATTATCTTCTCTTGTTTATTTTGATCTTTCATGATGATCTATCTGTTACTTGTTCCTTGGTTATTATGTTTGTTGCAAATGGCTCCTCACTTCCCTCCTAGCACTCTGCTGGAAGCAGCTGCTGTGTCTATATGCTCATGTAAACCAGACCACTCCAACTTCCGAAAAGAATTGTCTCCCTCCAGAAAACGCTCCGACATAGAAATTGTATTGCTAGTGTTTGTTGACAAATTTTACTTTAACATCCCTACTAGATTTTCTCTTATCTATTTTGTTCATTCAGCTGCCTGCTTCACAAACCTTTACTAAATTCATTCTGTGGTCCCAGCTCTGTGGCTAATCTAGGGATTAAAAAAGATTGATATGATAGGACTCACCAGGGACTCCAGGCTAGTATGAGAAGGGCAGAAGTGCAAACCAGTGTAGGAGATGTACATGGACTTGGGATCAAAATTACTCTGCCACTGGGCTGATATACACTTGAACAAATATGCAAATCAAGGGGAAGGTTTTCTTGTCCCTTTAGAAATTTTAGGGTATTACTATGTAATGTGTGAATCAGACTCCATAGATATGTTAAATGTTCTGTTGGTCTTTTTGGCTTTGAAGTGTTGCTAATGGCATAAGCAACAAAAGACACCCACACAGCCCCACCCCACTGACACACACTGTTGTAACTCAGGCTCATTTTCATGTATGGAGCATTTAAGAGTCTGTGACCCTGTACAGAAGCCAAGGCACTACTTAGTCTGTCCTAGTTTTGATACCAACTCTTCCCACAGGCCCATGTGTCAAAGACTTGGTCTCGAGGAGGTGGAGCTATTTTGGAAAATGCTGGAAACTTCAGGAGTTGGGGCCTAGGTGGAGGAAGCAGGTCTGTTTTCTGACTGAGTTGGAACATCGCCTTTTCTCCTGTGTTTTGCCGTGATGGTGCTCTGCCTCACCGCAGTCCAGAAACAACAGAAACTGCATCAAAACTTTTGAATCTGGGAGCCAAAACAGTCTTTCCTCCTTTAAACTATTTCTCTTTAGGTGCTTGTCAGAGCCATAAAAAAGTAACTAAACGCCATCAATTATGTACCAGTAAATCTGCACGTGCATGGTTCGCCAAACCTCTTGGCACTAGATTGGTGATTTGCATACAGGCTTACTTTGTGACCACAGGGTCTTGGGGTTTGGAAGTCCATAAGTGTGCCTCTGAGTGCCTATGCACATGCGTGAGGAGGAGAAGAACATGGAGGAGACCAGAGTACAATTTCAGGCATCATGTAACTTCTCTGTTTCCTGGCCTGGGACTCACCGCATAGGGTGGGCTGGGTGGCCAGTAAGCCCCAAAGGACCTGGCTTTCTTCTCCTGCCTATAGCTAGGATTACAACTACCCTGGCTTTGTTAAAAGGTGAGTTTTGGTCATTGGACTCAAGTCTTTATGCTCACGAGGCTGGCATTTTATTGACCGAGCCATCACCCCAGTCTTAGAGTGTTATTTTGATGTCATTAAAGCAAGCATAAGAACGAAGACTGATTTCATAGGATGTGCAGCCATAGGCTTCTGAGTAAATGAGTCTGGAGACTGGGTTTTCAGCTCTCTATGAATACTCACTTCAGAAGTATGCTTTCTGATGAACATGCATTAGACTACAGACATAGCACTCTGGCTCATGAATGCACATTCATTAGCACGGGGAATTAAAGTGCTCAAACCATGTTTACAGCACAGCAGAGATGGAGGAAGTATAGACTCTATTAGATGCATCACCTACTGTGTGCAGAGAGGCATCGTTGCATACTGCTGCCTTAAAATCTATATGCCAATTACTACAGAAAGCAAGACTTCTCCCAGTGTTCCAGAGGAGCAAGCCCTGTAAGAGTGATATGTGTCGATACCCGGAAGCCTCAGAGGAGCAAATAACTGTTTTAACTCTCCCAGGACCAACTTCCTTGTCTGTGCTGCCATGGAAACCAGTCTCTTGTCCAACTTGAGTTCTGCGATAATTAGTCTTAAAAGAACATTCTTGATTTGTGAGTGAACAAATCCGCCCTCTGCACCAAGGTTGTTGTATGCCTCAAAGTCTGCATGTGATGGTGTTTGAAAAACATGTTCTATATTGACTTATTAATTAAAAAAATAACAGTGCTATAGTGGTATACTTAGGGGCTGGTAGAAACACTGCTGAATGGAGACTGTATTCAGAGCTGGCCAGCACAGCTATCACCTACAGACTTCAAGGTCAGGCTTTCTGTAACTGCTATTCCAGCAGTCAGACAGAGTGTCTCATCCTCGCTCCCCAACTGGGTGGAAGGTGATCTCCTGCTTTGGTTTCTTAAATGTTTCTAGTGGTCATTGTCATGTACCTTCCTGTAACTAATATGTGAATTGGTATTTGTGACTATTTTACATTAATTATATTTGTTCATTATCAGTCTTTTCATTTCTGTTCATTGGATGTGTTTGACCAAGGATTATGGATGCCACAGTTTCAGAGGAGAAGGAGCTTTCCACCAGAAAAGAAACTTGAGCCATTCACACAGATGATTACATTTGACAGGCTGAATATGTCAGAATATATATCCACACAGAGTAGTAGTTCCATAAGAGACTAGTTCTGGGCTAAGTGATAAGTGAACTTTGAGGAAAGAGTCAGCTTTTAAATGGATTTCCAAATACGGTTCACATATGTAAACATATATGTACATGGTTTCAGCAGGGGACCTCAGTCTAGAAATAGAGATGTTTATTAAATATTCAAAAGCACACAATTAACACTGGTGTGCGTTTTAAAAGAAGGGAATGTTTTCTTCTATAGGAGCTTTTAAGAAAGCTTACACAAATGCTTCTTATATCTGTGTTTGTCGTGAGACAGTCTCATGTACCCCAGGCTTTGTCCTCACTATGGAGTGAAGGATGAAGCTCAGATTCTGATCCCTACCTCCTAAGTGCAAGGATTATACTTGTGGGACACCATGACCATTTGTACATTGTGCTGTGGATTCAACTTGGAGTTTCTTGCATGCTAGGCATAAGTTCTACCAGCTGAACCATTCAGCCCGCTTAAACTAGACAATAAGTTTCTATTTGATCAAATCTTCTTTTATAATACATATTCCTTTAGGGCAGTGGTTCTCAACCTTCCTAATACTGCGACCCTTTCATATAGTTCCTCCTGTTGTGGTGACCCCAGCCATAAAGTTATTTTTGTTGCTACTTCATTACTGTATTTTTACTACTGTTATGAATTGTTATGTAAATATCTGTGTTTTCTGATGGTCTTAGGCAACCCCAAAGGGGTCATGACCCACAGGTTGAGAACCATTGCCTCAGAGTATTCCAAATAGCTGGTTACAGAAAGAAAATAAGGAATAAACAGGAACAGCAAGAGAGAAATTAGCATCGCCTAACCATATTGCCAAAGAAATATTCTAAATTATAGTGCATGACTTAAACTATTATATATAAAGTGCATGATGTCTTAGAAACAATTCTGAAATGAGCTGACCATGACAGTATTAATTTCTGTAAATTATTTGTTATTGCTAACTAATCTTATAAGTTTTAACCTGAGTATTCTTAGTTTTAGGAATATTTTCCTAATGATTTAAAATTATTGGAGACACATTCATATTTCCCTTGTAAAGTGTTTTCTCATTCATTATTTCAACCTAATTGTACCCCAATTTGTCAATATATTAAAGATGTTTTTTGAGGGTGCTACTTTTTAGTGAAAGACCCAACAACCATTTTCTCCTCCAGAGAAACCAGTGCTTCAAATAGTTTAAGATTTAGGAGAGTTTCCTATTTACTCACATTTTAATGATGTCCATTTCTACTTCACTGGTGGCAAAGGCTGATCAGTCATGGAAAGGTCAGTTAACGCTAAATAGACCCTTTCTTTCTGTAATTACAGAGAATAATATCTTTGTGCTGATGGCACTGCACACCGAGTGGGTGATGCAGAGAATTAATGTGCTGCCTTGTTGGCCCATGGGATGCACATTCTGATACAATAGCCACAACTTACTCTAATTATGCTGCTTTAAAAGGTCATCAGCAAAGAGAGTTAAGGAGTGATAACTATCATAAAGAAACTCTATGCTTCATAACTGTAGAAACTGCAAGAACAGACCTAGAACCCCCATCGCAAACTAGAGAGGAGCTAATCTAAAAGACAAAGGATAAGGATATGGACATGTGTGTGTAGAATTTGCTGAAAATTTAAAGATGAATTTTTTTTTACCATGTTATTGATGAGTTTGTATAACCTGATCTCTTGTTATATTTATGGGTAAGACTTAATTTTGAATTTCTTTTATTATTTAAAATAAATTCCTTTTGTTATAAAATAACGCATGCTAATTAGATATCATACATAACCACAAAGTCGTACATCACAAAACTACTCTTATTTTTACCTTCAAGTTAGTTTTAACACATGGTGTAGTCCCTTCAGGAATGAGTATTGACAACAGCAACCCAAACAAAACAAACAAAACAAAGAAGCAAACAAACAAAACCCCAATCCTGTTTCATGGAGGACAAGAGGGTCAATTTCTACATCCAGCTGAGTGTCTGGTTTGCTTTGAGACCCACACCCTTTCGGGTCTCAGTTTGTTCCTAATCTGATTTGGCAGCCCTCCTGAGCCTACATCTTCACTCTAGCTGGAAAGGTTAGAGACACAGAGACACTTTGTGTTCCCCTGTCAACCTTTCCTTTCATCCTGTGAAAGAAGAATGACAGTATCAATGAGGCAAGAAAATGTAAGTAAAGTTAAAGTCATGACATGTGCATTTACCTTCTTATCCATAGAACTATGAAAATAGTATTTTATGCTTTTATTTTTTTTTTGAAAATATGAAAAGAAGTAGAAACAGAAAAAAAATATACCAAACTGGTCTCTCTATGGGCTGAAACACAAAAACAAAACAATGATTTTAGCAGATTTTTTTTAATTGGGAAGTAATTCGTAATGAACTTAAAGCAGTTGCTGTGCATTGTGATGTGGTAAAGTGCTTAAAGATGCCAAGGAGATAGATATCCTAGTCCATAAGTGCTTTTCCTGTAAGCAGAAGGGCCCGAGTTCAGGTCCATGGATTTGAATTTTCAATCATGGGGAAAGCAAAACCAAATAACCATGACGGGGTGGTGTATGCCTGGTAATGCCAGCACTGGAAAGGCAGAGACAGAGAAACGCCTGGGTTGACTGACCCAGTTTAACGATTACCGCAACAGTTTAGCTGAAGTCGTCACTCCACGTTCAGTGAGAGACTGACTCCAAATGAGAAAGGAAAGAGTGACTGAGTTATTAATAAATTATTCCCCAGTCGCATGCATAAATATGCACACTCACCCACATGTATATGCGCACACAAGAATGCCTCTACACACATGCACCCAAAAGATAAATGTCTCGACTCTTCTAATAGAAAAGGCAATAAAAATAGAGCTGTGAGCGCTTCGACCTTCCAGCAGACACTTCTCTACACGGCCATTGCGGTCTCACTGCAGTTATTAACCCTGGATAATTCCCCACCTGTTTGAACTGTTTTTGCCATATTAACTTTGTGCCCTCACATGGGGTGCTTAGTAGACTCAGCAAGCATCATTTCAGTTAACAGATGAGTGAGATCATGTAATCCTCATGCCCTCTTGAGCACAGAGGTGCTCGCACAAAAGAGGCAGGTGTAGTGAACACGAATCACTTGCTTTTTAAAGTGTCCACCTCAGCCAAGTGTTCTCAAGTGAGTGGGATTTTTTTTTTCAGGGGATTATACAGGACTGGCATTTTTGCATAGGATACGTTTTTGAGCTGTTTAGGGAAGCCTTCATGATTCAGGTTTACAACCTAAAAACATAGGAATTTATCCATTTACATTTTGACTGAGAAAAATAATAAGGTTTCCAGGTCTTTAAACTCTAGTTTGCAGAAGCATTTCACTGTATAATCTGTCTGTGCTGCACCCCAGTGTACGTGCAGATTTTCCCTGGAACAGTAGCAGGGATCTAAACCACCTGCTTTGCTGCATTCATGCACTTTGATAAGCTCTGTCCCCACAACCCAGAGATTAACATTCTAAAAAAAGAATAAGGGAGTCTCATGTTAAATGGGTGGAGGCGATTTTTTTTTTTTTAAATTACGGAGTGTCTTTACAGTCACAGATACACATTTAAACCCTCTGGGCAAGCGGAAATTGCAAATTGCAAATTAAAAGCATAATTTAAGTGACCTCATCCAAAATATTTTGGAGCGCAGAAATCATACATTTGCTGTATATCTGGATGATCTGAAAAGGAGAAAGTGACAATCTTTATAATGGCAACTACAGAGTATGCTTTCCCTTTTCTTATGAGAGAAGCAGGGCTGCCCAGTTCCTACGATTTCTTCTTTTTTCAGCTGCATCTCAGCAAGAGCTGTTCCTTACATCAGTCACACCCAGTCAAGGCCACACCCATTGCGCTTCCTTATAAAATTTACTTTCTGTTCTTCCAAAAAAGGAAGAAAAAGCCTATCTTCAGAGAGAAAATGCACTATCAACTCCAGAACTACTTGCTGTCATCCAGCTTGTACCTCTCAGTGATCGTAGAGCAATGGCTGGCCCAGAAGGATAGCACTCAAGTGGAAATCCATCACGTGCCATCAGATGCCCACAGCTGGAAGCATCCTACAGTACACTTAGTGAGCTTGGGTCTGGACCCTCATACTTGTAGGTGCTCTGTTGTGCATCTTAAACATGTTTTCTATTCTCCAGGCACCTTCTTTCCAGTAATCCTCCCAGAAGATATATATATTTAGCAGGTTTGACTACAACTGTTAGAGTCTGAGGATCCTGTATATGCTGATATATAGGACAACAAGGACTTTACAGGTCGTATTAAGGGTTACAGAATATTTTGAGTTACAGATATGTGAAAGAAGAAGCAGTAGGAACTTGAAGTGTAGTGCAGCTGAGAGACATGGACAATTAACTTGTATCTAGTTAATGGCTTTGAGGATGGAGGAAGAACCCATAAGCCAAGGGTGCAGGCAGACTCCTGTCTAGACAGCAGAAATGGTCCTCAACACTGAGCTGGAAGGGAAAGAGACACTTAGTTGGAATGACTACAGAATTTCAGTTCTACCACCCACCTAGGTGACCAGAGACAGAGGTTTCCCTGAGCTTCTGGGTGGGAAGGACCTTGTAGCTGTTTTATTTGAACTAGGGAGGCTCATGAATGTCTTCTGACCTACAGAGCCGCAAGAGAACTTTGTGTGTTAAGTTTCCAGATTTGTGGTATTTAGCAAAGCAAATACTAAGACACATAACCAACCCTTCGGCAGGGTGCAAGGAATCATATGAAAGAAGGGGGAGTTAGTTTGACCTGGAAAGGACAGGAGCTCTGCAAGGACCAAATATATCAGGGCACAGGGGTCTTTTATGAGACTGTTTCTCCAACCAAGGACCATGTATGGATATAACCTAGAACCCCTGCTTGAATGTAGCAAATGGAAGCTCAATATCCAAGTGGGTAACCTAGTAAGGGGAACAGGAACTATTTCAGACATTAACTCAATGGCTGGCTCTTCGAACCCCCTGCCCCCCGAGGGAGGAGCAGCCTTGCTAGGCCACAGAAGAAGACTTTGCAGCCAGTCCTGAAGAGACCTGATAAGCTAGAGTTAGATGGAAGGAGAGGAGGTCCTCCCCTATCAGTGGACTTGAAAGGGGGCAGGGAGGAGATGAGGGAGGGATGGGGAGATAGGGAAGGAATGCGGGAGGGGGCATTAATATAAAATAAAAATGTTAAAAAAAGAACAAAAAAAGATGACAGAGTTATTGTGACAGGGTTCTAGACATGAAAAATTCAATAAGACACTACATAAAGCATACTGCCCTATGCATATCGAGAGTACATATAGAGTTACCAACCCAATGACATATGCACACACTCAAGACTTTGCACCATGTTAATAAGTTAAAGTATTTGATGTTTTTTAAATTTTGCATATAGTGTGTGGTTTATAATATGTGCAGTCAATTTGAAGGATGTCAATCACCACAGGCAAAATAATTCTAATATAATGTAGTCTGTGGCATGCTTACCTAACTAAATTATTATTTATAATTGCAACAGATTAATAATCATCTTTAATGTGAAATAAATATATTCACCTTTTGAGGATTTATCCAACCTATTCTAAGGTAACCTGACAGGATTTACAATCTCATGTTTCTTCATCATCATTAAATGGACGTATTATGATGAATTTCCAAATCTGTCAAATATAAAGGTCTTGATAGTTAATATCTTTTAAAGTATTAAATGATTAGCTGATAAGGCAAATAATTCTGCAAAGCAGTGTAAATTTAAAAAAATCACATATGAGTTAGTAACAATTTAACATAGAAACTAAAACTAAATACAGAAAATCTACTAGAAATAACATTGCAAGAAAAAAAGCACAAAAAAGAAATAGAACAATAAAACCAAGGTAGACATCACTTGAGAGACAGCAACCGATGGTGGCCTTTGGCCTCCACATATACATATGTGTGCCTCCATGCATCCACAAACAAGTTCTGACACACACAGGAAGATGCATGGACATGTCCACACACAGACAAACTTCACTGTATGCCTTCAAGTCCAACAAACTTATAAACATGTTTTATAAATATATATGCATCCTTCTTATTTCTGTGTTTTATGAAAGAATCAAAGAGAGTATTGTACTCGGTGTATATTCCTTAACAAAAGATTATAACAGATCTATTTTATATTCATTAAAATCTCCATTAATCAAAGGATCCTCTTTTTCCTGCAACTGGAGGTTACTACAGAATCTACAACTGATTAGAACACAGAGCACAACAGACCGTGATGCACCCAGACCCAACTGATACCTACAATACAGCCCCTATACATACCTAAGGATCCAAGACACAGTTGAGGAGCGGACAGACATATCACAACAACAAGAGGCCTGGAGAGTTTGATGCCAGACTCTGTCTTCTACCTATGACAGGGGAGCTGTACTCATAAAACCTCAACAATGTGGATGCCCAAAAGACCTGAGCAATGACAACACCAACATGGCGATGCAATGCGGGGGGGTGGAGGGATGAGGAATGTCATAGGGCCCCCGCTTCTAGATGAAATGATACAGCAATCAATGGCTGCTGAGAGAGGAAGAATCCATCTTGTCTATGGATATCCCCCTGATAGTTCATCCAATTTGATCTGCTCAGTCATAGACATATACGTAAGTTGACCTAAAAATATGAATACAAAATAACACTTAGTGGACGCAGCCTGTTCTCATGACTACTTTTAGGGCTGCCTCTTGTCTCTTAGCATGATACATCATTTCTTTTCTAGTTTGCCAATAGGTATCAAAAATGTACATAAGTGTATCAAAATCATGAGTTTCAGTAAGGATTTTTTTGTATTTATGGAGATTGTGAACTGATCCTTTTAGTGTTAAAGTAATACAAATTTACTGATGTTTTAAAGCTAGAAATCGTTTTAATTTTGGATGACTCAAACATCTGCTGACCCAACTTTATTCATCATTAACCACCCCCTCACATTCCATTCTGCTCCACGAATGGTAGAAAAGCTTTCCTGTGTTTCACTGTGTTTGGATGAG
Organism: Pachyuromys duprasi; assembly: GCA_028658305.1. Classification (NCBI taxonomy): domain Eukaryota; kingdom Metazoa; phylum Chordata; class Mammalia; order Rodentia; family Muridae; genus Pachyuromys; species Pachyuromys duprasi. The sequence goes on along the minus strand of CM053764.1, from coordinate 20,365,950 downwards.
GATTGAGTAAGGTACGAAAGGAATAATAGGCCTTCGGTGTGTTTCTCTTATAATAATAAAATCTTCCTTCACAGCCTGACGTGGGATAAAATGATTGAATGAAAATGGACAGGTCCACAACCAATAATTGATGGAAAGTTCAAATGGTCCATTTTTGTCATATTGATTAAAGTGCTGCTTGATGAAGTGGTAAAATGTATAACTTAAACTTTTTTCTCTAGTGCTTTTTTTTTTCTTTGAACATTAAAACAGAGTTTGTATGTTGATGTTTCTCCTTAAAGCTGAATTGTCAAAGTGATAAATGATAAAGTTTCAAATAAGGCTTTATAAGCTGTTTTGCTACATATCAAAAATTTGTTCTATTTTCATAAATTCACTGTTACATTATCATGGTTGTTTAGTGTCATGTTGCTGTTTAAATTTTGATAAAAATGTTTCCAATTTCACATGATTTTTATGTAAACATAGTTTCCTCAAATTATTCCCACATCCCAAGCATTCTCCTAACATATATTAAACATATACAACTTCCATGTTCCATACAAGAAGACGCACTGAAATCAAAGTATCTGTCCTGTTTCCTTATTTTTGTTGTTTTAGATGGGATCTCAGTATTTATTGCAAACTGACCACAAACTTGGGAGCCATCTCTGCATTGCAAGGGTTCTAATTAGAGTTGTGTGCCATCATGCCCAGGTCTCGCCCAATCTATTAGATGATATCAGTGATACATTCTTTTTCTTTATCTTCAACTTTTGTGTGGTCTCTAGGAATAAATGTGATTAATTTCAGAACAGAAGCTAAGTGATCATGTCTAATCATATTTGAATGCTGGTTTTCCTCAGAGAAGTCAATTACAAGTTGTTTTCTTGTTTACTTGTTTTCTAGCCTTATATTCCTTGTTTACTGGATAGCTCAGTGAGTGAACTCCAGGCATGGGCCATGTTTTCCTAGACGGTAAAAAGAACCTTGGGTAAGATGATCAATCCTCATTCAGAAAGGCCAACTGGACAGACATCAGAAGAAGGAGAGGACAGGGAACAGGATAGGGCCTACCACAGAGGGCCTCTAAAAGACTCTACCCAGCAAGGTGTCAAAGCAGATGCTGAGGCTGTGGCCAGACTTTGGGCAGAGTGAAGGGAGTCTTGTGAAAGAGGAGGGAGATGAAGGACCTGGGGGTGGGGTGGGCTGACAGCTTCACAAGGAGAGCAACAGAACCAAAAGATCTGGGCAAAGGGGTCTTTTCTGAGACTGATGCTAGGTTATATGCATGGAGATAACCTAGAACCCCTGCACAGATGTGGCCCATGGCAGCTTGGTCTCCAAGAGGGTTCCCTAGTGGGGGAACAGTGACTGTCTCTGACATGGACTCAGTGGCTGGCTCTTTGATCACTTCTCCCTGAGGGTGGAGCGGCCTTGCCTGGCTACAGAGGAAGACATTGCAGCCAGTCTTGATGAAACTTAATAGGCTGAGGTCAGAAGGAAGGGGAGGAGGACCTCCCCTATCAGTGGACTTGGAGAGGGGCATGGGAGGAGATGAGGGAGAGAGAGTGGGATTGGGAGAGAAGGAGGGGAGGAGGAAAGGGGCTGCAGCTGGGATACAAAGTGAATAAATTGTAGTTAATAAAATAAATAAATAAAAAGAGCTCAGTGGAAGAGGAATCAGAGACTCTGAGTTTTCCCCTGGCAGTCTCCAGGGATTCTTTCATAGCCTACTAACTTTAATGCCAAGTTTGTCAAACCCAAGAGGAGAGAAGATCAGCATTTAGACTCCATGTTTCTTTCTATGATCACTGCTATGATTGTTTGGTGACTACTCTATACTACACCATGTGTCCTTATGACCAGAACAGATGAAGAGAAAAATAGTGTAAAAATCTCTGAAACCACAGGAATTAAAAGAAATGCATGCTGGCTAAAATGCACACCTGTGAATGAAACAGTTCTTCAGAGCTAATCTGACTATGGAAAACACTTGAATTTCTTTTCGATAACACCAATAACACTTTTTTTTTTGCATTCTGTTATATAAAAACACACTGGTGCTATTTGAGGAAAGTCTTCTTAAACAAAAATTCCTTAAATCTCAATCCTACCCAAGTTTTCCTTATAGAATGCCCACTGGTGAAACAAGATGTTCTCAGCATGGATTAAAAGTCCACTGATCAAGGCACAGGACAGCACACATACAAGTCTAACACTCAGGACACAGAGCAGCAGGGCTGCAACTTCAAAGCTAGCCTGAGTTACATGGCAAGAGTAAGAGTCAAGGAACCAAACAAAGCCGAAAGAAAACAAAAGTTTGGGGCAGGAAAGCAAAATTAATTACATTCTAACTCTATTTTCTTGAACATTTTCACTTTTGAGAACCATATGGTATTTTATGCATTGAATTATTTTATGAAAATTATTTAAAAGCAGTAACACTTGGTATATTTAAAGATTTTTCTTTGAAACCAAAGTATAGATATTTATTTTGTTGTGCTTTAATTTTTCTGGAAAAAAATGACCATATTATAATATTCCCTACATAATTTTAGAGAAAGACAATAATGACAAGTAAATAAAAGCTCTGATATCAAGTAATTTCTAAAGATTCTAGGTATCTCACCCAGTGGAAATTCATTATCTTGACATTTAACATCCAGGCTGAGTTTTCACCACTAATTAAAATCATACAATGGAGTAGCATCTGCAATTATTCTGTTTAGGGTAAAATTACAAGGGTTATAAATCTCTAAGCTTCAGGGCATAGACTATCACCAGCTGGGGTAGGAAGGAAGTATCTACCTATTGTGTAGTCTTGCAAAAATTAGGTACATTATATGCTTTATTCCTACAGGAACATCTGGCCCAGATTACAGTCTGAGAAGTTATTGGCCTGCATGCAAGAGACCCTACGTTGCTAAGTAATAGAAACTGTGTGGGCCTATTCATGTATCATACATTTACACTTGTGTGTATGAACTACATAAGTATTAATATATTTCACATGTATGAATCTATGTATCTTTATATGTATGTATGTATTTATATATTTATCTTTCTGTCTGCCTGTCTATTCTGGGATTTACTGAAGGAAGCTTACATCCTAAATCAATGAATCTTATTTTTCTGAGGCCAATGACTACAAATGTCAAAAGATGATACATTCAAAAGAGTTAAAATTTTGGCGTTAATCCATTTGCCATAAAACACAATGAATCTTATTTTTCACAGCCAATACCTAGTTGTTTCTACATTCTATTAGTGCAATATGCACACTCTGGGGGTGTAATTCTCTGATATTTTCTACTGATTTGGTTTCAGCCTTCCTGTGCCAGGATATTTTGCTCACAGCCTGCCAAAAGTACTGAGGTTCCAAGCATTAGTGTACATTATCATGCTTAATTACAGTTCTTAATATTTTTACATAACTTGTTTCATAAAAATGCACTATGTCAAGAATTTTCTTGTAAGCCTTCCTGTAAGATAATCCTACAAGACAGATAAGTTCTCAGCACCCCTTTCAAATCTATTAGGATCGATAGCAATCCCCAAATTTAAAACCCTCTTTGAAACTGTCATCACTGGAAAATTCTTTGAAAAGTTTCAAAGCTCTTTAAGTTTTTGCCTCCACCCAGGGAGTCCACAATGATATGCTGGCTTATAGTACTAAAATTCATGGAATTTGCATCACGGTCATTTATATACAGGGTTTGTATTGTGTCACCCACAGCGGTCCTCGTGAGGTATGTTCTGGCGTTTATTCCCCTAGACATCAGTACTTCGTAGCTGTCATCTGTAGTTTATCATAGACTCTGGGTTAATTCCTTTATGTTTGTGCACTTTAAAGAAATCAGTGTTTCTGCACTAATCCAGCATATTCCCAATTGTCTTAAAGGAATGCCCTAAGAGGTGCTTTTCAGAAGTGTGCCCAAGTCACCACAGCGTAAAGGGTGGCTGTGTTGCAAATTAGGTGAATTTCAACACTTTAAGTATGCTTGACTAAATGAATGCCAAATCAAAGTCTACAAGTAAAAATAAAAAAATATCCCCAAAATATCCTAATACTTTCTGATGATATTCATGGAGGAATCATGTTTAGATTATCCTCCACAGTTATTAGCAGATCTGGGAGTCATTTGCCTGGAATTTGCTGCAGAGATTTCTCAAGCTGGGCAAAGGCAAGGGCAAGGCTGAGCTGGACAGAATACCTTTCCCTTACTGAACCTCACTTGCCTCCAGGGGTTTCAGAGAAATCTGGGAAATGCAAGCCAGAACTATATGAAAAGTTACCCCAGTTTGTGCTGTCATGGACATCTGATTTAGAGGAAAAATAAAGCTTCCAAGGGCTCCTTGATAATCTAAGACAGGGGACACTCTTTTTTTTTTAAAAATTATTTAGTTAGTTAGTTATAAATTACAGTGATTTCACTTTGTATCCCTTCTGTAGCCTCCTCCTTTATCCTCCCCCAATCTCACCCTCCCTCCCGTCATCTCCTTCTGTGCCCCTCCTCAAGTTCACTGGTAGGGGAGGTCCTCCTCCTCTTCCATCAGACCCTAGCCTATCAGGTCTCATCAGGACTGGCTGCATTGTTTTTCTCTGTGGCCTGGTAAAGCTGCTCCCCCTCAGCTGGAGGTGATCAAAGAGCCAGTCACTGAGTTCATGCCAGAGACAGCCCCTGTTCCCCTTACTAGGGTACCCACTTGGAGACTGAGCTGCCGTGGGCTACATCTGAACAGAGGTTCTAGGTTATCTCCATGCATGGCCCTTGGTTGGAGTATCAGTCTCGGAAAAGACCCCTTGGCTCAGATTTTTTTGGTTCTGTTGCTCTCCTTGTGGAGCTCCTGTCCCCTCTAGGTCTTTCTATCTCCCCCTTCTTTCATAAGATTTACAGGGGATGTTCTTAATTCTGCTCATAGAAGGGAATTTGTGGTTAATTAAGAAAGCATCTCTTTATGACTTTTCTATTGTTACACGGGTTATCTCCATGAAAGTAAAACATCTTAACTCTCTTACATTTCTATATGTCGTAAGTCCCTGTCAGAGTTTAGCACACAGGTGAGTCTTATGTAGACACTGCAAAAGTGGGCCTGTCAATTTTCTAGGCCCCTCAGATTATGGACAAACACTTCTGACTTCTTGCTGGGTGTGAGCATGACATTGCTCTCAGCTCCTCAATGCCCATCTGGGACCTTTCCATGTGACCTTTCCTTCAGGCCAGACTAGCGAAGTTCCTGTCAAAAACACTCCTCCAGCCTTAAATTCCTTTCACCAGGAAAACCCCATTCACTCTTACGGGGATCACTTAATTAGGTCAGGCTCACCAGGGATAATCTCCTTTTCCTAAAAAGTTACTGACTTGGGACTTTAATTGCATGTGCAAAATCCCTTCACAGCAGCACATAGGCTAGTGTTAATTGAATGCACGGAGAAAACGTACATATACTGCATGGCGGGAATCTTAGGTTCAGTCAAGAAATCAAGACCAGTAAGACACATACATTGGTGGTCCAACCAAGTTTTCATCATCAACAAGTCACCTATGTGTTAGAAGTCCCAAGAGATTATGAGAAAACTCATAAATCACTGTTGTCTATTGGCAATGTAGCTCTCCTGACATAATACAGCCCACTTGTCACATTTGTGGTAGAGCTCATGTAGACAAGCAATTTGTGCTCCGTGACACTTGGACAAAAGTACAATGGATATAAATAGGTCAATAGTGTAATACTTGACATGTTACTGGTTTATGTATTATACAAATTAGATACAAATATACTCTTTCTACCTATTGGGAAAGAGTTTATGGTCAGATATTATGCCATATTCAGCTGTCAGAAATGTCATGTATCTTGAGTCCATTGGTTCTCTGACTCACATTAAGAGGCCACATCAAGCGGTTGACCTGTACCATCTAAATGTGTGCAAATTTGCTCTAGGACATGTACAATGCAATGAAACAGCCAAATATTGATTATAATAATTTCCATTGTTAACTTTAGATGTGTCACTTTAGAAGGATGACAGCTCAATATAGACTGTATCATCTATCATCTTAATCTTATCTATCATCTATTAATATATCATCCACCTACCCATCATCTAATTTCCAATCATATATCTCTCCATCTGTCTAGCACTTATATATCTCTATTATCTAAATCTCTATAACCTATTATCTATTTATTCATCCACCTTTCTACTACACGTAGTTTGTTTACAAAATTATGGGGGCTGTGTATTTGAACAGTTGGGCTCCAAGAGGTGGCTTACAGAACCTTTATGATGTTAAGGTCTAAGGGCTGGGGAGATGGCTCAGCAGCCAAGAACATTTGCTGTTCTTGTAGGGAACCCAGATTTTGGTTCCTAGCACCTATATGATAGTTCACAACCATCTGTAATTCCAGTTCCAGGCAGCCTGATAACTCTGTGAATCCACATGTACCAGCATGAATGTGGAGTATATGCATGAATGCAGTCAAAACATTCATAAATGCATAATAAAATAAATTATTAAAAATTGTAAAATAGTAAGATTTAATTGGGGTTTAGGTGATACAGGCCGATAGGGGCTGACTTTTAATCAGTTAGCCTACCTATCCTTCTGGCTACTGTCAAGTTCTTTCTGCTTTCTATCTGCCACTGAGGCATGGCCAGTCACAAGATGCCACCTCCACAGGAAATCCCACCTTAACTACCATATTTTTTCTTCCACGATGGACTGTGTCCTCTAAACTGTGAGCCAAAATATAGCTTTGCCCCCTTACCCTTTCGCCAGATATTTGAGCATAGCAACAGAAAGAACAACAAATACACAAGCAACTGAATAATGTTGCCTTCATCTTTTTCTTAACGTCTAATTATTTAACACGATATTTTTATTATCTATGTTTAAATTATAAGATGTCAAGAGAGAAAAGTAAACGCCATCCGAAAGTTCCAGTTTTCTTCTGGGGAGAAGGTTAATTTGTTTTCAGTGGTATATAGGATAAATATTACCATATAAGGTAATTATGTGGCTTACTTTTACTATACCTCTATTTGGGGATTACAATTTAAAGGTAATAATACATAGTTTATGGGTTGATGGGGTAAACTGTGATGGCTCTTTTGATGTGACTGCTTTGGAAAGTTTTGCTCTATTGTTATTCAATCAAATACTAACTCAGTGACACTATGAAGGGATCTGAAAGTGTGGTTATCTCTTGTAGATTAGTACAGTTTTATGAGTAAAACTACCGTGCATGATCTGATTTAATTTCTTCTAAGACCTTGGGACCAGATCCCGGGTTTCGAAGAGATAGATACAGAGAGAGAAAGAGAGAGCTAACAAATTCCCACACCTTTTCATGTGTTCTCCAACTCTCAGCCTCCCACAATCTTTAGCTCATGATGGCCTGCGCTACAGTCTGTCCTTGCTTTAGCCAGTCCATAATAGTTTAAACTAATTTCCTCTAATGAATAAATGTAACACAAACAGGCACACACAAGCACGCACATACATACATTCACACACATGCATGCATGCATGCATGCACGCACCACCACAGAAGAATAAGTATATGCAAACACAGACACCATAATGTGCACATGGGCACAAAGCCTAATTGTAATTTGCTGCTTACACTGCAAATAATGCCTAGGCTATCATAGAACTCTGACTATTACAGTTCTCTTTTTTCCTTTTTTTTTTTTAATCCATGTAGCAAGATAACTTTAGAAACCACTAGAAAAAGACATGAAAGACTCAAACCTGAGGTTTGGTATTGCCACTAAAAGTATCAACCATGGACAAATCTGTTAACCTCTCTCTGAGCAGCAGCTATTTCTTCACTGTTTCAGTAACACAGGCACAGATTTGTTAGCATTGGTCGGTAAACACACAAATGTATGTTTTACTACACCATGCATGCTTTACTACACCATGCAAATTTTGATACTTTGTCCAGCATGCTATAGACTGAGCTAACCTGCTGTTCAGAAAGCTTGAAAGAGAAATTGACTTGAATTTGGAGGATATTTAAAATGTGGGAATGGGCTCCTCAGGGAAACTTCAACTCATTGATAGTATGCATGAAATTTGGTGCTTAAAATGTGACTGATCTCTTATGTCAAGACAAGCATATAAGAAGATATTCTGTCATACTCTAAACCCTTAGAGAAGCAACACCAAGGTAGACTAGTAAGCTCACGGTCTTCTGAAGAATTCACAGCAGAGGAACAAATGTAAGAAAGGAGCAGGAATGAATGCAGCCAACATGAAATACTATTTCCAGACTTTACCCATTCCTCGGGTCTGCTATGGGCCTGGAGAATTCCATGCAATATACTCTAAGGGATAGCACATCAAGACTGGCATTTACTAGACTCTACAACAAACCTAATTATTATCCTATGATTCTGCAGTTGCCATAGTGACTGTCTCAGGTTAACCTCAATTTTTCTACAAAATAGGTCTTCAAACATGCTTTAGCACTCTTAATTGAATTTTTCATAGACATAGTCTACAGAAGAAATTTCAGCTTGTGGGAAACAGGAACCTAAGGAATGGAAGGTTCGAGCTCCAAGTTTGAGTTCAAATAAGCTGCCTAGTCTTTAAAAGTGCAGCTGAGGGTGTATCTGTTACCATTCTTATTTTAATCACTATTTGGGGTCCAGTTTCCAAGAGTCACCAGTGTTATCACATGCACATTGGAAGTCCAGGTAAATAAAATTATTGTAATATATAATAATAAGACTCAATTTTGGTGACTCACCATCACTATGTCCGAGAAGTATTGCCATTTGAATTGCCAAATTCAGGTAGAATTTTAATTCCCACTCAACACATTTAATAATATTTTTTACAGAAAATATTATATTTCTCAAAAATTGCTGCATGTGCCAAGGTGGCCATGTAGAGACCAAAGAACATCCTGTGTTGAGAGATTAAAGGCTGGCTGTTAGGCTTACACAGCAGTCACTTTTTTCCTTCTGAACCATTTCACAGGTTCTCTTGCCTTTTTTATGAGAAGAGTGGATAACTTTGAAATTATTCACTTACGATAAAGTGTTGGGATCCTAGGAAAGAGACAGAGAGTGGTGCTCACAAGAAAGGGTTTCTACTAAGCCTAACAAAAGTAGATACAATGTAGAATGAGACAAACTGATGTCAAGGACATTATACTTCTCAGACTCTACATTCTTCCCCATGTGTGCATGTGATAATCCCTGAATGACACATAGTTTGTAGAAAGCAGAGATATTACATCTTTACTGAGAAAAATTTGTACCATAACCTGTACATTAGAGTGTTTGAGAGTGATAATATACATTTTTCATAGTTACCAAAAATCATAAATTTCCCTAAGGGTTAAGAATGCCACTTACTGTGAATGATTGGAACTCTCTATGCCAATTAGGCCTACAGGATTTGGGACTGTTATAGTTAAGTAATCTTCATGACAAATAACACAATGTATAAATAGATTGAAGGGAATGAATCACCCAGAAAAAAATGTAAGTTTTTTTTGTGACTTTTCAAAGCTAGGGGAAATTATTAATAAATACAGTTGGATATATTTTCCTTCACTCCATTTGAGGAAGATGGTGAGGTGTTAAAGTGGGAAAACCCCATAAGAATACAAAAATTTATATAGAAGCAAGTAATTAATAATAAGATTCATTCTTCTTGCAGTCCTGTATACTACATGTACCTAAGTAAGACAAGCAAGAGAGTAGGAGAGGTAAGATGCTTGCAATGACTTTCATAAAATGGGGCCAGCAAAAGCCTTCGTCATGCAAGGGGTACGCTACAAACCAGACATGCTTTTCAACCTCCTTCAAACACATGTGTTATTGAAGCCAGACACTTTTTGCTCTAAAAACTCATCTTCTAAGAATTGTAAAAAAATTTCAGCAAGGAGCAAGTGAATGAAATGCTGGTATTTTTGAAAACTGACTCAAGAGAAAATTCATGGATAATCCTTAACACCGAGGGGAAGGCCAACTTTCCTCAAATGTGGCAACGATTCTGAATCTTAGTTATCTTTTCGTCTCCAGATCTAGACATGCCAGAGAGCCTTGTGTGTAGCCACAGCTGGTGTCAAATTCTATCAAATGGGTGGTGAGGACTTTTTGCCAGTTTGGGAGGTATGGGCGTCTATTATCTTCAAGCACAAAAGGGTTTCCTAAAAAGACTGGAGGAAATGGAAATACAACACCAGTGAAGGAAATCAGCAAATAAATTACAAAAACTGTCCATTTGCCTGTCCCTTTTAATCTTAATGTCGTATTCAAACTATTGGGCATGTAACTGAATATCTCAACTGTACCTGAAGAAATAATGGAGCATGTCTCTGCAGTAAAACAGAAGCGCACTAAACTGATGAGTTTAACCCAGCAGAAAGAGCGGCTGTAAACATGACAAATGCCTGCTATTGATTTCAGGTTTAATTACTCTGTGCGGCACTGACAAAGCCCATCAGATGTTGTTGTGAAGTGTAAATGGAACAGATTCCACTTCACTGCCCATAGGAAACTGATGGTGTCTGCAGTTTGCATTGTTTACTTTATCCTCCGTAAACTTCAGCCTTGATCAAATTAACAAGTGCTACTAACCTCCAACAAACCAGGATGCACTGTGGTTTTTACAGCGACAGCCTTGGAACTGCAGTTCAGCCGCGACTCATTGATAACAAAAGCTGGTCTGCTGGCTGCTGGCGAACTCTTCATCAAGGAAGTTGCAAGTGGGGTCTGTTGGGATCCCTTTCCACAGGTGTGTTGTGTAAGAGCCAGGACAGATTATTTAAACTGGTTAATTATGGCAGTGTAAACACATAGCCTATGGTAGTTTTTTCTCTAGGAGCTCCTAGATTTTTGTTTTTGGTGTTTTCACTTATTTTTTTTCCACAGGTGTTACAAGAACATTTGTGCTTTTAACTAACATTAGGCAAATAGCTTGCTGTTTCCCAACTCCTTTCACATGCATGAACTTCTGTCACCTTAGGCTCATCCTCCCACTGTAAAACACATGCCGATCCCCAAAACTTAGGTATGCAAATCCTCCTTATGAGGGAGGTTGCTCTGTTGAACTATTGTTTTTTCTCCGCAAGCCTGCTAAAAAATTTGCCTTTTTTATGGTCAAATTATGACGAATACATTGTATCTGTGTATAGAAATTCTTTAAACAGGAGTCAAACTATGGATTGAGGGCATGTCTAAGCGTTTGTATCTAACTGGTGATCTGCCAAAGCTGGAAGTCCATCTCTGAGATAGTTTCTTCATGTTCCAACATCCCATATATTGTGTCAGCCGAACCCTCCTTCCCCACCTGTACACACTTGCTGGACTGGATTGTTATAACAGTTCACCTTGCCAGGAATTTTTTTCTCCTGCTCTTGGCAATGCCCAGAGCAAGGTGGCTGTCTACTTTCTGGTTCACACTCCCAGTCTGGCAGGCTTCAAATTCTCATCCTACGTTTTAAATTCCCTCTGATTTTCGTCTTGAGTTTGTCGTGATACACTAAACAACTGATCAGCACAAAACCAGTATTAAAAACCAAGAATAAAGGACCAAGCATTTGATTCCAAGTATGCAAAATCACCAATAGATACTGTGAATACGTGCAACACTGCTGTCAGCAGCAGCTTAATTGATTTTAAGGGTAGTGTGACAATGACAGAAAGGAATGATTATGACAGTATTAAAAAACACCTAGATTGCTCATATGTGGCTAATTATTGATCGAAAACTTAAGCAGAGCAAAGCAACTTTCTTGGAAAAGCATGTCTTTATGTTTTGGAGTTAAAGGAAACTGAAGAGCTCACTTGCATATTTGGAAGCATTTCCCAGGTGACTCCTCTGGCTGCAAGATGCGGGCTGCCCAGTGATGGAAAAAGATCCTACCTCTAGCTGGAAAACATGCAAATGAATTGCTCAAATGATTGGGTAGCGCTGCTGTAAGTGGCAAAGAGGAACAGTAGAGGAAGCAAGGGAACCCAAGACACACCAGCAGCTAGAGCACCAAGGACAGGGTTCCCCTGTGCATGTGCCTTGACTGCAGATCCTTGGGGCCGAGGAGAACCCTGCACGTCACAGAGCGCATGTGTGCATGTGTGCGTGCTTAGGTGAGCGCTAGGCACAGTGCTGCTGAGGGCATGGCTGATGAGTTAATGTGCCCAGCTCACAGGTATGGGATTGCCAGCGGTCTTAGACACGGATGGGCACGGGGAACTGACAAGTCATAGAAATGCATTAAATTCACAGCCCACCCTCCCAGGAGCTCAGGGGAAACCTCAGCGTGTACCTAGCACTGAAAGTCCACACAGAAGTGTTGAAGGGTTGTTTACTGTTGGCTTTGTTTTGCTTTCCTGAATCCCCTATAAATTATTTTATAATTCATAGTTCCAGGTAATCTGGGAGTACATGTAGATGAGGCAACCAACTCAGAGCTTAAAGCTAACCAAAAATGCTGATGTTTTGGCACAATAATGTCCCTGAAGGCCAGTTGAATCTGGACATGACTGAGAGGAAATCAGAATATTTAAATATGTATGTACTTAAAAATATATATGTGTGTGTATGATTTTTACGAAGTGTATATATGGTAAGCATAAAGTTTAATATCTGTATTTAATGTATGTACATGTATCAAAAATGCTTATGGGTGTACATCTTATAATCAAAATAAATTTACATGTATATATAATAATGAATGTGTCTTTTACATATCTATATAAATTAGGCATATACAGAATGCTTTTGATCCAGTAAATGTACATTTAGGTTGTATATGCAACACATATATTTATATATATATTTCTTTTGTGTGACTATCTATTTGAAACAAATATAAAATTGGTCTCATTTTTCATACTTCTTCAAGCCTAGATGTTGTCTCTTCCAGGCATTTTCAAATAATGCTTCTGTTGTTTGTTCATGTAAATCTCCATGGACTCATTAAACACTGATGGAGAACACAGTTTCAGCAGCACCTTACCTAAGCAGGGCGAAAGAGCCTGACTTAGTTAAAAGACTAGAGTTCAGCTGCACTTCTGGGGAGTATTGCAGGCCAATGCTCACTCAAGCTTGCTATTTCTAGCTGGTTACTTTGCATTTTTCACAGTGCAGAGGATACAAACATCTCTGATATGGTCTACAGACCTATCAGTCTTCAAATATACTTTATGGAAATGGGCAACTATGAATTCCATAGCAATTTAGAGAATTAAATAACTCTAATGAGTCCTTTATGTCTACTTTTAACTGTGCTGGAGTAACATTGGGCCATTTTTCCAGTCATGAATAGAAAACATTTTCTACTTCTCTTATAAGCCATTTCTAACAATTTACCATATACCTTTTTACATAAGTAAACAATATCTCTATGAAATATTGAAATTACTCATGCATAATATTTTAAGCATGAAAGAGTTACTATGACCATTCAAATAGATCACCATGATCACTGGATTTGTTTGTCATGTTTTGTTAGCAGCAGCCCCCTGTGAGATGGACCTGTCTATTCAAGAGCCATAACTATCCCCATCTCATCATCCTATTAAAGAAAATCACAACAATGGAAGGTCAATTTTAATTTCTGGGCAATTTAGAGAATAGCAAATCAAAATTTCTTCCAGTATCCATCAATCTATCAATGTCATTTAAAATGTAGAAAGTCCAAAACCTTGGATTTTATTGGGTAGCCACAGGACACCAGGCCAGAGTGAATCAGTCAGGAATTCAGCCTTTCTACAGTTTGTTTCGAATAGGATGTGCATGTGTTTTCCTCGTTAGCTTCTCTTTAAACTACCAAATGGAGCCTTTTGGAAGAGTGATGACAAGGAAGGCAGCTTCTCCTAAAATTCTGGGAGAGCATGCTCTCTCTTGATGGAGAAAAATCCGTGACTGACATTTGCCATGCACAGGGGACCACATTCCATAATTTGTCTCTGTCCAAATACAATTTTCTTTTTTTGTAAATGAGCCAGTCTCAAACCTCTGATTGCACCATTTCAAATGCAAATAATTCCATTCCAACTGCCTCTTTACATTAGCTAAATGAAGTCATCAGTAACCAAAATTGGAGAAAATCTTAACACAACTGCCACGAAACAACTTTTAAAGTTTTATATCCCATAAGAGTGAAAGCGATATGAGACTGTTAGGATTAGTTAGAGATACCCACCCCTGGCATAACTCATATTCAAAAACAATCATACCCCCCCATAGCCAACAGTAGCCAGAGCAAATTATAATCAAAGATAGATTTCTTGGAGGGTGATGATACCATTAGATTTAAGGAATTAAAAATACATGAAACTTTTGAGTTAATGAACAGGGTCCTTAACTGCTCATTTAATTCAAACAGCTGTTTGTTAATGCCCTAAGCAGTGACATAAACTGCGAAGACACTGTTGAGTGCGAGACACTAGTTAATGCTATAAAGCCACACATGCTCTAATATTAAAAGGACTTAATGGGATTAATAGAGAATAAAACATTAACTCCCTATTATGATGCTTTAGAACCCAAGGGCAAATTCTGACTAAAGAGGACTCTGGTTCTAAAGCCACAAAGAGTAAAGCCCAGCACTGTACAGCAAATCAGGGCAATTTTATGCCCTTGAAAAAAAAGTGGAACCCTGATAAGATCACATCTGTTCCAATCACACACTGGATAAAAGCACTGTTTACCAAAGTCCTAAATAACTAAAAAATGGGGAACCCCAACCAGACCCCATCTGTTAATGCTACCACTTGGATATGGTCCCATCAGGAAAAAATTCCATATAATAACGGTCCCACATACAAGCGTGGAGAACTTGGGTTTTATTTCATTGATTTTGCCTATAGACTTATATGCTGGCTTTCCTGTAGCCACACCACTGTGCAAGCTATGTTCTGCTCTTCTCGGGGAACTTGCTACAATTTTAATAGATAAAATAAAAAATCATTTGAAATAATGCATTTCAGTCTTTTCCTAAGAATCTGTGGAATTTAAGTTCAGTAATTGATCATTATTTTGTTCCTTACATTGGATTTAGCTTCATAATAAATTATTTAACAAAATTCATAATAGAAAACATGTAACAATGCTCTTTTTAGACATTAAAATATATCATGTACAGCGTGTGTGTGTGTTTCTGTGTGTCCACATGCTGTCCCAGGGCATGTCTGTGGAGGTCAAAGGACCCTTCTCAGGACTTGGTCCCCTCCTTTGTGGTCTGGAGATGTAGCTCAGATGATCAGACTTGCTCAGTAGGCACCTTCTCCAGCTGAGCCATCTCATCACCGGTTTTTAGACATTTTATTCTGTTTGCCGGTGAATACAGAATTATCACTCTGACTCAAAACATATGACTTCCCAACACAAAGGAATTCATTTATTATGAACATTTTTTGGTTGTGTTGTGTCTATTTGTACAAAATAGCTGTATTTCACTCAAGATAGACAGATACTGATACTAACGTATAGTATAATTATAGCACAAGGATAATTAATTAAAAGAAAAACAAGTTATGTGCAATTAAATAAATCAATTAACATTAGACGTTTTAAAACAAACACATTTTTAGAATACACCCCAATTTTAAGCATAGTAATATTTTAATTTTCCTTGAAGAACTATGGAATTAGAAATTTTCACAGTTTTATTTTTTTAATTTCTTTTTTATTTTTATATTTCCTTTTTTTACAATTTATCCATTATACATCTGATTGATGTACCCTCCCTCAACCCCTCCCAGCCTCACTCCCCCTTCCTCTTTCCCCTATTCTTTTCCCCTAGTCCACTGAAAATTTTACTTCAAAAAAATTTTTTTTGTTATTTTGAGACAGTCTTTTGCTTCCTCAGTGGCCTTGCACTCAACTTACTAGATAGCAGAGACTGGTCTTGAACTCTTGACCTTCATTTACTTCTTTAGGCTGAGATTACAGGAGTGCACAACTGAGCTGCCTATTGGTTACATCTGAGCAGGGGACCTAGGTCCTCTCCATGCCTGGTCCTTGGTTGCTGCATCAGTCTCTGCAGGATCCCCAAGCCCAGATTTTTTAGCTTTGTTGGTCTCCTTGTGGAGCAACTATCCCCTCTGTGTCCTTCTATTCCTCCTTCTTCCATAAGACTCCCTGCCTTCTGGCCAAAGTTTGGATCTCAGTCTCAGCATCTGCTTCCATCCCCTGTTGGGTGGAGCCTTTTAGAAGCTCCTCTATAGTAAGCTCCAATACTGGGAACAGAGGCTGCTTTTGTTATGAACTTGGTTCCCTGCTCTTTAATCACTTCTCCCTGGCTATGAGGCCTTCCCAGGTCACAGGGGAAGAGGATCCAGGCAGTCCAGATGAAACTTGATAAACTAAGGCCAGATGGCAGGGGAAAACTCCCTTTTTCAGTGAACTAAGGGAAGGGTTGTGGGGAAGAGGGAGGGTGGGACCAGGATTTATTGAGGAAGGGATATAATCTGGATACAATCTGGATATAAAATGAATAAATTCTAAAAACATAATAGTAATAAACAAACAAAAAACCATATGAACCCATAAAAAAGATTAATGGGAATTTTAGCTAAGTTATTCCTGACATATTCTACTTACAGAAGTCACTCTTTTTTATGGGTGTTCATATCAAATACGATGGTACCCTGGACAGACTGACATTCTTTTTTGTTTCTGTTTTCATTTTGATCTGTTTCATAGGTGAGCTGTGGATTTCTTTTCATCAGACAAAAAGGAATTATACAATTCATTGTGCTTTTCCTTTGATGTGACTG
Source organism: Pachyuromys duprasi (assembly GCA_028658305.1). Lineage (NCBI taxonomy): Eukaryota > Metazoa > Chordata > Mammalia > Rodentia > Muridae > Pachyuromys > Pachyuromys duprasi. Next base: position 20,349,218 of record CM053764.1, on the reverse strand, counting down.
CTAGAATCTTTGAAGTGAAATTTATTTAAGTATTTACTTGACATGACTGAAGCTGAAATGAGGAAGACAGTAGCCCCAAGGTGGGTTGCTTTATTTCAATTGTGTTGCACTGTGTCTCTGGTATAGATAATATGAAATGGAAATGTGTCCATTAGGCAAGGACAGAACTCTGAGGTAATGAGAGTGATGTTTCCAAGTTAGTTCATTGATGATTTTTGAATGACACTTTAATGATAGAATGCATGATGATTTATTTCCCTATCCAAAAACATTCAAAAGAGATCCAAAAGGTCATTTAAAGTATTGATTATAGTAGGTGCTCTTAACATTATTTCTATATCAGATTAGTCACCTGCAGGTAGATTATCTCAGAATAATTCTGTGCAAATAACTCTATTAACTGAAAAAACCCATTTTAAAATATGTGAATATTTGTTAACTATTGCTTTATTAATAGAACAGAAGCAAAAAATATTTTAACAAAACCATGAAATCTACAGCAATATAAAGGAACAACTTCAAGGTTTAAAATGGAAATACCCTTCCTTTGTGAAAAAATATTTTTAAAAAAAACATATATTTAGGCTCTGCCCTGCAGAATATCAAAGCAGATGCTGAGACTTATGGCCAACTGTTGGGCAGAGTGCAGGGAATCTTATGAAAGAAGTGGGAAATAATAAGATAGGGAGAGGACCGGAGCTCCACAAGGAGAGCAACAGAACCAAAAAATCTGAGCACAGGGGTCTTTCCTGAGACTGTTACTCCAACTAAGTACCATGCATGGAGAAAACCTAGAACCCCTGCACAGATGTAGCCCATGGCAGTTCAGTGTCCAAGTGGGTTCCATAGTAATGGGAACAGGGACTGCCTCTGATATGAACCCATTGGCCTGCTCTTTGATCACCTCCCCTGATGGGAGAGCAGCCTTACCAGGCCCCAGATGAAGATAATGCAGCCACTCCTGATGAGAGCTGTTAAACTGGGATCAGAAGGAAAGATCTCCCCTATCAGTGGATTTAGGGAGGGACATGTGTGGAGAAGGGTGAAGGAAGGTGAGATTGGGAGGGGAGGAAGGAGGAGTTTATGGGGGATACAAAGTGAATAAAGTATAATTAAAAATTAAAATAAAAGAAAAAAACATATACTTTTAATACTGATAATCAAATATTGTTTAAAATCACTAACACAATTTCAAGATGGAAAATAAAGACATGATTATCTTAAATAATATACCTGGACACTCACATATATTTCACATACAAAGCAAAACTCAGACATATTTTCTGCTTTTAATGGTTAGTTTAAAGAAACAAGTATGTGCTTGGTGCTTGGTAAATTCTTACAGGTCACTCCACCTCCCCACACCATTTTCTTTTCTATTTTAATTTTAATTAATTACACTTTATTCACTTTGTATTCCCCCATAAGCCCTTCCTTCTTCTCCTCCCAATCCCACATTCCCTCTGCCTTCTCCACACATCCCCCTCCCCAAGTCCACTGATAGGGGAGGTCTTCCTCTCCTTCCTTCTGATCCTAGCTTGTTAGGTCTCATCAGGAGTGGCTGCATTGTCTTCCTCTGTGGCCTGGTAAGGCTATTCCCCCATCAGGGTGAAGTGATCAAAGAAGAGGCCGATCAGTTCATGTCAGAGACAGTCCCTGTTCCCATTACTATGGAACCCACTTGGAGACTGAACTGCCATGGGCTACATCTGTGCAGCGGTTCTAGGTTTTCTCCATGCATGGTACTTGGTTGCCAGTATCAGTCTCAGGAAAGACCCCTGTGCTCAGATTTTTTGGTTCTGTTGCTCTCCTTGTGGAGCTCCTGTCCTCTCCCTATCTTACTATTTCCCACATCTTTCATAAGACTCCATGCACTCTGCCCAACAGTTGGCCATAAGTCTCAGCATCTGCTTTGGTAGTCTGCAGGGCAGAGCCTTTCAGAAGCCCTCTGTGGCAATCTCCTAACTTGTTTCCTGTTTTCTCCTTCTTCTGATGTCCATCTGCTTTGCCTTTCTGGTTGGGGACTGAGCATTTTAACCAGAGTTCTCCCTCTTGATTAGTTTCTTTTAGTTGACTGTAAGCAAAAACACAAAGTAGAGAGTGCAATAGGCAGAACGATGCAGGCATCACAGTATAAAATGTGTAGCCTGAGCAGAGTTGGTCCAGTAAAACTCTTTCTACAGATGTGAAGATTTCACATGCTCCCTTCTGCATATTGAGATGTGGTGTACTTCACTCTTCTTATTGCTCAGGTTGGCAGAAAATGCAAAGCTCAAGCTGTTCTGTGACAATGGATTCTGCTTTCCTTTTTTTTACATGACTATTTCACAACCATTATACTCCTTAATTGTCTAAGTAGACATTGATGTGTTTATGACATTGTTAGAAGGTATTCTGCAAGAGTGAAATATAGCTTTCTTGGATAATTCCGTTTCAGTAAAATTGAAGCAAAATAAAAATGTTTTCAATGGAAACATTAATATTTTTTTAAAAAGATAAAAATAATAGGGAAGTTAATGAGTATACATCCTTTCAAATGTGTGAGTTAACATACAAATGTTTTTCTACAAGAGAGGCCATGGGTTGCTAGAAACAAGTTGATTAGTTTTTCTATATGTTTGGGTTTGTTTCCTTTGGGAAATTAAGCATATATACAGTTGTGTAGAGGTAAAGATTTAGTTTCAATAACATTTCAACTAATTTGAGAATATTTGGACCCATTATATTATCCATAGTACAAATGGCAGCTACTTATTAACAATCAAAGCTAAAAACATCCTTTGAAAGGACTTTCGTTTACTTAAAAGCAGCAGTCACACAGCAGATGTGAGCCGTTCTTTCCATTTGGAAACTGCACTTTTCTTCTCAATATAGAATATCTGCTTCCTTCTCTTTATTGTTAAGAGCAACAAATACGATTTTTCTAAATAGTGTTAATAACACACCATTAGCAGTGTAATTCCACAAATAAGGCTGCAGAAAGCATGTAAACAGTGGTGACTTGCTGCAGAAGAGTGTGTCTATAGTTTACCGTTTTTATTTCTTCATTACCAGTTGTAATTTGTAATGATGACATAGTAACAAACAATTAAAAAAAAGCGCCAAACCTATGCAACAGATTTCAATTACCTAACCCTAAAAGTTGTTAAAGGCATTTTAATTTCTCAAAGCAAAAGAGACTATTGTAAAACAAATTCTATTTTAAGTCTAACCTTATTAAAAATAAAAACAGCATTAAAGAGGAAACCTATTCTCTGTTCGGAGCACGTGGAATTTATGTTATCAACTCCAATTAACTCTAATGAGAGAACAGAAATAAATCTCAGACGCACTGAGAAGGAAAAGAAGGAGATCTGCTGCTCCAGGAAATTCAGAGGGTGCCAGGTGTCAGTCATCTTGTGTGAACTTTTCAAATGGCATTGAAAACACTCTCAGAAATCCATCAAAAGACAGGAAAAAAAATGTTACTTTTGGCAAAATTAATTTCCGTGTCATTGTATAAGTCAATGAATGGTAACAAAAATCATTGTTTCAATGGACTTTTTCAAGGGGTTTAATTTTTTTTTCTCCGAATTCTAGCTTATCCTGAGGGATGAAGCCAGGTTTAAAGGAAAGCATGTCGACCTGATGATGTCTAAAGTTAATATCCTCAGCATTTTAGAAAGATTAAGCAGAAACAAACAAAGAAATAAAAAATCCACTTTCTCACCGTTGCATAGACCTATCCTTTAAGGCCTGTTTTGTTGTTATATGTAAGTCATTCTTTTTTTTTCTTTCATTTTTTAAAATTTATTTTTTATTAATTATAATGTGTTCACTTTGTATCCCAGCAGTAACCCCCTCCCTCATCTCCTCCCAATCCCACCCTCCCTCTTCTCCCATGCGCCTCTCCCCAGTCCACTGATAGGGGAGGTCCTCCTCCCCTTCTATCTGACCCTAGCCTATCAGGTCTCATCAGAACTGGCTGCACTGTCCTCCTCTGTGTCTTGGCAAGGCTGTCCCTGTCCTCATTCAGGGGCAGGTGATCAAGGAGTGGGCCAATGAGTTCATGTCAGAGACAGCCTCTGTTCCTATTATTAGGGAACTCACTTGGAGACTGAGCTGCCATGGGCTACGTCTGTGCAGGGGATCTAGGTTATCTCCATGCATGGTCTTAGTTGGAGTATCAATCTCAGAAAAGACCTCTGGGCCCAGATTTTTGCTTCTGTTGTTCTCCTTATGGAGCTCTTGTCCCCTCCAGGTCTTTCTGTCTCTGCCTTCTTTCATAAAATGCCCTGCACTCTGCCCAAAGTTTGGCTATGAGTCTCAGCATCTGCTTTGATGCTGAGTAGAGTCTTTCAGAGGGCCTCTGTGGTAGGCTCCTGACCTGCTCCTGTTTTCTTCCTTTTCCCATGTCTGTCCCATTTGCCTTTCTGAATGAGGATTGAGCATTTTACCCAGGGTCCTCCTTCTTACTTAACTTCTTTCTTAAAAACAAAGTCACACAAGATCTCTCCCAATCATTTTCCATGACAAGCATGTTTAATATGTATTGCTATTTTATACTTTATGTATTTGAGTGAACTCTATGAATAACATGCACAGTGTTATCACCTGAGCTCTTTAGATTCCTCCTCACATTCAGACACTTGGTGCAGGCTCTGGGAGGGCCTAGGTCCTCTCCCTATCATCATAGCTCTGCCTGTTTATAAATAGAAGTGTGGTAAACCCCGAGGACAAGGCAAAACTATCTCCTTTGTGACAGCCAATTTTTAATGTCCTTAAGATAATAATCACACTTTACTTCTTCTCTAAACTAAACAATAGGGCGTAGCACCCCCAGCTTCACATTTTGAGGGGCTCTTTGTGCAACAATTGATGTGATGCAGGCAGAGATGGCATTCCTTAAGAACCATTCTGAAGGACAGCGACTTTGCTGCCGTCATTTGGCAGGTAGGCTCCAGCCTACCACTTATTCATGAAGGTGTAAAAGAAATGAGAACCTGTGGAAAATATTTGAAACATGTACATCAAAGTTTGCATGTGAAAGACCATAAGAAAAAAAGAATTTAATACTTTTGGTCTCAGAGAACTTGTGAATTTATTTCTTTACATAGATGGTTTTAAAATATTCCTAATATACTTAAGAGCTATTTTTAAATGTTTTATCGGGTCTCATAATAATTGAGAATCAAGGTAGGTTTTTTTTTTAAAGCTTTACAAAGAGATTGGCCAGAACCTGCTTAGATCCTGGACCTGTTTTGAAAATGGTTGCAAGCCCGAATCCTTAATTATCTCAAGTGCTTTGAGGAATTTTCTAATAAGGATCAGAACATTTTTAATGCAACTTAGAAAAATTAATAATATCTTCAAAGCATTAGCTACCAGTTACTGGGACATGTAATTTATTCAATACACATATCAGGAGTTGCAGAGCTGAATCTTAAGAAAACGGCCTCTGCTTTTGAGGTAAATTTGTTCTCAAGACCACATTAAAAATGACCAGTTGCCTTTTGTGTTCCTCTCTTTCCTTGCCTTTCCATCTACATTCCTTTCTGAAACTTGTTAATACTCATTAAGCTATCACATACAGATTGTATGTAAACTGCTTCAAAGGCTCGTGCTTAAGTTTATATTCAAGGTAAATGTGGAGTTTCTTCACATTTCACTTTTGTTAATAAAACTCATGCAACCCCACTCAGACTGTAAGTTCTGAGGCAAGCCTATGAGTAGGAGTTAATTTTCACAAACATACAATTAATAATAATAATGATAATACTGTCAACATTTCAGCTCTATTTTTTTTTTGCAGTTCTGTAATCTATTTTTTTTTCATTAAGATTCCAAACTGAATTGTTTTTGTGCTACAATAGAATGCTAACAAATAGGTGATCCAGGCAAAAATAAAATTCAAACGCACGTTTATCATTACAATACTTAGCAGTAGGATCCTGAAATACCAAGTGTTGAGGTGATCATCTTTGTCTGAGTCATACAGAAATGTATGGTGCAGCTAAAATGAAGGCTAAATATTTACCATCGTTACTAATTTTGTTATTTAAAAGGGATTTTTTTTGTGCTGGGTGATAAATATGGGTCTATTTGCATTTTTTTACATGTAGACATCCAGTTAGACCAGCGCCATTTGTTGAATATACTGTCTTTTTCTATTGTATTGTTCTGGTTTCTTTGTCAAAAATCAAGTAACTGTAGGTGTATGGATTTATTGCTGGGTCTTCTATTCGATTCCATTGATATATACTTACTTATAATTGGATATTAGCCATATAATAAAGGATAAACATACTAAAATTTAGAGCCCTAAAGGAGATAAACAACAAGGAGGACTCTAGGGAAGACACTTAATCCTCATTCAGAAGGGCAAACAGGGTATACATCAGAAGTAGGAGAAGACAAGGAACAGGACAAAAACCTGCCACAGCGGACTTCTGAAAGACACTACCCACTAGGGTATCGAAGGAGATGCTGCCCAGAGCTACGATTCTGGGCAGAGCGCCAGAATTCTTATGAAAGAAGAGGGATATAGAAAGACCTGGAGGGGTCAGGAACTGCACAAGGAGAACAACAGGGCCAATATACCTGGGCCCAGAGGGTCCTACAGAGACCAATACTCCAACTAAGGACCATGCACGGAGAGGACCTAGACCCCTGTTCAAAATAAGCCCATTGTCTGCTCATTTTCCAAGTGGGTTCCCTAGTAAGGAGTACAAGGGCTGTCTCTGACATGAACTCAGTGGCTGGCTCTTTGATCACCTCCCTCTGGGGGGTGTAGCCTTGCCAGGCCACAGAGGAAGATGATGCAACCAGTTCTGATGCATCCTGAGAGGCTGGGGTCAGATAGAAGGGGAGGAGGACCTCCCATATCAGGAGCTAAGGAAAGGGCATAAGGGGAGAAGAAGGAGGGTCGGGGCTGGGAGCGGGCTGGGCTGCAGCGGAGATACAAAGTGAATAACTTGCAATAAATAAATATATAAATAAAATTAAATTTTAAAAAAGGATTTTTTTTCATTTATCACCAAATTAAAAAGTTACCATTTAAAAGGGCAACTGCATAGGTCATAGAAAAATTTAAATTTTAATTAAAACATGATCAAAGCCTAAAAAAAATAGCTGTACAAAACTTAGTAGGAACAAGTGTAAGACATGCAAAATACTTCATTTCCATATAACGAATAAGATATCAGAATGGATTAACTTTTCAGGCCTCATAGAGAAGCATATTAAGAATTTATCTGATGTAGCATTATCAAAATATAGAGCATATACAGGTGAGAAGTTGAACAAAATAAAGACCTCAGATATATATGGGAACTCATCTACTTCTTTTGGGGGACAGCATCTGCATCTATGGTGTATACCTTGGATGCCTTTATGTTTAACTGCTGCCTAGTTTTGCCAATACTCGTGAAGGAAACTCTTCTGAATGCTGTATAATTCATGTTTTGAATGTTCCAAGTTTTAACCATTCTGAGAGATGGTCTTTACTTTGCTAATGAGAGAAGTAGGGCACTGACATTTTCTGCCATGTTAGGTTTCCATATCCCTCCTCTATCAGATTCAGACCTTTGACCACAGAGGTGGTTCTCTGACCTCTTGAAACTGATTTGTTTCAACTGTTTCAAAAACAAACTGAAAAGACCCTTTAGACGTTGTCTCTTAGTCTATACAAATGGCACAAAAGAATGCAGCAAATGAACACTGATAACACTCACCATTAGGATGAGGTAACTATAATGGTATGATTTGGAGAATAAATTCAAAGTTGAGCCTAACTCAGCCTCCCTGGTTCTATGGCCATACACACCGGTTGTGTAATATATCAACTCAGAACTGAGAAGCCAGTGAACTGAACTATGGCCAGCCCAGATCTACTGAGCCAGGGCAGAAAGCTTTGAGTGGCTTTAAGATGGTCAAGGGCATGTCTGATGTCTCCCCAAACAGCTTGATCAACTACAGAAAAACTGGCAGATCAGTAGAACACAAGTAATGGTGATTCCTTAATCGATAGGAGCGGTAGGTATGTCCCAACATCAAGATTCCTTACTTCCCATCGTGACTTGATGAGGCACTGAAAACATTGCAGCACTCCAGGGCATCACTCTGAGTTTTAATTTTCCTTCTGAAGGTTGAGAAATGACCCCTTAGCCTAAGTAGCCCGTCCTTCAGGGAGAGAGGTTAAATGCTAGGCTTAGTTCCAATATATATGGTATACCAGGGACAGAAGAATACTAGCCGATAGAATAATAGTATAGGCCATTTAACTTTACTTTCAAGAGAAATGTGACCTTGTTTTCAAAAAAGATACATTTTTTTCGCTAAAAAATTGAATTTCAATAAAATTTAATTGTGTGTTTTTTTGGGTACTGTCCTATTTTTTTTAAATAGCTGACTCTCAATAAACTTTAAAAATACCCTGCAGAAGAGGTTTTTGTGTTATTTCATACAAATTACCATAGAAATATCATTAGGCAACAGAAATTTGAATAGCACGCTTGTTAAAGGTACATGAGTGTGCATTTAACACGGAATTTCTTTATAATACCACCATGTGCCAAGCTATCCAGGCTTAGCAGTGAGCAAATGGCCCAGACTCTTGTCTACAAAGATGGGTCTATGAGTGGTTGGTTTGTGTTGTGTATTTCAAAACAAAACTATAACGACCTGTTAGGATTTCTCTCTTAGTCTGTGTAAATGGCACAAAAACATCTAGAAATAAGCATTCCTAACACCCTCCCCGAGGAAGGGGTAGATATAAGATATAATCGATATCTTAGGCATGTGTAACTTACGAGACGTAATTCAGGATACAATTTTCCTTGGAGCATGTTTAGATGCTCAGATGAGTAGGAATGGAATTGAGGAGAGACAGAAAGTGCAAGAAAGACTGAAGACCAAGCTGGGGGATGAAATTGCCCAACTTCACTCTCATACACAGATGGGGAAGAAACCAAAATGCTACTCTGTGCGTTGGATAGCTTTCATAGCTCACACAGTGCGTTTGGCAGGGTACCCCATGCAGTCCTGTCACCAAGACAGACAGCCCTGTTTAATGATCTCGGGCTTGGATAGTTCAAACTCTTCTCAGAAAATGCAGTCTATAAGGGAGAAGGAAGGAATTTTTAAAGTAAGTGATTTCGTTAAGTCTTACCTTAAGTGAGTTAATATTAAGGACCACAGTGAACCTCATTTTAGCCCTTTTGTATTCATGTCCATATGAATTCCTACTACTGCTTATTTTGAAGAAAACCTCAGAGCGGGAGCTGCTGATTTCTTTTTCTATGTACACAAAACTCAAAACCTTTCCATCTTTTATCTAAGAACTTTAGTTTTTGTTCTATTTATACTTCATAAATCCATTATAAGCCCATGTGGAAAAGCAATTATTTCCAAGCATCAACTAATTTACTAGAGCTCCTTCTCAATGGGTGTGTGGTTTCTACTTTAGACAACCAATTTCCATAGCAAATCAGGTGGATTTCGTTTCTGCATCTCTGTTTATATGTAAGCTAAATTAGGAATGTTACCATAGTAGATTTAGCTACTGGCCAAATAGAAGGGGAAGACTTGGAAGCCACAATCTCTTGGGCAATTAGTGGAAGCCAAATCCAGAACACAGGTTCTCTTATTTTTTCGTTCCCCACATAAAGCTATGGCTGAACAGCTGTGTATACAATAGTGCGATGGGAAGTGGACAAGGGAGACAATTAGATTCCATTGCTCTAGACAGTCTTTGGTACAAATTAATTAATCTGAAGATATTAATTCATATAACTATTTATTTATTTATTTATCTCTCTGTGTGCATGGGTGTTTGTGCATGTGCTTGTGTATGTGTGTTTGTGGGCATATCCTTTCCATACCATGCCTGTGGAAGTCAGAGGGAAAATCTGCTGTCTTCTTTACTTCCACTGCATGGATCACAGGGATTGAACTCAGGTTCTCAGTCCTGGCAGCAATTGCCTCTACCTACTCTTGCCTTAAAGCTGCACTTCTGTAATATGGAAATGAGAATTCCCAGCTTCATTTAACATGATAGCAAAATTGCATATACAACTTATGAAGGTAGCTGTTTTGGGGATATAAACCTGTCAGCAATGCTAAGGGGAAAGAGGGAAGAGGATCATGAGTTCAAAGGCAATGTGGGATACAACTTTTAAAACATCGAAATTAAGCAAGCAAACAACTACAAAATACGACCTAAAGGTATTGTCATTTATATCCTCCAAAGATTCTAAATAGATGTGAAGCCTTGATGGATTGATGCTCAGCGGTGATCTTCCTTTGGATATCCAGTGGCTGAAAACAGCTGCTCAATTATTTTACCAAGCCACCTATCAATGGCTGCCTCCATCTGCCTTACAGGACAGAAGGGCTGCTTTCCAAGCACACATGGTTACTCATAATGATAGGACACATCCGTTGAGGAGGAAATCTAGACAATTCGCTGTTGCCTGGCACATAAAATCATGGGATTTATTTTATTTATGATCGTTTGTTTGAGACAGTTTCTCATGTAATCCAGGCTAACTTTCCAGGTAATCAAAGATGACCTGAAGTTTTAAAGCTATTGCCTCCACCTTCAAGAACTGGAATTCCCGATGCTCAGCATAATGCCTGGTTTGTGCTGCACTGAGCCTCAAAGTCAGAGCCTCACATATGCTAGGGCAACCACTGAGCTACATTCCCACAACTTAGTTTGATTTTTAAATTAATTTTTTATTTTTTATATTAATTACAGTTTATTTGCTTTGTTTCCCAGCTATAGCCCCCTCCTAATCTCACCCTTCCTCCCTCATCTCCACCCTGCCCCTCTCTAAGTCCACTGATAGAGAAGGTCCTCCTCCCCTTCCATCTGACCTTAGCTTATCAGGTCTCTTCAGGACTGGCTGCAATGTCCTTCTCTGTGGCCTAGCAAGGCTGCTCCTCCCTCGAGGGTGGGGAGGTCAAAGAGTCAGCCACTGAATTCATGTCAGAGACAGTCTCTGTTCCCCTTACAAGGGAACCCCCATGGAGACTGAGCTGCCATGGGGTCCATCTAATCAGAGGTTCAAGGATATCTACATGCATGGTCCTTGGCTGGAGAATCAGTCTCAGAAAAGGCCCCTGTGCCCAGATACATTTGGTCCTTGTGGAGCTCCTGTCCTCTCCAGAGCTTACTAACTCTCCCATCTTTCATATGATTCCCTGTACTCTGTCCAAGGTTTGGTTATGAGTCTCAGCATCTGCTTTGATACACTGCTCAGAGGGCCTCTGAAAGGCTTATTTTGATTTTAATAAAAGGAAAATTACTTGAAATCCTTGACAGACATATCCGTACTACATTAGCTGTGCAAAGCAAAAAAGCTTATAGATAATTCACTCAATACGTCCTACTCACGCATGTGCATATAGGCATGTACTTATTTGAATATGACCACATCTGTTTAAACACACATGTATAGTATATGTTTTACGAACTCTTAGCTATTTAGCTGCCATATTGAAAGAAAAAAGATAAACATTTCAGGCATGCATTCAGTCAGTCTTTTCAGATTAGTCCTATCATTACAATGACAAAATATACAAACTGCTGTCAACGTTAGAAAGCTTTATGTATACTTTTCAAAGATACGGGATCAAACATTTTAATATACCAAGAAACTTATTTATTCAAAATCATGTGATGACATTTTCTTTCCTTCTAGAGCCAGCATCTATTGATCTTTTGTATGCGTATATATGATTAATTCATGCTTCAGGAGTACCTATAGTCACTCTTTTTTGAATAGACATTTTACATTTGGAATTTACAAACTTTCTTAACTCATATATAAAGTATTTCTAAATGGAAAATGTATATTAATTCACTTTGTACATTTTTGCTACCTATGTTTTAATTTTAAGAATGTTATTAATATTACATACAATACAATTTTCAGTCAGATACACATGGAACATTAAGGTATATTGGTCAAATAAGGTATATTGGTTAACAATTTTAAGTTACAAAATCCCAAAATTTAAGAGGATAACTCACAAAGTTTGTATAAAGTAGCAATTTATGCTACAGATTAATCACATTCGATGTTTTGAGTAACAAATAAATATTTGCATGATGATATCTTTTTTTAATTTAAAATTTTTTTAATGTGTTCACTTTGCATCCCTATCATAGGCCCTTCCCTCATCTCATGCCTGTGCTACCCTTCCTCCCTCTTTCTCACTATTCTCCTTCCCTAGACCTCAGAAAAGGGGGACCCTTCTCCTCTACTGGCTGACCCCAGCCTATCAAATCTCACGAGGCCTGGCTGCATCCTCTTCCTCAGTGACCTGGTAAGGACACTCCATTAGGGGAAGTAATCAAGGAGCATGCACCAGAGTCCATGACAGAGACAGTCCCTGGTCCCCTTTCTCAGACACCCACATGGAGACTGAGATGCCTATCAACTACATCTGACCAGGGTGCTTAGGTCCTCTCCATGCATGGTCCTTGGTTTGTGTATCAGTCTCCACAGGACCCCCTTGGCCCAGATATGTTGACTCTGTTGCTCTCCTTGCGGAGCTCCTGTCTCCTCTGGGTCCTTCTATTTCCCCATCTCTTCCATAAGACCCCCTGTGCTCTTCCCAATGTTTGGCTATGAGTCTTAGCATCTGCTTTGATCCCCTGCTGGGTGGAGTCTTTCAGAAGACATTTATGGTAGGCTCCCATCCTGTTCCCTCTCTTCAATTGCTTCTGGTGTCTATTCTATTTGCACTTCTGAATGAGAATTAAGCATCCTTCCTAGGGTGTTCGTTGTTACTGAACATGCTGGTCTCTGAATAAATAAATAATTATTTAAGAAACATATGAAGTTTAACAAGACTTTTGAGACTCTTAAATGCAGAGGTGAGAGATGTGAAGCTAGTACATTGTAGACACCGAGGGCTGGCTCATCAATATCTATTTCCAAAGTTCTCTTTCTCCAGGACTGACTGTAGACCCAGATTCTTTTGAATTAATTCAAAGAGACAATATTCAAATAAGATGAAAATATGACTTCCAGGAACATGCTGTTTCCTTTTTGTGCTCAATCCTCTTGCTCCTGATTGAAAGAGATGTGATACCTGCATCTGTACTGGCCATGTAGCTATCACAATTCAAAGGCCTGGGAATTCTCAGGGACGTGAGTCCCGTCATTATTAAGAAAATGCTTTATTTGTAATAGCCAGAACCTGGAAACAACCCAGATGTCACTCAGTTGAGGAATGGATACAGAAATTGTGGTAATTTTATACAATGGAATACTACTCAGCAACTAAAAATGAGGAAATCATGAAATTTGCAGGCAAATGGTGGGACCTGGAAACGATCATCCTGAGTGAGGTTCCCAAAAGCAGAAAGACACACATGGTATATACTCACTTATATAGACCTATAAGATAGGACAAACATACTGAAATCTATACACTTGAAGATAAACAAGAAAGAGGACCTGGGGTAAGAGGATTAATCCTTACTTAGAAAGACAAATGGGATGGACATTGGATGTAGGAGAAAACAAGTAACAGGACAGGAGCCTACCACAGAGGGCCTCTGAAAGACTCTACCTAGCAGTGTATCAAAGCAAATATTAAGACACATAACCAGCCCTTTGGCAGAGTGCAGGGAATCATATGAAAGAAGGGGGAGTTAGTATGACCTGGAGAAGACAGGAGCTCTGCAAGGACCAAATATATCAGGGCACAGGGGTCTTTTATGAGACTGTTTCTCTAACCAAGGACCATGTATGGATATAACCTAGAACCCCTGCTTGAATGTAGCAAATGGTAGCTCAGTATCCAAGTGGGTACTCTAGTAAGGGGAACAGGGACTATTTCTGACATGAACTCAATGGCTGACTCTTCGCCCCCCCTCGCCCCCCGAGGGAGGAGCAGCCTTGCTAGGCCACAGAAGAAGACATTGCAGCCAGTCCTGAAGAGACCTGATAAGCTAGAGTTAGATGGAAAGGGAGGAAGTCCTCCCCTATCAGTGGACTTAAAAGGGGGCAGGGAGGAGATGAGGGACAGAGAGGGAGGATAGGGAGGAAATGTGGGAGGGGGCTATGGCTGGGATACAAAGTACATAACCTGTAATTAATATAAAATAAAAATGTTTAAAAAAAGAAGCTGTATCAATGCTAGCAACCACTCACCCACAGATTCCAATTAGTATATAAGAGCAAAACCGAAGTACTTTAAACAATCATTCAAGATTGTGTTACTCAGGACTGAATAAGATTGAAACAGATACAAAAACTGAGTAGACACAGCAATGACTCCTAACTGGAAGTGATTTTGATTGCCACCCGCAGAAGATTCTTAGAAATGCCTAGAGATACTTTAGATGGTCATATTCCTGCCAAGTAGAGGTCTACAATGAACTGTACAAGACTCCTGCAATTCAGCCTCAATTATCCACAGTGCCTAACTGAGAACAATGAAAGTACCCTGTGCATTCATTATATGTGGCACCATGACTTTGCTAGAAACTAAATAGCTAGTATCATGAATTAAATGACAAGACAGAAGAGTAGTGTGGGGGTGGTACAGAATGATGTATTGACAAAATAGTGATAGACAGTAGAATTACGTAGTTCAGAGGTCCAGGCAAGAGGTTGCTTATTAGAGCTTGATTGTTGAGGTTGGGAAAGTGGCAGGGAAGGAAATAACTTATAGCTAATTAGGAAAGGAGAATTTGAGAGCAGAATGAATGAAGAGGGTGTCAGAGAGGTCAAATAGATATAGCACAACTCGATGTTGGACTCATAGAATAAGATGTAGCATTTCTATGGAAATACTAGGCATTTGATCACTTATTTTAGTATTTTGAAAATACTTAGACCTTCCCAAACAATGAAAACAGAAAACCTGTACAGAAGACTTTTGTTCTCCTTGGTTTTGGAGTTGCATAGGATTGTAAGAGATGAGTACTAAAAGAGCAGACATCCACTTTCTAAAGGAAGGAGTTTACTACTTAAAGCTTAATGAAAAACAATTCCTCCTGTTAAAGTACAGAAAACAAGGTAAAACAAGGTACAAAGAATAGGACAAACTATGAAGATCAGAATAGGACAAACAAACAAGACAGAAGAAATGAATAAGGACATTGGCTTTTTGCTAAGAGCGAAGCAGAAAGACAGCATTGTGTGGAGTCTGCTGGATCTATAAAATTTATGTTTTAACTTAATTTTGAAAATGGGGGCAGACCCAGAGTTTGAGGCCAGGAATTTGGAAATATCTCTGTTGGTCACCTCTCTGTCATTGCAACAAATAAATGGCACAATCAGTTTATAAAAGGAAAAGGTTTTTGAGGGCTTATATTTGGAGTTTTCACTCCAAGGCAGGCCGTCCCCTGTGTTGGTTTGGGGCCTGTGGTGGTGAAGCAGAACAAAATGGTAGAGAGTACATGGCAAGATAAGAAGCTCACCTCATGGCTCAAATATAAAAATTAGGGTGGTGATGAAGATGGTCTCACGGTCTCCTTGGATGGCATGACCTCAGTGATATAAACCTCCTATGAACCCAACTCTTTAAGTTTTCACATTTTTCCCATAGCACTAAGACGGAGGCCAAGCCATTACAACATGGTCCTTGAAGACTTTCCAGATGTAAGCTATAGTAGTATCTCACCAGTAACTGTGAGTTTAAGACTCACCTTGAAAACATAAGAAGCATTACAGGTTCTAGAAAGAGAACCTCGGTGAATACCAAAGGCTGTGTGAGGGTGCTTGCTCCATGCCCTTGCCACCCTGTGGGATGGAGGCGTGGGACTCTTATATCTGGACCTATAATTGTGCTTTGTTACATCTCCATATTTTTATGTAGCCAACTGTGATTAAATAACAGTTGTGGAAAATATACAGAGCTGTCAATCACAGTGAAGCTTTAGACACACCCCAGCCAAGTCTGGGAAAAGCCTTCCACTCTCAGGAGGTACCTCAATAGTGCTCCCCAGCATTGTTAGATAGGGATGCCTAAGGCATAGAGACCTCAGGGCAACTACAAAGGAGGTGACTGTGCTGCTACCAAAGCCAAGTTTAGCAAAGCAGTGGTTCTGTGGGACACTAAGAAAGTGCCATTGTGTTCATAGTTGTCCATGAAATTTGATAGAAAGTAATTAGAATTTTTCTCATTCCATATGTTCTTTATATGAAAAAAATCCAACATATATTTTACACAGGGCACTCTTTTCACCCACAGCATAACCATATATATTAGCTATTTTCTCATTTTCTGTGACAAAAAAAGCCTAGGGAAAGAAGGATTTATTATAGCTCACACTTTTAGGGATATAGTTATGTATGGTGGATAGGAAGTGGTAATGAAAGAGTAAGGTCATTTTATGTCCTCATTTGGGAAGGAGAGAGAGATTGAAAGAGAGCAAGAGAGAGCATGAGACAGAGAGAGGGAGGAAGAGAGAGGAAGAGAAATCTGGAAGAACTGGGCATCAGCTGGCTTCTCTGTATCTATGCTCATTCTGTCTGAGATTCTGGTCAACAAGGTTGAACTGTCCGTGCTTAGGATGCATCTCCCATCATTGATTAAACACACCTGGAAACACCCTCACAGATATGTGGTTTTGTCTTCTAGGTGATTCCATAGCCCCTCAAGTGGACAAGACAAATGACCACAGCCAACATTTTTGTGTTAAAGCCCAATAAACACACTTCTCAGATGATTGGCTTAAAATAAGTATCAATGACCCTTATATACCGTATTCTTCATCTTCTAAATACTTTGTTTTCATCCTTATTGTTACTAATGGGCAACAGACCCCAACAGAGTGGCAATATTTCACAAACATTTTCCTTGACCAGAGTTACACTATATTACGGAGAATCTTATTCAAAAAGATCAGAGATTAAAGCTACTCCACAACTACCCGCAAGCGTCCTCAAAGTTAAATAGCTTGTTTCTCCTCAAACGAAAGACTTAACTAAAATAAGCAGTGTGAACAGTCTCCAACTGTGAACTAATTAAAGACAATTCCCTTTCAAGGTTTCTTCACTAGATGTCATTTGTGATTTTATTTTGCTTTCCTTAAATTTGTCCTATTTTACATGCCTGCTCTTTCTAAGATTTATCCTTAAATAGCATGGATTTTAATATTTAAAACTCCTGGCATTCTAACAGGTCACACATTAATAGCAAGATATGTACAAATTACAAGGCAGAGACTTTGCCTTTAAGAAGATAATAGATGCTGATTGATGTGGTGAATAAGAAAACATCTACTTTCAAGCCCACTGTTTTCATGTCCACAAAAAGCAGGACAGAATGACCAGAGCCAAAGTCCCCAGCCCCTGTGTTCTATTCTTTCTCTTATCTTAGTTCCTAAGGCCCCCTTCCCTCCATGCTGCCAAGTTATTGATGTTAAAGACACTGGAAAAAATAATTATAGAAACTGTGTAAGTCCGTATAGAGTGTGTATGACATGCTTAAAATGAATTGCCTTTTTGAAACCCATCACTTTGCACAATATGTCAAGATAATCTAATAATAATAATATGAGAAACAGTTTGTCAAAATGTAATAAAAATCAAACTTTTATATTTCTGAACAATTGAAAAATCTAGAGTTAAATTAATGCCTAAAAATTGTAATGAAAAGATGGATTAAAAATACTAAGGAAAGAATACTATTCCCAGAATAGCAGTCTTGTGAATTATTTCCTGCCTCTTAACCAAAGTCACTGTTTCCTTATCAGATCCTACGAAATTTCCTTCAAAGGCTGTTAATTTATTGTGAACATAAGAAACACCTAGCATGTGGTGTTTTTATATAATAATAAAAGCCTGCATTGCCATTTCCTCTCTGTTTTTGTAAGTAAGGCTATTGTTTAACCAGGAAAGATTAAATCTGGAGTCAGAGAAACTACCCCAGTGCTCAAGTCATCTTCAGCCTGGCAGTCACAACCCTTCCCCCCACCATAGTGTGATGGCCAAAACTGACTTTATCTGATCATCTTGAACTTAATTCCAAGACATCAAATTCTTCTTGCTTTGAAGGTTTTAAAAGGTTTGGACCAATTGTTTTAAGAATGAGTCCTAATTAGTCTGGTTCAGTCCCTGCCATCTGGTTCTTTCTACCAATCAAAACGTATTTCTCGTGATTCCACTCATAAACCTTCTGTTTCTTCCACTTCAGTGTCACTAATTTTTCTCGAAGCTTTCTTTTGAAATGTATGCTGAGAGAAGAGTTTTAACTTTTGTTGTTTTCCTCAATAAGATTGGGGACATTCATGTTTGCACAGTGTCTCAACTAACTTCCCAACTCATGCCCTGTTAATTCACTTCTCCTGCCAGAAATATTTTTGCTCTCTTCTTTGTCGACTAGGATTTTCTGTTCACAGAGTGATTTACATCTCACCAAATCCATCGCAATGCAGTGTGGACTTGCATGACAGGATGTGTGGGAGACACTACCGAGCAAATGTCCACATGTTGCCTCAATGTTGTTCAGCCTCATTGTAATTAGGAAAGTCTCTTTACATAAGCTCCTTCCTGGAAAAATGATCATAAATGAAAGAAGCATGAATCTCCTTTGGGGTCAAGATTTTTAAGAAAAAATTAATGACTCTTCATGGAGAAGAGGAAGACTTCAGCAGAGGTGGTAGATCCAGGTGATGGAAGGGATCAGGTACCCTTGCTTACATTGTTTCAGTAACTCACCCTGGAAAAGCACAGTTACCCCTAAGCATGTGTTAGTTAGAAATATATACTGAAAACCTTAAGCTACCTGGTTTAGGAACTATTACTAAAGCAACTCAATATCATAATCCTGATTATGATAGAAATGTATGTAAATATGATGATACTGATATAAACACAATGCTGTTAGAAGCAAACCAAAATGAAACCAAAGCAGCTAAAGAATAGTCCAGTGGAGACTAAAAAGATCCTGATTTCAGCCAAAACAGTTATTAAACACTAGCAACTACATCAAATGGTGCTCATACCTAGTATAGAGCACCTATGACAACCTGCAATGCCAACCCTGAGCACAATGGATGGGATCTAAATTATGCAGCATAGATCATTATGAGATTATTGTGGTTTCTTCTGGCTCTAGATAGGCTAAGGTGACAAACAAAGGTGAAGAATACTTCAATCTGGAAGCAGAAATTTGGAGAAAGTTATGAAATGACTTTCTAAGAGTAAAGTCTTAGTACCTGCTAAGAGTAAAATATAACATTGAAAAGACCCTTGTGGGACAAATGACTTTTAAGATTGAGCCTTGAGGGCAAAGGTCAGATTTAAAGGGCTATCCCTTTCATGTTTTATAGCCCCTGATCTAACAGGATTTCCTTGGGGAAAAAATGAATCCAAGGGGGTGGACTTCCTGTAGTGTGACAGCCCCCGGACAGTGGCTTCTTAAACACACATGAGTGCTAGATATGATAGCAGAGGGAGGAAGGCTTCAGTGTAGCTTAGAACTATGGTTGTGACCAGTGCAGTCAGCCTTTTGGGTTTTTGAGCAACTCTTTGTGGGAGGAGGTGGTGAGTATTTTTAATTGTTATTAGTTCTGATTTTGGAGAGTATAATTTCCCACAGGCAACATCTTAGTAATGAAAGCTATACTTCCTGAGTGAGAATTTTCCAGAAACATCCTTCAAATATGGCCAAGGAACAACCACTAGGAACAATGACCAAGACATTCTTCCTAGGAGCTTATAATCAGGTCATGTTTAGGATCTGTTTCCCATTTCCAGGTCTGGCAAAATGTCACTATGCAGAATTGCTGATAACCAAAGCCCCCTCCCCCCTTAATTTCCTTTTCTGGAATTTATTTGATGGTTTTATACTGTTTGCTTTTACAATTGCAAAGTGAATGTCATGAATCTGGTGTATCTCATTCCATCAGTCTGAATCTATGTACTGCACTGACTACCTGAGAATAGGTTGACGCTTCATATGGAGTCATGAAGCTAAACGTGGGGATCATTAACAAGCAAGGATAAAAGGTCTGGGCATGCAATGACCAACAATTACTCAGGTAGTGTTGTCCACACTCTGTTCTATAGCTTCCCTCTAGCCTTTCTTTGTACATACAATGGACATAGCCATCACACCACATAGTTCCGACAAACCTTTATGAAATGTGGGACTGGAAAATAGATTTCTGCTGTTTCAGAAAAATAATGGTCTATGGAAATAGACCTCCAAATATGTTTCTATTATCATTCCTCAGCATCTAAATATAAAATTATTGTATCTTCAAAGTATATTATTTTACAATGTTTGACTTTCACAAATTACCCTTTGAATTTATGCCTTTTCATTTGAAATTATTAAATAAACTTTGAATTGGAATTAGGAGAGAATTTTAAACATTTTCTGAGATGGCCCTAACACAAAAAATTTCTCACATTTTGTACAATGTACTTTGATGAATTTGTATTTCTGGTCAAAGGGTGATTTTGTAATTTATTATTATAAAATCAAACTATCAATAAACTCTGTCAAACATCGAAGATGTCATAGATCTTTTGGTAACAGATATTTAGCCAAAATGTAATTCTTTGTCTTATTAGTAGTGAATGTCCTTAATAAATAATAAAATAATTGTATTTAAATGCATTTTATGATGAATTATCACTGGATGTTTGATTTTATGTCTATGTTATATATTTATACAATTTATATATATATATTTATATATATATGTCTATGTTATATATTTATACAACCGGAGCTGCCTAAGAATTTCTCAGGAAGATAGGTGTCATAAGGAAAAAAAAAACATTTAAAAAGACTTATAGTCAAACCTTGGAAATCCAACTTGAATTAATGAAGAAGTAAACTTTCTATTTGTCTTGGAATATGTCACAAAGAACAAAGGAACCCTTTCCAACCCCAGAAGGGTCCACTTTAAGAGTGACATTGCATCCTCTGAAGATCCCTATGTGGCTGCCTCCCAAGACCATCATATGTGCTGTTTTCTCACTGGCCTGGAAGTTAAAAAATTATCTTCTAGGTTAAAATATTTGAGAGTTCCTGTGCTATCATTCTGTTCTCTTTTCCTGTCATAACATTGTTTAAGATTAAATTCAACTGAAATAACCCCCAACATAAACTAGAATTAAAAGAATGAAATTTCAAGGAAGAATATTGAAACTTCTATAACTATACTGTATTGAAACAAATATAGAAATAATAGCTGAAAATGGGAACATTTGTAGATTGTAATAATAAAAATACAAATTACTGAAATAGTAATTATATAAAACTAGACTTTACTAAATATAAACATAACTACATATTGCCTATCTGGGATAAAATATAAACATAAAGATACAGAAAGATAAACTAATGAACCAGGTCTGAAGCTAAGTTGAAGAGGTCCGGATTAGCATGAGTAAAGCTCTAGAATGACACAAAACTACAAAACCAACCAAAGGAAAACAAAGATCCCAGTGAGACAAACAGAAAGGACGAAAGGGGATGTACTGTGTAAAGGAAAACAGGGAAATCAGCACAGCTACATTTACACCAGACAGATTCATTACACAAGGATAAAGCACCAATGAGTAGGAAAATACCACATTCCTAAATATATATACATCTCTAACATATTCTCAAGTTACTTCCCAGAGCTTCAAAATATATGAAGGAAAGGGAGAAATGAATGGAGAAATCTGTCACCAAAGTAGGCGAACTGAATCCCTTCCTTTCCTCCAGTAATTGATAAAGCAACTAAACAAATAAACAAATGAAAACTATCACAGAATTCATACACATTGTGAGCAGTCATCTTAACATAATGGGGACTTGTGTACTATTATCTAACATCTGCAGAACACAGAAACTTTTCAAACACAGAAGAAACTTCCATTCAGTCAATACATTACAGAACAATCTAAGCCATAGTAAGTTCAAGCAGATGAGTCTGCACAAGTTATGTTCTGTTCCAAAGACTAATTTGAAAGTGACAATGCTGTGGTACATACAATGTACTTAAATACTTGTGAATTATGCAACACATTTCTAAATACCCAATGGACATTACATAGAAAGTGTGTGTTAGAAAGAAAACAAGAAGAATATTTAAAAAAAATGTTTTGATACACCTAAAACTGTGGTTAACTAGATAATAACTTGAGAGGTTTTGTTGTTGTTTATTGTTTATTTTTACGCTTACATAAAAAACTGGATTTTAAATCAGTGCCCTGAATTTTCACTTTAAGAAGCGATAAAAACAAAGACATTTAGCACAAAACCAGCAGCATGAAGGAAGTAATAAGAGCAGAAATCAATCAAATTGAAAACACAGTAATCAAGGGAATTTCGAGTGCATTACTTTCTGGTCGTCTGATTTCAAATAGAAAAGAAATGAGTAGAAAAGGGAGCTACAAATATGTAGCATACTTACCCGGACTCTCTGAAGTATTAGCTATCACAAGTGAGTTCTGTCAAACACGGAGAGGAAATACTAGGTGGCATCTTTTACAAGAGCCAGCAAGAGAGTGGTATGCATGTGGAGATGCGGACAAAGCAGCCAATGGATGGATAGTACTTCCATTAAAGCCAAGAGCAGAGACTAGTCGACCCAGAAACATAACATTGCTGCATACTGGGTGGATTTCATGGTGGATAAATGATTGGAGAAGGTGATGACCCATGCCCAGTTGTACATACAATGAGGCATTTAAAATGCGTTTTATCAAAGAATATTTCTATTATGGATGGGGAGATTTTGTTTAGAAAAAAAATGGTCACCATATTTCAAGAGAAATCTTTGACAAGAGAAGCGGGCGACATATTGGTCCTCTCAAGCTTCTCTTTGTTATAATTTTTATTGTTTTTTTCTTCACAGCTTATTCATTATATATCCCAATTGAAGCCCTCTCCCTCAACTTCCTGAGTCTTACCCTCCCTCCCTCTTCTCTTCATCCCCTTCCCCTAGTCCAATGAAATGGGAAGTTCTCCACTATTGCCACCTGCCCATAGCTTGCTAAGTTTCATCAGGACTGCTTGGATCCTCTTCCTCCATGGCCTGGCAAGGTTGCATCATCAGGGGCAAGTAATCAGAGCAGTCAACTGAGTTCATAATAGAGGCAGCCCCTGATCCCCTCCCTCAGAGATCCACATGGAGACTTAGCTGCCAATCAGCCACATCTGAGCAGGGGGTCTAGGTCCTCTCCATGCATGGTCCTCCATTGGTGCATCATTCTCTGCAGGACCCCCTGGGCTCAGATATTTTAGTTTTGTTGGTCTCCTTGTGGGGCCCCTCTCCCCTCCATGTCCCTCTAATCCCACCCCTCTTTTCCTCCATAAGACTCCTTGTGCTCTGCCCAAAGTTTGGTCCTGAGCCTCAGCATCTGCTTTGTTCCCCTGTCGGGTGAATCCTTTCAGAGGACCCTCCAATATAGTAGACTCCCATCCTCTTTCCTCTCTTCCTCTGCTTCTGGTGAATGGCTAAGATGAAAAACCCAAAGGACAGCACATGCAGGAGAGGATGTGGAGAAAAGGGGAACTCTCCTCTGTTGCTGGTGGGAGTGCAAATGTACAACCACTTTGGAAATCAATCTGGCACTTTCTTGAAAAACTGGGAATAGCACTGCCTCCAGATCCAGCTATACCACTCCAGGGTGTATACCCCCAAAATGCCCTACCTTTCAATAAGAACATTTGCTCAATTATGTGATAGCAGCTTTATTTGCAATAGCCAGAATCTGGAAACAATCTAGATGTCCCTCAAAAGAGGAATGGATTCAGAATTTGTGGTACATCTACACAATGGAATACTACTCAGCAATTAAAAACAAGGAAATGATGAAAATTTCAGGCAGATGGATGTAACTAGAAGAGATCATCCTGAGTGAGGAAACCTAGAAACAGAAAGACAGGCATGGCATACACTCAGTTATTAGCGGATATTAGACATATAATGTAAGATAGCCACATACAGACATAAAGAAGCTAAACTATAAGGAGGACCCTGGGGAGGATGCCAAAATCTCATCAGAATGTTAATCAAGCTTCTCTTTTATGTGAAGTCTGAGGTATGTGGGGATATGGTTCCTGAGAAAAGCAAATGTGTTTTCATTCATACATGTTTAATTTCTGTGATAGATCTGACAAATAGATAAATACATTTCCCTTTGACTTTCTAGTCATACACATGGGGAAAATGCTCCTTTTAGTTATTTAGATTCAAACAATTTTATGTCTTGAGAATATTTTTACTGATAGACTACTAAAACCAGTTATTCTTCTCCAAGCTTAAAATCAAGTCAGTTCTGTGCTTTCTACAATTCTGCTTTTTACTGGACAAATGTGATTTTATTCTCCTTCCATATTTTGGAATGATACGAAACTTTCCTTGTTATAAGGACAATCTATCCAGCAATGATGTTTGCTTTTAAAAATGCATAGCCATGGGCTGGTTCTGGCATTCTCTGGCCTTCTCACGTACTCCAATCGTCAAGGAATTGCTCTGAATTTCAGTAGCTTTCTGGACTGATCTCAAAATCTACCTTCTGGCTTTTTAAGTGTTTCACATTTCAATACTTTATACCTTTCAGACTGATTACTTCTGCATTATCTGTCCTTTTTTTATTGTCAGAGCAGAAACTGCTTTCTGCTCTCTTCTTCACACAAATGGAACACTTCCCATGCATCTTGCCAACAGAAATTGCTGTCTCTTGAAGTAAGTAATTTGGAGGCTCTTATGGCTTCATAAGACATAGGTACAACCTATTTGGGATGTTCATTTATCTGAGGGTTTTGTTCTTCAACTAACAAATGCTTTGGCGAAAGCTTTTGTAAGCATGTTTGCTTCTTAATAATGTTAGTGTTGCTTTAATTTTTCTCTAAAGTGTATTAGACAAGCAGATTTGTTTCCTGTGATGCAACAGTTGCTTATAGTGCTTCTCAACACAGTTCTTAGCACTCCTGTAATATTATTTGTATGCCTTTCCTAAAATGGATAGGTGTATTTCCATGTTGTAGTCTAGATTGCAAAGATTTACAACAATCACACAAAAGTGCTGATAGTTCCAAATTTCCTCAGCAGATGTCTGCCTCCCATTCACACTACTACAAAACTGAAAGTTCGTTAAATCTGAACGTGATACTTGGTGCTGTATTTCCACAATGACACCAAATTGTTGTTTACATTTCAGGTGTTCTAGAATAGCAATGTCAAGTGAATTTTAGTTTGGGAATTTAAAACTGAGTTAATTTTAGAAACAACAAATATGTTATTTAAGGAAGAAACATTTAAATTAATGTTTCAATGGTAACTGTGTTGTTCTATAAATTAAGCATAATTGCCGTGAGTGAACATTGACCAGGTTCTAGACAGGAAGTTTGATGGGTCTTTCAAGGTCATCGAACCTAAAGCAATCATTTAATAAAGTGATTAGTTATAATTTATCATCTAGGGAAATCATGGCAGGAGCTCAAAGCAAGAACTTGGATTCAGGAGCTGAAGCAGAGACCAGGAAAGAAAGCTGCTTCCTGGTTGGCTTCCCTGGGTTTGTCTGTCTAACTTCCTTATACAACCCAGGCCCACCTGTCCAGGGATATCACTGTCCACTGCAGGGGGGACACCTTTATGTCAATTAGCATTTAAGAAGGCACTTCACACACATGCCCAGAAGCCAATTTAATGGGGCAATTTTTTTTGAGTAAGGTTCTTTTTACCAAAGTGTGCCTATTTGAAAACTAAAGCTAACTATAATGGGGTGAATATCAAATAAAAAAATAAAACTATCCCTGCTTACATGGCTGACCAAGAGTTTTCTCTGAGCTATTGTCTGAAGACAAGAAGATAGAAGAGAGGTTCTAATATAACACTTGAAGTTCTTTAAATCCCAAGACTGCCCACCAATTTGAAAGGCAGTTTAGTTACTCAAAGCACATATTTGAAATGCAGTAGACTTGCAGGCTGACAACCTGACAGGTTTGCTCTTTTGAGATGGGACAAAGACAGCTTATTGTCATATGATAATTGGTAATAATTATCATGCATGATAGAAGTACCTCACCTTTCCAGAAGAACTTTGCTCTTATGAATAAACAATAGGCCCCGCATCATGGGATGGTGGAGTCCATATGATTAATTTATGATGGGTCACAGCCATACATTTGTGGACTACAAGCACTCTGTGGTCTGTGTAATGAAGGGCAAGAGTGTAGAGACTGATGGTAACAAAAAAATGATTTGCCAGATGTTGGCCCTGCTGTTGCAGAAGATCATCTTTTCTCATTCCTCTCTTAGAAAACTAAATACTGGGAGACAAGTAAGTGAAACATTGCTGCCCGCTGCTGTGTTGTTGAGCATCACTGTCTTCGTTTGCTCGTGAGGCTGGGACAAGTAATACAAACTAAGTGGTTTAAAAAAGGAGAATTTATTCTCTTGCAGTTTCAAAGGTCAGAAATGAGTAATTAATCCTATGAAGCTAAAATCAAGATGTAAGCAGAATTAGTTCTTCCATTTCCCCAACCAGTGGTTCCCATTGCATTATACTTTCCTTTCCATTGCCATGTTACTTCTTCCCACTGTTGCCCAATCTCAATGTTTCTTTTTGATGGAAACATTTGTGACATGCAAATAATCGACCCAAAGAATAGGGTCTCCATCTGAGCATCCTCACCTTCACTGGATCTCCAGGGTTTCCTTTGTGTTTAAGATTACATCCACAAATTTAAGTAACACAAATTTAGCACCACCACATAGGTTACCACAATTAATACTAATTTTAATGACATGGTCTGGTTTAAATAGAGTCCATCAGCATGAGAATAGGCAGGTCAATACTTAACACTGTATTTTAATCTGTTAAAAGAAAGGCTTTTAACAGAGTTGATGGTTCCTGTATAATACAATATTCTTTTTCAGCACGGTAAAACAATAGTCACATATTAAAAAGAATGTTTGAAACTCTTTTAAAAGTTAGCAGGATTTAGTTGTTTTTTTTTTTAAGAGTAAGACACATGCCAAAGACATGATTCTAGAATGAAATCTGTGGAATAGAGTTTGCAGGAAATACCACTCACCCTCTTTTTCTTTTATGAAATTTGCCTGAATGGCTCAAGACAGTTCAAAGTGAACATTCAATTCCAAAGATCTAATCCAGGTGTACAATTTACCTAAAATTTCCTATTCATCTCCACATTCTGTCTTTCACACACTGTTTGCGAATATAAATGGTATTGAATTGTGTTTTCTTGAGTTGAATAAACACTTGAATATGTATTTATAGATATTCCCTTTTATTTTGAATTGTATGTGTTTTTGCTGGTAAACTTTATGATTTATTTAAAAGCCTTCTAAAATAAAATTAATTACAGATATCATTTATTGAATATATTATTTGATTGCCAATTATTTTCTTAAACAAGCAGAGATTTCATAATTTACATCTTTGATGAACACTCTCTTTCTTTATTCATAGCACACAGGTGAATGATTGCCTTATTATTAAAAAGGCAAGATATTTCTGTTAAGGAACAGAATTTATACTGTGGCTAACAGCATCTTTTGTCTCCTGAAACAAATACTTATCAAGTACCTCTCTCATACCTGATTTTAGTTAGAGTATGTGTCTTAGAGCAAGCGTATTTTTTTTTCAAAGGATTCTGTGTCTCCAGCTATTGTTCTTGTTTTGGTAAATTAAATGACATTTTCTAAGCTTATGTAAGTAACTACAATTTTACACAATTCATGTTCTCCATGTTTCTCTGATTTTGTTCTCTTTCGCAAAATCATTCCGTTACTTTTCCCTTTCAATAACCACCAGTAAAGCTATTTCACTTTCTATGTAGGTTAAGACACAATAATATTTCTAAAAGAAAAAAATTATATATACATATATGTGTGTTAACATACCTACTCATATCACACAAATGGTTTAAAGGAGCACAATTTCAGTAACAATCTATTAAGAGTGATGGATAAGAGAAGCAGCATGATAGAAAGGAAGTCCAAGGGAAAAAAATACAGTAGAAGTGATAGTACACCCATTGTAGACCCTGGGGAGTTAAAAGTCACCAGAGAGAAGCCCTAAGAACATGGGAAGCTCTGATAATCTAGCTAGCCAAAGGTTTTTGGCACAATTAATGGCATGAGGTTCATCTAGTAAATTGGGCCTTAATCTAACCAGAGAGCAATTGGTTGCTCCTATGTTATGTGTGCTGAACTTCTTCTC
Source organism: Pachyuromys duprasi (assembly GCA_028658305.1). NCBI lineage: Eukaryota > Metazoa > Chordata > Mammalia > Rodentia > Muridae > Pachyuromys > Pachyuromys duprasi. The sequence goes on along the minus strand of CM053764.1, from coordinate 20,321,064 downwards.
TAGGATAAAGTCTACTTGATCCTGATGTGTGTTCTCAAATTCCAATTGCAGGTAACTTATTAAGAAGTTTTAGATACAGAAACTGTGGTACATTTAAACAATGGAATACTACTCAGCTATTAAAACAAGGAAATCATGAAATTTGTAGGCAAATAGTAGGGATTAGAAAAGATCCTGAGTGAGGTAACCCAGAAGCAGAAAGACACACACAGTATATACTCACTTATAAGTGGATATTAGACATATAATATAGGATAAGCATAATACAATGTATACTTCTAAAGAAGCTAAACAACAAGGAAGACCCTAGGGAAGATGCTCAATCCTCATTCAGAAGGTCAAATGTAGTAGACATTGGAATCAGAAGACAGGGAACAGGACTGGAGCCTACTACAGAAGGCCTGTAAAAGACTCTACTGATTGAGGTATCGAAGCAGAGACTGAACAGAGTGCAGGGAATCTTGTGAAAGAAGAGGGAGTTAGACCTGGAGGGGACAGGAACTCCAAAAGGAGAGCAACAAAGTAAAACAAACAAACAAACAAACAAACCTGAGCCCTGGGGGCCCTGAAGAGAATGATACCCCAACCAAGGGCAATGCATGGAGGGGACATAAAACTCTGGCTCAAATGTAGCCCCTAGACTCAGTCTCCAAGTGGGGTCCCTAGTAAGGGGATGCAGGGACTTTCTATGGCATGAACTCAATGGCCAGGCTCCCTGATCACTGCCCCCTGCAGGGTGCAGCCTTGCCAGGCCACAGAAGAAGACAATGCAGCCAGTCCTGCTGAGACCTGATAGGCCAGGGTCAGATAGAAAGGGATGAGGACATCCCCCATCAGTGGACTGAGGGAGGGGCCTTGGGGAGAAGGGGAAGGGAGGGTGAAATTGGGAGGAGACAAGGGAGGGGCCCACAGCCGGGATACAAATTGAATAAATTGTAATAAATGATAATAAAAGAAGTTTTGTATCTTTGTTCATCAGGGAGATTGGCCTATAACTCATTTTTTGTGATTAAAAACATGTTTTAAAAAATTATTAAATTCTTTATTAATTACACTTTATTCACCTTATATACCCCTGGAGCTCCCTCCCTCCTCCTGTCCAAATCCCTCCCTTCCTTCCCCTTCTGCACCCGTGCCCCTCCCCAAGTCCACTGATAGGGGAGGTCCTCCTTTCCTTCCTTCTGATCCTAGTCTATTAGGTCTCATAAGGAGTGGCTGCATTTTCTTTCTCTGTGGCCTGGTAAGGCTTGCTCCCCTCTCAGGGTGATGTGATTAAAGAGCAGGCCAATCAGTTCATGTCAGAGACAGTCCCTGTTCCCATTACTATGGAACCCACTTGGACACTGAACTGCCAGGGGCTACATCTGTGCAGGTCATCTTCATGCATGGTACTTAGTTGGAGTATCAGTCTCAAGAAAGACCCCTGTGCTCAGATTTTTTTGGTTCTGTTGCTCTCCTTGTGGAGTTCTTGTCCTCTCCAGATCTTACTATTTCCTACTTCTTTCATAAGATTCCCTGTACTCTGCTCAAGGGTTGGCCATAAGTCTCAGCATCTGCTTTGATAGTACGCAGGGCAGAGCCTTTCTGAGGCCCTCTGTGGTAGGCTTCTGACTTGTTCCCTGTTTTCTCTGTCTTCTGATGTCCATTCTCTTTGTCTTTCTGGGTAGGGATTGAGCATTTTAGCAAGAGTCTTCCCTCTTGATTAGTTTCTTTAGGTGTACAGATTTTAGTAGGTTTATCCTATATTATATGTCTGCAACCTCAGACCTACAAAATCCTGAAAACTATCAGAGCAGCCCTCAGATACTGCTCCAAGTTGCGACTGGTTATTCCTAGCTAAACTGACAAAACTGTGGGACTCCCTAGTTCTTCAAGAGGGCTGCACCGCCCCCCCCCAAATTACACCTTAAGAACAGCAGCTGCAGCTCACTAAACTTAGAGCAAAAAAAAAACCCAAAAAAACCCAGCAGCAGGGCAGCCATCTCCAGGACTTCGCCTGGTGAAAGGAGAGCCTTCCTGAACACCACAGTTACCACACAGGTCCATATGCCTGAGGTGAACTGTGACAATTCCTGAGAAGCACCACCATTCAGTTGAGTATACCCAAAAAGCTGAGGAGAACTACTTCAGAACCCTGCCAAGGAGATTCTGCCTACCCCAGGATGCAGCAGGCGCCAGAAATTAACAGACAACACCTGAGAGAGCCAGGTGGGTAGAGGCTAGCATAAAAATACAGCCAACAAAAGGCAAAGGACTATGGCATCCCCAGAACCCAGTTCCCCAGGGAGAAGTAGCCCTGGACACCCTAACATAAGTGAAATTCAAGAAGATGATCTTACATCTATGCTTATGACGAGGTTAATGGAGGAAGCAATTAAAATGCATAAAGAGTTAGAGGTAGATATAGTAAAAGAGATTATGGCCATCCGTAAAGAAATACAAGAAGATGCAGCCAAACAATTTGTGGCTTTTGGAGAATAAATGATTAAATCACTGAAAGATATAAAAGAAACAGTGGAATGTTCAAACAAACAGGGGAAGGAATTGAAGGAAAAACAGAAAAATACAATCACACAGCTGAAGTAAATCAACAAAATGGCTCAAGATCTGAAGATGGAATTGGAAAAATTAAAGAAAACACAAACGGAAGAAATCATAGAGAGGAAGAACCTAGGAAAGAAAACAGAAACTACAGAGGTAAGCATAACCAACAGACTACAAGAGATGGAAGAAAGAATAGCAGGTGAGGAAGATACAATGGAAGAAATCAATGTATCCGTCAAAGAAAACAATAAACCTAAGAAATTCTTGACACAAACCATCCAAGAAATCCAAGACAACATAAAAAGACAAAATCCTAAGAATAATAGTAATAGAGGAAAAAGAAGATTCCCTCCTCCAAGGCCCAGAAAATATTTTCAACAAAATCATAGAAGAAAATTTCTCCACCTTAAAGGAGAGGCCTATAATAATACAAGAGGCCTACAGAACACTTAATAAATTAGACCAGAAAAGAAAATCCTCCCACCATATAATAATCAAAACAGTAAGTATCCAGAACAAAGAAAAAATACTAAAAGCTGCAAGGGAAAAAGGCCAACTAACGTATAATGGCAAACCCATCAGAATCACACCTGACTTCTCAACAGAGACTATGGAAGCCAGAAGAATCTGGACAGATATCATGCAGACCCTAAGAGAACACAGTTGTCAGCCCAGGCTACTATACCCAGCTAAACTCTCAGTCCTCATAGACAGAGAGACAAGATATTCAATGACAAAAACAAATTTCAACAATACTTACACAGAAATCCAGTGTTACAGAAGATACTAGAAGGAAAAATACAACCCAAGAAAACTACTTTCAAGAAAAAACAGGAAATAAATAACCTCACTACAGGAAAACAAAGAGTATTCAAACACACAAACACACTACCATAGTCAATATAATTCACTTTTTTGATTGGATCTTCTTTTGAGTTTAGTGACAGAGTAATACCAGCTTAATAAAAAGAAAGTTGAAACTGTTCATCCTATTTCTTTTCTACAGGTAATTTGAGGATATTGATGTTAGTTACTCTTTGAAGGTCCAGTAGAATTTGGCAATGAATCCCTACTACTTCTATCTCATTGGTTGCTATAGATCTATTTAATTTATTTACTTTGACTTGATTTAATCTTGATGGATCCTGTGTATTGCTATTAGATTTACCAGTTTAGTGGAATATAAAATTTACAAGTATATCCTTATGATTCAAAGGTTTTCTAAGTGTCTTGTTGTATCTCCCCTTTCTTTTCTAATTTTTATAAATTTGTTTTTTCACATTGTAAAACTTTATTTATATTTTTATAAAGTACAGTTTATTCACTTTGTATCCCCATTGTAACCTCCTCCCTCATTCCCTCCCAATCCCACCCTCCCTCTCTCATCTCCTCCCTTGCCCCTACCCAACCATTGATAGGGGAGGTCCTCCTCCCCTTCCATCTGACCCTAGGCTATCAGGTCCCATCAGGAGTGGTTGCAGCATTGTCCTCCTCTGTGGCCTGGCAAGTCTCCTTCCACCTCAGGAGGAGGTGATCAAAGTGCCAGCCACTGAGTTCATGTCAGAGACAGTTCCTATTCCCATTACTAGGGAACTCACTTGGATACTGAGCTGCCATGGACCATATCTGTGTAGGGGTTCTAGGTTATCTCCATGCATGGTCCTTGAATGGAATATCAGCTTCAGAAAAGACCCCTGTGCCCAGAAAATTTTTTATCTGTCGCTCTCCTTTTAGAGCTCCTGTCCTCTCCGGGTCTTTCTATCTGCTCCGTCTTCCATAAGATTCCCTTCTTTCTGCCCAAAGTTTGGCTAGGAGTCTCAAAATCTCCTTCAATAACTTGATGGGTAAAGTCATTCAATGGCCCTCTGTGGTGGGCTCTTGCCCTTTTACCTGTTTTCTCCCTCTTCCAACGTACATCCTCTTTGTTTTTCTGCATGAGGATTGATCATTTTACCCAGGGTCTTGCTTAGCTTCGTTAGGTGTACAGATTTTAGTATGTTTATCCAATATTATATGTCTAATATCCACTTATAAGTGAACATATACCATGTGTGTCTTTCTGCTTCTGGGATAACTCACTCAGGATAATCTTTTCTACTTCCTGCCATTTGCCTGCAAATTTCATAATTTCCTTGTTTTTAATTGCTGAGTAGTATTCCATTGTATAAATGAACCACAATTTCTGTATCCATTCCTTAGTTGAGGGACATCTGGGTTGTTTCCAGATGCTGGCTATAACAAAGCTGCAACGAACATGGTTGAGCAAATGTTCTTGTATATTTGAGCATGTTTTGTATATAGGCCTAGGAGTGCTATAGCTGGATCTTGAGGTAGCAGTATTCCTAATTTTCTGAGAAAGCACCAGATTGATTTCCAAAGTGGTTGAACAAGTTTACATTCCCAACAGCAATGGAGGAGGGTTCCCCTTTCTTTACATCCTCTCCAGCATATGTTCTCCCTTGAGTTTTTCATCATAGCCATTCAGTTGGGTATAGGGTGAAATCTCAGGGTCATTTTGATTTGCATTTCCCTGATGACTAGGGATGATGACCATTTCTTTAAGTGTTTCTCTGCCATTCAATATTCCTCTATTTAGAATTCTCTTTTTAGCTCTGTACCACATTTTTAATTGGGTTACTTGATTTGTTTTGCTGTTTAACTTCTTGAGTTTTTATATATTCTGGATATTAGCCCTCTGTCAGATATAGGACTGGTAAAGATCCTTTCCCAATATGTAGGCTGCCATTTTGCTCTGACAACAGTGCCTTTTGCTTTACAGAAGTTTTTCATTTTCATGAGGTCCCATTTATTGATTGTTGATCTTAGAGCCTTTGCTGATGAGTGTTCTCTTAAGGAAGTTGTCTCCTGTGTCAATGAGTTCAAGGCTCTTCCCCACTTTTTCTTTTAAGAGGCTTAATGTGTCTGGTTTTACATTGAGTTCTTCGATCCATTTTGACTTTAGTTTTGTGCAGGGTGCTGAATATGGATCTATTTGCATTTTTCTACATGTTAGGTCCAATTAGACCAGCACCATTTGTTGAAGATGCTGTCTTTTTTTCCCCCATTGTACGGTTTTAGATTCTTTGTCAAAAATCAAGTATCCATAGGTGTATGGATTTATTTTTGGGTCTTCTATCATATTCTATTGATCCACCATTCTGTTGCTATGCTAGTACCATGCAGTTTTTATTACTATTGCTTTGTAGTACAGTTTGAGATCAGGGATGGAGATATCCCCAGAGGATCTGTAGTTGTACAGTATTGTTTTAGCAATTCTGGTTTTTTTTTGTTTTCCATATGAAATTGAGACTTGTTCTTTCAAGGTCTGTAAAGAATTGTGTTGGTATTTTGATGGGAATTCCAGTGAATCTGTAGATTGCTTTTGGCAGGATGGCCATTTTCACTGTTAATCCTACTGATTCATGAGCATGGGAGATCTTTCCAACTTCTGTTATCTTCTTCAATTTCTTTCTTTAGAGACTTGAAGATTTTTTCAAACAGGTCTTTCACATGCTTGGTTAGAGTCACATCAAGGTACTTCATGTTATTAGTGGCTATTGTGAAAGGTGTTGTTTCCCTAATTTCTCTCTTAACCCTTTTGTCTTTCGTATACAGGAGGGCTACTAATTTTTTTGAATTAATTTTGTATCCAGCCACTTTGCTGAAGGTGTTTATCAGCTGAAGGAATTCTCTGGTAGAATTTTTGGGGTCGCTCATGTATACTATCATATTATCTGGAAAAAGTGATATTTTGACAAATCCTTTCTGATTTGTATTCCTTTGATCTCCCTTAGTTGTCTTATTGCTCTAGCTAGGAGTTCAAGTACTGTACTGAAGAGATAACTTGTCCCTGAGTTCAGTGGGATTGCTTTAAATTTATCACCATTTAGTTTGATGTTGTCTATAGGCTTGCTGTATATTGTCTTTACTATGTTTAGGTATGTGCCTTGTATCTCTGATTTCTCCAAGCCTTTAAACATGAATGGGTGTTGGATTTTTTCAAATGCTTTTCTGCATCTAAGGAGATGATCGTGTGGTTTTTTGCCTTCAGTATGTTTATATGGTGGATTACATTGATGGATTTCTGTGTATTGAACCATCCCCTCATGCCTGGGATGAAGCCTGCTTGGTCATGGTGGATGATATTTTTTATGTGTTCTTAGATTGGGCTTGTGGGTATTTTATTGAGTATTTTTGCATCAATGTTCATGAGAAACAGGTCTGAAGCTCTCTTTTTTGTTGGGTCTTTGTGTGGTTGAGGTATCAAGGTGACTGTGGCTTCATAGAATAAGTTTGGTAATGTTCCTTCTGTTTCTATTTTGTGCAATGGTTTGAAGAGAATTGGAGTTAGCACTTCTTTGAGGGTCTGGTAGAATTCTGTGCTGAAACCATCTGGCCTGTGCTTTCTGTGGAAGGGAGACTTTTGATGAGTGCTTCTATTTCCTTGTGGGATATAGGAATATTTAATCTATTTACCTGATCTTGATTTAATTTTGGTAGATGGAATCTATCAAGCTAATTTTCCATTTCCTTTGTATTTTCAAATTTTGTGGCACATAGGCTTTTGTAGTAAGACCTAATGAATGTTTGGATTTCCTCAGTGTCTCCTTATGTCTCCCTTTTCATTTCTGATTTTGCTGATTTGTATAGTTTCTCTCTGCCTTTTAGTTAGTTTGATTAAGGGTTTGTCTTTCTTGTTGACCAATGAATGCCAGTTCCTTTTATTGTGGAGTTGGTGGTGTTGCTGTGTTTCAGTGCTTGTTTTCTTTTAATTCTTTGTTGTGAAGTTATCTACATCTTATGTTTTCTTGGGTGTAGTTGACTTCCTTGGATTGGAGTTTTCCTTCTAGTATCTTTTCTAGGGCTGAGTGTAGATATTGTTTAAATTTAGTTTTGTCATAGAATATTTTGTTTTCTTCATCTATTTTGATTGAAAGCTTTGCTGGCTATACTAGTCTGGGTTGGCATTTGTGGTCTCTTAGTCTGCATGACATCTTCACAAGCCTTTCTGGCTTTCATAGTTTCTGTTGAGAAGACAGCTGTGATTCTAATAGGTCTACCTTAATATGTTACTTGGACTTTTCCCCTGGCTGCTTTTTTTATTATTATTAACTGAATGGAGATCTTTATTTTATACATCAGCTATAAGTCTTATAATATATTTAAAGTATCTTGCAATCAGTTTGACTATATAATTGCTTATAAAACTAGTAACTTGTAAATTTTAGTAAATTATATATTTCTGCTACTAAGCTTCATCAGCAGTCACCAATATTACTTATTTAATAATAATAAAGAATGTGAATTGATAGTTAAGGCATAAAGGGTTTTAAAAAGCTAATGTTTCACTTGTGAAAATTTGGTTCTTACCTAAACCACTCTATTTAGAATGTAAGATGAAGCACTGCAGAATCACAAAAGTGTGCAGAAGTGGTCTATTTTATTATTGTAATTATTCATAGAATTATATTTCTTTTTTAATGTAATTTATTTATTTTTATACTAATCACAGGTTAGGTGCTTTGCATCCCAGGCATAGCCCCCTCCCTCATTCCCTCCCACTCTCCCCATCCCTCCCTCATCTCCTCCTCGCCTCCTCCAAGTCCACAGACGGCCCTGGCTGTTTTTAATATTTTTTATTTGTTCTTTAGATTTAGTGTTTCGACCATTATGTGACATGAAGAGTTTCTTTCGTGGTTTAGTCTATTTGGTGTTCTGTGGGCTTCTTGTATGTGTATGGACATCTTTTTCTTTAAGTTGGGAAATTTTTCTTCTATGATTTTTTTTGAAAATATTTTCTGGGACTGGAGCCTTGATTCTTCTATTTCATCTATTCCTATTATTCTTAGATTTGGTCATATCACAGCATCCTTGATTTCTTGGCTGTTTTGTGTTTAGAATTTTTCCGATTTTATTTTTTCTTTGAGAGATGTATCTATTTCTGGAATTGTATCTTCAGTGCTTGAGATTCTTTCTTACATCTCTTGTACTCTGTTGGTGTTGCTTACCTTTGTAGTTCCTGATCTTTTCTCTAAGTTCTTCTTCTCCAGGGTTTTCTCTGTGTTTTCATTATTGATTCTAATTCTGTTTTCATGTCTTTCACCATATCCTTTTTGTGTTTGAATGTTGATTCCTGTCTTTCCATGATGGCTCTATTTTTTTGTTCATTTCCCCTCTATATGCCACTAATTGTGCCTCTACTTGTGCCTCTACATGTTTGGCTGTATTTTGAGAGTTTTGTTCATTTCCTCTTTATGTGGCTCTAATACTGGATAAGTATAGCTTTAAAATCATTTTCCTGTGTTTCTGATGGATTAAAATATCAGTGTATTTTGGAGGTTGCTGGTGAATTCATGACGTCTTGATTTTTGTTGGATGTATTCTTAAGCCAACCTTTACCCATCTGCTTATCTGTAACCTTTGCTATTTGTTCCTGGATTCTGTCATTTCTGTCTGTCTTTGGTGTCTGTAATATTCTTCAGGAAGATGAGAGTGGTTTGCTTAGTGGCTTACAGGCCTGTTGTACTGTCCTCCTGGTATTCAGATCTTTCTGGGCTACAGAAATTGTGTGTCTAGATTCCACTGGGAGACTCACATAACAGGGCCTTCAATGTTGCCCACAGTGGGGGTGGAGGTGGGAGGGATCAGATGTCTGGCTGCTCATTAGAGGGATCCTTGTTCTGAAGCTCTGCCAGCACTCACTTAAAGGCACACTCATTTGCTAGCAGGCTATTTTCAAAGTTTTGGATCCTATGCCCTTCAGATAAGGTGCACTGGTCACCTCCAAGAATACCCCTCTTGTTAGTTCCTTTTTTCTTTTTTTTTTTAAATCTCAAGCTTTTGATTAATTTGGCTAAAATTTTGTCAATCTCATTATTTCTTTTTTTGAAAATCAACTCTTCACTTCATTGATTCTTTGTACTTCTTCTCATTTTTATTTTGATTATTTCTTTATTTCTTCTACTCTGAGGGTATTTTTTATTCTTGTTTTCCAAAGCATTCAAATGTATCATTAAGTTATTAATTTGAGAACTCTCATATTCTTTGATATGGGCACTTAATGCTATAAATGTTCTTTTGTTTTGGTTTCTTGTGTCCCATAGATTTGGTGTGTCATGTTTCCATTTTCATTCAATGAACTTTAAATTTTTTCTCTTAATTTCATCACAGATCCAGTTATCATTCAGTAGTGTACTGCTGTGTCTCATGAGTTTGTATACTTTTTGTGGCTTCTATTGTCATTTTCTGACTTTATTCTATTGTGGGCATGGTGTTATTTCAATTTTTCTATAATTGCTGAAGCTTTGCATCCTAGTATGTGGTTGATTTTAGAGAATGTTCCATGGTCTGCTACGAAGAGTTAATATTCATTAGAATTTGGGTGGAATGTTCTTTAGTTGTCTGCTAAACCTATGGATTTATGGTATAACTTAATTTCAATATTTCTCTGTTTAGTTTTGTTTAAATGACCTGTCTATTGGTGAGAGTGGGGTATTGAAGTCACTCACTATCACCATGTTGAAATTAATCAGTGGTTTCAGATATGGTAATATTTGAAAAAAATGAGTTTTCCTCATTTGGTGCATATATGTATAGGATTATAGTATCATCTTAATGAATAGTTCCTTTAATGAGTATTAAATGTTCTTTTGTATCTCTTTTGAGTTATGATTTGAAATCCTTTTTTGTGTCAGATATTAGGTAGTTATGCCTGGTTTTTGTTCTATTTGCCTGGAATATATTTTTCATCTGTCTTTGGCAGAGTTACTATTGCTGTGATAAAACAATATGATCAAATGCAGTTTGGGAAGTTAAGGGTTTACCTCGATTACATTCACATCACTGTTCATTATCAAATGAAGTCAGGACAGGAATTGAAGTAGGACAGGAGCCTGAAGGCAAAAGCTGATGCAGAGCCTGTAGAAGAATGCTATTTATTGACTTACTCCTCATGGCTTGCTTATCTTGCTTTCTTATAGAAACCAGAACTATAGGCCTAGGGTGGTACCACCTTCATTGGCCTGAGCCCTCCAACATTAGTCACTAAATAACAAAATACCCTACATGCCTGCCTCCAAGCACACTCTTATTAAAGCCCTTTCTCTTCTAGAAAATGACTACAGCTTGTGTCCATTTGACATAAAATCCAGACAGCAATAAATCATCCTTTTTACTAATGGCAGTTTCTATTGTTGAGGGTGAGATGTGTTTCTTGGAGACAGCAAAAGTGTATAGGTCCTATCTTCTAATACAATATATTAGTCTGTGCCTTTTGGTTGGGGAATTGAAACCATTGTTATTTAGAGCTATTACTAAACAATGGTTATTAACACCTGTCATTTTGTTGTTTTTGTGGTCTTTTCTTAACATCTTTCAATTAAGTGTTCTGGAATTGTTTATTACTTGTGACCCTGTGACCTCTTGAATCTGTTTTGTTTGTTCATTTGTTTGTTTCTTCAGATCAAAGTATTTTTTTCAATGTTTTTTGTAGCGTCATGTTAGTGGATATAAATTCCATAGCAGTGCCATTGCGCAGACCTGGATCCATCTAAAAGAATCCTAGCAGATCAGAGCAGCAAAAATCCCAGCATCAAAGAAAGAGGGGATTATCAAGTCCCATCCCAAGTTGAACAGCTACTGACAAGTGGTGACTTCTGGAGCAAGGGCCAGTCAAGTTTTTTCAAGATATGGCCTTCAAGAGGCTAGCTGCGCTCCAGTAGATAGTTCTATTCTCATGCACCTACGGGAGCATTAAACAGAATTGGTGTGTTTTAAAGGTGCTTGTTACATTTGTAGAAAAAGTGGAGGGACAAATAGGAGGAGATTTGAGTAAAACACACTATAGGCATAGATGAAACTCTCAAATGAAAAAATTAAAAGTTCCTTTAATCTGTTTTCATCATGAAAAGTTTTCATTCCCCTTTCAATTTTAGTATATAGTTTTGCTGAATATGGTAGTCTTGGTTGACAATTTTTGTCTTTCAGAACTTGCAATATGTATTTCCAGTCCCTTCTGGCTTTCTTATTTTATTCATTTCTTTGTGTAGTTCCTGTACACTCTAGGAAGACTTAAGAAAGGGAAGCACACTACAGGAGGCATGTTAGCTGGGATTCTGGTACAAGAGAGTTTCAGGCTACATACATATGCTTGGGAAAA
>CM053764.1:20285820-20309263 GCA_028658305.1 Pachyuromys duprasi | reverse complement strand
CTAGATGAAATGAGAAACCAGACAACTGCTTTCAATAATCATATCTTATAACCAGTCAATTCATTTTGTTATTTACTACTCTCTCCCAAGAATTTTGACTTTAATAAAGTGCTGTATCTAAAATGCCGTATCCTATAATGAAATTATTTGCACTTCATATCAAAAATAATAAGTCAGTATTGTAGTCAAAATTAATCACTTGGCATAAAACGTACTCAACAGCCAAAATATTATTTGCTGCTAGAAGTTCTTTCACCATTTGTTGGCTCATTTGCATCATCATATTGTATCAGAGGATGTCTCTAACATTACTGAATGGCAGGTTGGCTGTGGGCTGAAAAGTTAAGTTTGGGAATCTCTGAAATAATTGTAACTCTGTATCATGACATTTCTAAGAGAATCTCATGGCTGATCTTTGTCACTCATCATCAAAACATTTCTGTCTTTATTTTAAAGGAAGATCATTACAAGAACAAAGTTTGTCTATATCAAAGAGCCTCAAAACATCTTGCCTAAGGGTTCATCATTTAAGAGCCACAAGAGCTTTTGATTGTGTATATTTTCTTGATTTACTATTTTGGAAATAAAAACTAAGAAATAAATTAATGTAGTAAGTCATCAAAAATAACACTAACATGTAACATGTTTATAAAAAATAACTGTTTCAAACAATAAAAATTGGTATTATTATTGTACTTTTTTTCAATCCTGTTTAATATGTAGTTTAATTTCTATGACAAAAGGGATTCTTTGATCTATATCTACAAAAAGTTTTATCATTTTATGTCACTTTGGCCATAGCAACGAGAAAACACAATCTCACACATATGCTGTGTATCTGAACACCTGAAAGCTGCAGGATAGTCTTCACAGATTTCTCAGATAGTTTTTGTTGATACTTTCTTTGCTATCCCACAAAAGCTCAGAAAGCTGAAACTTCAATTGTGTTTTTATGAGCGCTATGAAGTCATATTTATGAACTTTCCATAAACTGCTAAACAAAAGTCCACTGGTAATGCCATTCATTGATCATTTTGAAAATGTTACATCATGGAATTATGTAGATAATCCCATTTAAAATTATTTTTCAAGTCTTAAATAATTAAATTCAAGGTTTTGAGTATGACAAGTCTATGTTCTGACATGATGCTCCAAAACGGTGATATGTGTTTCTTTATGCAGCATATAAATTTGTATTTTTTAGTATCATACTTAGCTTGTTATAGAATGATTTTTTTTGCCTTTCTTATTTTATTCTATTTTTTATTAATTACAGTTTATACACTTTATATCCCAGTTGTAGCCCTCTCCCTGGTCTTCTCCCAATCCCATCTTCCCTCCCTCTTTTCCTCCCTTGCCCTTCCCCCAGTCCACTGATAGGGGAGGTCCTCCTTCCCTTCCATCTGACCCTAGCCTATCAGGTCTCACCAGGACTGTCTGCATTGTCTTCCTCTGTGGCCTAGCAAGGCTGCATCCCCCCATCAGGGGAAGATGATCGCCTTTTGAAAAATCCATCACAATGCAATTTGTAAGCTTTTCTAAATTCTATTTCACTTGAAACCTTAAATTTGTTTCAAGGACATCTACAGTTTGTTTCTTTAAATGAGACAGACTTTTGGAAGAAGGAGAAAACAGGAAACAGAACAGGAGCATACCACAGAGGGCCTCTGAAAGACTCTACCCAGCAGTGTATCAAAGCAGATACTGAGACTCATAACCAAACCTTCAGCAGAGAGCAGGGAATCTTATGAAAGAACTGGGTGAAGGTAAGACCTGAAGAGGACAGGAGGTCCACAAGGAGAGAAACAGAACCAAAATATCTGGGCCCAGGGGTATTTTCTGAGACTGATACTCCAACCAATGACCATTCATGGAGATAACCTACAACCCCTGCTCAGATGTGGCCCATGGCAGTTCAGTGTCCAAGTGGGATCTATAGTAATGGGAACAGGGACTGTCTCTGACATGAACACAGTGGCTGGCTCTTTGATCACCTCTAGCTGAGGGGGAGCAGCCTTTCCAGGCCACAGAGGAAGAAAATTCAGCCACTCCTGATGAGACCTAATAGACTAGGATCAGAAGGAGAAAAGAAGACCTCTCCTATCAGTGGACTTGGGGAGGGACACGGTTGCAGAAAGGGGAGGAAGGGAGGGATTGGGATGGGAGGAGGGAGGGGGCTACAGGGGGGATACAAAGTGAATAAAGTGTAATTAATAAAGAATTTAAATTAAAAAGAGGATGTTATAAAGCAGCAATGGATTATAGGTCAAATGTTGAGACACAAAAGCTCAGAAAACAAATTTAACATTGGAGAAGTAGGAACTGAAAAACTAAATGAGCTGTGGTGTGAATGGATGGGGATCTCTGGGAGAAGCTGGAGACTTGCCTCAGGGCAGGCTCCTGGGAGGATATGGGACGGCTCTAGCAGAGTCTCCTAGCAATGAGGAATATGGAGACTGAAGTGTTTACCCCTTATAGCCAGGTAGGACATTCAATGCAGGGAGGGAGACACCAACCCACCAATAAAACATTTGACCCAAAATTTACCCTGCATGCAAGAGTAGCAGGGATGACTATGTAGCAGTTTGAGGAAACGGACAACCAATAACTGGGCCAAGTTGAGACCCACCGCATAGGAGAGAGAGAGAGCTAAGCCCTGTCGTTATTAATGATACTCTGCAAAGCTTGGAGTTGTAAGTCAACCATGGTTGTCCTCTGAAAAGCCCCACTCAACAGTAGAACAAATCAGATGCTGAGATCCACAGCCAAACATAAAACAAAGATCTGGGAATCTTGTGGAAGAGTTGGGGGAAAGATAGAGGGCCTGGAAAAGAATAAGAACTCCATAAGAAGGCCAACAGAGTCAACTAACCTAGGCGATGGGGGCTCACAGAGACTTAACCATCAACCTAAATGCACGGACTGGATCCTGGTCCCCTTCAGCTCTGGAGCCTACTGACAGCTCAGTCTTCATGTGGGGGTCCCTTAGCACCTGGAGCAGAGGCTGTCACTGACATGGACACAGTTGCCTGCTACTGGATCACTTTCACCTATCTGAGCAGCCCAGCTGTGCCTGACCTCAGTGGAAGAGGATGCTCTTAGTCTTGATGTGACATGAAGTGGCTGGCAAGATGGCATGTGGGGAAAGTGAGGGCTCCTTCTTCTGAAAAGAAGAGGAGAGAGGAATGGGGGAAGAGGGTGGGACTGTGAGGAGAGAAGTGAGGAGGCAACAATCGGTATGCAAAGTGAATAAATAATAAAAATTAAAAACCAAAAACAAAATCCCATGATTAAAATATATTTACATAATACAGAGTATGTATAAATGTAATAAGTTTTAGAAAAATAATATACAACACAAGATTGACATAAAATGGACCATCACAAGCAAGAACATTTGCAATGCAAACTGAGAACACAGCTATCATACTGTTTATGTCTCAAAGGTGCATAAGGTGAGCGAAGAGAGCTGTTATTATTTACTGATTGCTGAGTGGAGGGCAGAGTGAGAGAGGGCAACGGCATTTTAATAAATATGGAAAGGAAGTTTAGAAACTACGTACAATGTATTTACTCAAATGTTTACATCGCATTTATTAGATTTCTCAGCCGAGTTGTGGGTGTTGGCAGTTATGGTTTGGTATATTTACAGCAAATGACGATCTGCCTTATAAAAGTAAGTGGTCACTCTCCTCTAAAAAGGAAAAAAGAAAAAAAAACAGGTGGTGGTGATTGCCTGGTACATAGAGGCATTTTAATTTCAAACAATTCTATCCGGGCTGCCAGACCATTGCACCCACAAATCTTGAAGTGTGGGTAAGCTGAGGAAGTTGGCAAGGAATTCTTTTTTAGTTGCTCGGGTTTCTTTCTCCATCAGGCATTAAAATCCAAGTAAATGTGCATTCAGATCACACCTGTTTCAGTTTCCCAAAAAGTGCAATTTCAGCTAATTTAACAATTCATTCCTCTTAGGGATACATTTTAGTGGGAGATTTAAGCTAGTGAGATCAGCCTGGGTAAATCATGCAGTTAACTGATTTTTGATAATAGAAAAATTTGGCTGGTTAAAAATGCTTAAAGACTGGAAGTACTGAACGCAGGGGGTCACCAGGAAGAATTCTGCTTCTGTAACCAGGAGGCAAAGGCCCAGGTCTCCTGTCACTAACTTCAGCTTTCATTCTCTAACAACCTCTTCTTGGTCTATTACCCAAAAACAAGAATTAAGAAGGTCATGGGAATGATAAATCCAGGGCTGCAATGAAACGTGATGCAGACAGGTTGTTGAATAAAACCAACTCTTACACTCCTTCCGTCCAACTCCAGCCATTAGCTAACAGCTTTAGAAAAAAAAATATTCTTCGTTTTAGAGGATGGATATCGGTGTGGTGTTCTCTAGTTCTACAGGTCAGATTTTAAGCTTCAGGATAGTGTAATGATATTCCTTCTGTGTAGCATGAGGAGGCAACACTTCTGCTCTGGATTCAGTTGTTCAGTGCGGTTTGTATCCTTTAGATAGTTAGTTTAGGGACTTCCTCTGTTGACTACTGTGTAAAGATACCCATCATCAGATACAAATAAAAAGCAAGACTTCCGTCCCTGTAGCCATTATAAAGCTGCCTCTTCCTCAAAGCAGGTATCGACCATGAAATTCACTAAGTTCAGCGATGGTGAGCTGTTGAACTTCAATCAGACCAGGCATTTGAATCATGAAGTGGCTCCTCCATCATGCAGAATGGGGAGAAAGCTAGTAAGCACAAAATATGAAAGTCCAGGGAGCTCAGCATTCCCCGAGGCGCAAACTCACCTGTGTTAATCCCGTTTATGAAGTTTTGGAACCAGCTGTCAGGAAAGGCAGTGAAACCCATGGTATAAATGTTTTTGAACCTTGTTATGATTTAACAGCATGGATTGCATTGGGGGGGTACCATTTTAAAGTTTTTGTTTCATTTTTAATTTATTATGAAATAAAATATTTACTCTGGAAAACACAATTAAAAATCTTTGGCTATAGCTTTTGAAATAATTCCTTAATTGCAATAAGCTTTGGTCTTGTTCTTTTTGCGAAACATAAAAATCCAAGAGTCTCAATAATTTACACATATACTTCTTCTATGGAAATCACTATGGAGTCAGTGTCCGCAAGGGTCTTCTTGTTCAAATCTGCCTGTGTGCATTCTTTGTCTGAAATAAAATACTTGAGTAATTTTCTTGTCCTCTTTTTCCTGAGGCCTATCTAGCTTACTATCATTGTATCATCATCAGCAGCAGCATCAAAGGATATTAAACTTTCTCCAAAGGTTTCACAACTCTGTGTACACATGGCTTTGTGTAGAAGCTGGATAAAGTCATAGGTGAAGATAAGATGCTCTCCGTTGCGTTGCTGATGCTGCCTTGCCCCTCTGAGGATCTTCCTTTTCCTGCTCCCTCAGTCAGAACAGCTTCTTATGCAGGAATCTGCAACATACACATTCTCCTCTGTGCCATGTCTTTGTTTAGTAAAACAAACAAACAAACAAACAAACAAACAAACAAACAAAAACCCCCACAATTTTTATATGGCAAAGATACCCTTTCTACCACTGTTTGATGTGTCTCTGTCCATATATCTACCTGGTTTATGCCATGTGTCTTTTTCCTGTCTCCTAGGTCCATGTAGCTTATTTCTATTATTCTGAAGTTTTCAGATGAAGCCACACTAGAGTAAGAGAGACGGCCTCCACTCACCCACTGTCACCCCTCAACTGCTGTAACATGTTTCTGAGATCCAGAGAAGTGCAATGAGTCGTTCAAGATCTCATCTGAGTACAAGTCTCAGACAGCTGAGAGGGAGGGCCACTCGGCTCTGAAGCAGGTCCCGCAGGTGCTGTGCTTAGAGGTAGACAGAGGCTCAAGGGAGTCTGGACAGAGATGCAGGAGGAAGTGTGGTGACGTCACTAAGAGAGCAAAGAAAAAGACACAGAACAAGATCATGTATCGGTATGTGGAGAACAATTGTGGGTCACATTCCATTTTGATATGGCTTCATATTTGGTGTTTTATGTATCTTTTTCTTTCAAAATAAATGTTCTGTGTCTCAATTTTCCCATGTTTATCTTAACCGAAGATATATTGAGTAGTAGCAATTATTAATCCTCTTTTTTTGTTTGTTTGTTTGTTTGTTTATGCTGGCCACCATCCCTGATTTTACTGTTGCTCACCCTAACCCCTTGCATTTTTATCAGGGAGAAGGAGGCAATGACAGACAATTTACTCACAGTGTTTTAGCCTTATCCTTGCCTTTGCTCAACCACTAGTCAATTTTATTTTATTTTATTTTATTTTATTTTATTTTCTGTTTTACCTCACTTTATATGCCAAGGCCAGCATTTTGGGTATTTGCTTGGCCAACCTCAATATACATCTGCCTCTCATTTGTATTTAGGTCACTTGCAGCCTTAACAAATTCAAGCTCTGGATTTTATGTTTTTAAGGCTTTATTTTACATTTTCTGAGCCAAAGTAACCTTCCAATGCTATTAAACATCCAAGGTCTGTAAGTAATTCCCTTTTTTAATGAGTCCCCAGCTGCATCTCTTGCAAACTTCTCAGTACCAAACCTCTTCACCAAACTCCCAGTCTTACTCTATAATGTTCTCTCTTTCTTATTTGACGATCAAAATCACCCCCTTCAGAACCATCTGCTTGAAATAAAAATAAACCTTAAAAAAATGAGGGTTGGAAAGACAGCTCAGCAGTTAAGAATGCTCCCAGCTTTTCCAGAGGACACAAGTTCAGTTCCCAGCATCCCTGTCAGGGAGCGCATAACTTCCTATAGCTCTAATTTAAAGAGATCTGACACCTCATTTTGGCTTTGGCAGCTCCCCGCCCCCCAACTCACCCACATGTGCATATCCACAGACAGAAGACACATGCGTACACATAAAACTAAAAGTACACCTTAAAAGACAGCTTGTCTGCTTCCATCTCCCTTTAAACTCTTCTATTGAAGGCTGACATTTACACCAGGGATCTGCGTGATTCAATTTTATTCCAAATCCTTGGGGACTTGGCTTCGTGCAGTCTCTTCTTTGTTCTTGCAAAAAGAATTCCTCCTGTGTTAGATTTTCCTTCTCAGGTGTTCCCAACTAAAAGCTTCCCTTCATCTATTTCTGTATATTAACTGACCACTTCCTGGCAGGGTTTATTTATTTTTTTTGGAAGAATAATTTATACCAAATTTGTGTTTAATTTCTCTTCAACTCACTGAAATAGAATTTTTGTCTCCACCATCCAGATGAACTGTGGTCTGTGAATTAGCCCTAGCCTTATTTGTTTTCTTGCAATATTCAGCATGTGTGGCTACATTTTTTTTTTTACTGTGAAAACCATGCTTTAAACATTGTATCATGTTACTTGGTTTAAAAATTTCATGTTCCCTTTCAGGCCACAGCTTATCACAAGACCACAGAATTCTCAAGTTTTCAAATATTGCCTGTCCTTGGGCATCTGCTCTTGCCTCTGCGTTACTTCCCATTTGATGTTCTAATAACTCCATAGAAAACTGTCTCCCCAAGCTCTACAACAATCCCCACTCTGTGGATTCGGAGACCTATGTCAGTGTCTTCCATGATCATTTGGATGACAAAGGCATCTTTCCAAGGCTGAACTCCTCTCTTTCATGTTATTTCTTCCCCCACTAAAAAGTGTCACTTAGCCGTCTTCACAGTCTGCAAACCTAGGATGTACAAATCCTCTCAGTTCATCTTCCTCTATGACTCCGACAGCCAACAATGAACCAAGGTTTCACTGAGTTCCATCATTCACTTTTGTATATCAAATTTGCCTTTCTGTTTGTATTTATCATGGTGTTTCTTGAAATGGCCATAACTGAGAGCCTGGGGCTACCAGGTCTTCCTCCTTGTCATCTCAACTCTAAACTTTTACACATCAAAATTCAATTTCACTTTACTGCCAAAGTCGTTCCCTTAAAAGAAGCCAAAACTGTTGGGACCACTAACATCTTAAAACCCATCTCTTGCTCTCTGTTCTTTTAAGATAATGTTCAGACTCCTCAGCTTCCCACCATGTTTGCATGTACAGCTTTCATTTTTGCAGACCATGCCTATTCAGGAATCCACCATATTTTCACCTCTTCTGTTGCCTCTTTTGGAAAATTCCATGCGAAATTTTTATACATTTCAAAAACATGTATAGTTCCCACCAGTATTTCATTTTAAATAAAAATTTAGACCTGGGCCATCTTGGAGAAACACTCTCTGACTGTCTGTTTTGTTATACCTAGTTTTTGAACTGTGTTTCTCACATTCATCACCTGAATTTGTTTCTTCCTCACATTTTTTTTTCTGTCTGGACTGTAAGCACTATGCATTTTATACAAAGTCATAGTAGCTTCATAATCAAACTTCAACAGTATCCAGCACATGTTACTCAGTCAAAAGCCATTGAACACATTCATTCTCCATTGGCCTGCTGGGTTATTTCCCTCACTAATGACACAGAATGCCTGGCATGAGCAGCTTCGACCGGAGGTCTATTGACCTGATAGTTTTATAGAAGGGCAACTTACTCCATGATGAAGAGGAGGCAAAGAGAAAAGGAATGTAGGCGCTCTGCTTGCTCCCCTTCAACCTTTTATTTCGTCTGTGCACCAAGACCACTTGATAGTGCCATTTACATTTTGTGCCTCTCCAGAAATGCATATACAGACATAACCAAAACCTATCTTACCATGTAACTCTAAGTAATTCGAAATGTCAAGCTGTTAGCTTGACAATGATAGTCACGACTACTAAATCCCTTAGATACGGATCTCTAGCTCTGTCTCTCTATAAATTTGGATGTGAATGGGTACATGTTCTTGAAGAATATGTAGTAGAGTAGGGATTATCAGCTAAGTTAAAATGCATACAATACTAATACACAATCATTGTGGCATTGTGAAAAATAAAGATGTTGAAAAAAAGAGCAGGGAAATCAACTCGCATAATTACTGCTTTAATTATAAATTTGCACTCACTGGTGATTATTCTATTTTAGAGCAGTTCCAATTAATATGATGTGTTAAATAATCTTAACTCATACATGATTTCCCTTCTCCTTGAATTATCTGGCCAAATTTCATCTGTATATAGCTTTCTTTTATCTTCTATTTTACTTTCTATTATAACACAAAAGAAACGTACCGTTAGTACATTTATTTTTTCTATTTTTTTCATTTTTTAAAAAAATATTATTGACTTTGTAGTCCCGTCCGTTGTCCCCTCTCAATACCACCCTTCTTCTTTCTTCTCCTCCAATTCCCCTCCCCAAGTTCACTGATAGGGGAGGTCCTTCTCCCTAAGCCTATCAGGTCTCATAAGGACTGGCTGCATTGTTGTCCTTGGTGGCCTGGTAAGGCTGCCTCCTCTTCACGGGGAGGTGATCAAAGATCCAGACACTGAGTTCATGTCAAAGACAGCATGTTTCCCTTACTACAGAACCCACTTGGAGACTGAGCTGCTACATCTGTGAAGGGGGTGTAGGTCCTCTCGATACAGCACAGGCTCTAAGATCAACAATCAATAAATGGGACCTCATGAAACTGAAAAGCTTCTGTAAAGCAAAGAACACTGTTGTCAGAACAAAACGACAGCCTACAGACTGGGAAAAGGACCTTCACCAACCCTATATCTGACAGAGGGCTAATACCCAGAATATATAAAGAACTCGAGAAGTTAAATACCAACAAACCGAGTAATCCAATTAAGAAATGGGGTAGAGAGCTAAACAGAGAATTCTCAATAGAGGAATATTGAATGGCAGAGGCGCACTCAAAGAAATGCTCAAAATCCTTAGTCATCAGGGAAATGAAAATCAAAACGACCCTGAGATTTCACCTGACATCCATCAGAATGCTAGGTACATTTCTTATAGGAGACAGCATCAGTGCTTACCTCTCAAATTGTTAATTCAAATAACTACATTGGTATTGTCCTATTGCTAAGTGCAGTGTAAAAGTGCCTACACCTCCGATGAGCCGAGCGGATAGCAACATATGCAAATCTCAGACCTGGGCAAGAGTTTGTTCTGGACCTCCAACTTTCATTTCCATTTGGAATATTAGTTTTAATACCACCTGTCAACAAAACTCGCAGATGTTAACTGAACAGAGAAAGCGTATTTGTGTGTGTGTGTGTGAGCGCATGTGTGTGTTTACCGAAAACCTTTCTGGCCCTAAATGACTATAAATATACTTTATGTAAGTACCTAGTGCTTGAATGGGTTTTTGGATACTTGCTTAAAAGCTACTCACACTAACTTAGCCAATCACACATTTTAGTTTGAGACCATGTATCAAGTGGCTTTATGTAAAACATTTAAGAATATGAATGGAAAGCAATTAACATTGTATTTTCAGTAAATGAGACCATGATTTGTGATGCCTAAGAGTACTGCTTTTCCCTATTGAGATCTGTAACCTGTACAATCTTGTAGGGATTACCTCATTCACCTGATCATTGCCAATAATCAAGATACAAAGTCTTTATTGTATATCCTACACAGGTGCCTTATGTTTTCAAATTTAAATAAAGAAATCTTCATTTGCAGTATATTCTCAAATAAAGGAGGAAGAAAATCTTTCCTTTAATGTTAACACTTTTTAGAGTATTATACTTCGTAGTGACAGATCAATAATTTTAATACACATTAGAATCCAGGGTGACATATTATCAACATATACTGTTAATCCAATGAGCCACAGAGGGTTTCTCAAAGACACTGATCTAAAATAAGAAGTTACACTGAGTTTTGTCTTTTTACTGTACCACTAGGGAGTTCAGATATATATCATTGTTCAGAATCTCATGTTTTGATTTTGAATGTGTCCCGGCGGGTGGTGAATGTTCAGAGAATCCTGGGGAACAGAGTAAGCTCAGTGTCAAATGTGATTTAGTATGTGACTTAATTGATACTTCTTATGCGTCAGTCATAAGAGCTACGTGGATGATAATCTTGAGAATCAATGCAATCCCGACACAGGTGGTATGTGGGATTCAGGTACAGGGCACCTTGATGCACAAAGTTGGGTTGCAAATTTTCTTTGTATGAAACAAAGAGTGAGAACTTCATCTTACTGCTTAAATTGAGAGTGTAGAGGAGTAATTTCCTTCTACTCTTGGCCTATGCCACTTGTCTATGACAATAGCTTGCTATCAAATTTAAGACCCTTATTCGGGAGGTTAATACGAGGTAGGAACTCCATTCAGTGTTATTTTGGCTTAAGGGCATAATGTCACAATTTGATGCATCCTCTAATGACTTTTTTTTTCTAAAGGCAGCTTACAGCTTAGACCTAGTTCAGCGAATTTCCTTGTAAGGTCCTTGGAAGACTGGAGGAAAAAAAAAAAAAAAGCAAACTACAATTGATTGCGTGGCCAAATTTCTGTTCATGCCTGCTTACTGATTTTTGTTCATTTCACAAATAAACAAGGCATGAATACATCAACCCAGAAACCATAAACAATAAAGAACTTCATCCTGTAAGTTTGCTACGGCCAGCAGTTTGTAGCTGAATCTGCTATTTGTCATAAGATAAATGATGAAGTGATTGCCATTTGTCACTGAATACACATGGGAGTGCTCAGCCGTGAACCAGATGCAGGGAACAGGAAACACCACCGTTCTTATCAACAACTTCCTTTAAAAGTAGTCCCCTACAGCTGTGAAAATAAAATAATATGAGTTTGTGGTACAAAAAAAAATCTTTATTCTTTTAACCAAAATATAAATAAATAAATAGATAAATGATAACCATAAAATAAGTACTAATTGTCTGCCTATACCCAGGTAAAAGACTGTTAGCTGTGTCAAGGAATGCTGCGAACATAGGCCATCTTTCATACAAGAGGTTGTTTTGTAAAGTTGGGCATTGAGTTTAATTTATACATATTGTTCCCATATTTGTACTGCTCAGTGATTTTTAATACAAACTTTTGTGTTTCTGGGACTCACTAGTGCTTGACGGCTTTCAGCTATATTAATAGCATTATAACAGCACCCATATATTAATAAAGCCTCTGTTTTATCTAGACTCTGAATTTAGGGAATGTCCAAATTCTGTGGGTATCATGCCAGGTGACTACAGGAACTTCATCAATTTCTCTAAAAGGCTACACAGTAGCAAACTGGGGACCATAAGACACATTCGCCATACTAAGTACTGCTCATGAGATTTCTAAGCTCTGTCACTCACTAGTTGCAGACACCTCAGCAGATGACGAGGGGACATTATAAGAACCACACCTAGAAATCGGAAAAACCTGAAGCCTAGATGTGAAGGAAACATAGAAGTCACAGGAATTTGGGGTGTAGCATTTTCACTTACATGGGGGGAAAAGCAGAGTTATAAAAAGAGCTGGTAATGTATAGTTCGATGTTTTAAAAGATGTTTATAACTCGATTTTATCATGGAACATGTCGTTTCTCACAAGAAAACTCATTAAATAAAACAGAATCTGAAATAACTTTACACCATTAGACACAGTTCCTTCAGGGTTAAGACTGAAATATGTGGCTGGAGAAGAGGAGTGGGTGGGCTACTTTTTTACGCTGTCTCTAAATTGATGCTCAAAATCAAGTGCAAACACAAACAAACATTTCACAGCATTTAGTGACAGGTGGTTCTGGAAGCTGAACCGTTAGTTCTGAGTCATTTTACTTTTCTAATGTACGATAATACAATTATGAAGAATTAATTTATAAGTTTGTCCTTTTTATATTGTCTAATGAAACAACTCTTGGTAGCCTTAATTAAAATATATTAAAAGTAATCATTAAAGAAAAAACCCTCAGTTTACTTTGTGCTATAGTGTGTGAGAGATCTTCCAAATCTTTTCTGATGGGAGTAGAGATTTCTTGACATAAGCTAATACATTTTTCATCAAGTGCTAATGGGAGAAAATGATTAGAAAGATCAAAGGAATGCATGCATTGTCTGGCTGCCAATGTTGAATACTACCTGTTTAATGAATTTTTATAAATGCCAGTTTATTGTCACCATAATTTATTTCCTAATAGTATAAAAATGTACCTATAAAGTCATCATAATTAACTTGTGTACATTAAAATGTGAAACAGTTTACATACATATTAACGTATGAATCACACATACTTATCAAAGTCTGTTCAAACAGTACGTTTGTGTTCTGAATGCCAGCTGTCACGACAATGCCTAAGAAAGAGGTTCTCATACCGGCATTTATAGAACTCAAGCACATGTTATACTTATAAAGCACATTGATCTGCTTGCCTTATTTTATATTAATAATTGTTTCTCCTATGTTTTTCTCTAAAGACTTCACATCTGTTTATTTCAGTGTTTCTATTAGCTCCTTTATCTTTCCATGTTGATAAATCTATTTTTTAATGGATTAGGTAATTTCACTTATATATACATTCCTATTGCCTTTTCAGCATTCAAAATATTGTTTCAAGGCAATCTCTTTTCTTCTTCTTCTGCTTCTGCTCCTGCTTTTTAGTACACAAACAGAAAACAGGAAAAGGCAAAGCTGACTTTTAGGCTCCTGACAGGAGTCTGGTATAAGTGGGAGACTTTTAATTCTCAAATTGTTTCACTTCAATAACTCTTTTAAAGTTGTTGCGCCAAGATGCCTGGCGGATTAAGCTCCATTGCCTTTTCTTGTTTTGAACTAATGTATTCTTGATCACCGTTTAATGAAACTATATACCACATGGAGATTTCACATTAGATAAGCCATGTGAAACCCTCATCACACAAGTAGCTCAGGCTGCTGGTAATCCTTCAGATGAAAATTTCAGACTAGCAGGTTTTCCAATTTAAATGAGCCCCTTTAACTATAAAAAATTGGCACGGTATGATTGCTAAAAATTATTTTTAAATTTTTATGTTGCCAAAGTGCCCTGGTGGCTGTAAAAAACAGAAATCCTGCCGTAAATACAGAAAACATTAACTGGTCACTGAGGGGATCCAATTTACAACCCATAGAGACAACTCACACAGCTCACTGACACTGGTGAGATTGGGTCTGCGATAGGGCATTCAGCTCTGCTTCCCCCACCCAGAAGCAAAGCTCGTCCTAAAGATGCAATTAAATAGATTTATTCCACAAGTTTCTCTAGTCAGTGGCTATTACTCACTCTTACTTCATTGAGCTCTGATCTATAGAATGTTCACAGCGCGTTCAGGTACCCTTTAGACAGCAACAGTACTTGTTATGAATTTCTGATGCAAACATCATCATGGGAGGAATTAACATGTGTTATTTAACTTTTTTGTGTTTAAGTGATTCTGTTTGTGTTAACAGACCTATCTGCTCTCCATTCCTCTTTTAATCCAGAATCCCTGCACCTATGGATCTTTTTAAAGCCTGAATTATGACAAATGGAGTTCTGTTTTCTCAAGTCCAGATGTTTTATGGATTTGGACTTCAAATACAAAGAAAAATAATATCTTTAGGGTTTTTTTTAGGTATTTATTATGTCTTTTGTTTTATTCTATCCCAAATAACAGGATGTGTGCACAAGCACAACATGTCAAGGGTTGTTCTCCTGTGTGCGAAGCAGATAATCCCATAGAGTGTAAGTGTAAAAGGAGTGTTAAGGGTGTTTATTAGCCACCATTGCTGTCTAACATGTACTACAGTGTTTCACACAGCAAGAATTTTTCAAGAGGTAAACAAAGGTAAGGCTACTTACAAGAAACCAAAATCTTAGATTAAATGTTTCAGGTTGAAGAAATAACCTTTTAGTTCACTGAATAAATGTTGGGAAAACATGCACTGCTCTTAGCATCAGATATCACAAATGGAAACAGCACGGCAGGCCCAGGACTTCAAGTATCAAAGCTGCTGTTATTCAAGCTTACTTAACCTGCTCAGCTTCTTAATGAGGTGAGGTCAGTACAGAATCACTAGCTTTCAAAAAGGATCGCACTAAAGTGAAACATAGCAGGGTGGTCTGAGTGATCTAGACCCAAGGAAGGGGCTAGACGCCTCCCTTCCTCACAGAAGTACAACAGGGAACATTGGGTAGGTTCCCAAAAATCTGGGGTGCACGTGAAGGTCAGAGCTCTCTAGATGTTTCCATGTCAGAACAGAGCACTGAAGAAATCACAAAGCAAGCAGGGGAAGAGGCTTGGGTTCATTCTCCATTAAGGTCACTGGAAGGAACTGGGAATTTCAGGAGGAAACTTGAGATGACGAACAGGTGGAGAGACTCTCATTGTCATCAGAGAACGGGATATGAAAGGGAAAGCTTTGCGTTAAAGGAAAAATAAGTTTGGAAGGTTCCAAGGCAAATAGAGAATGCAGGAAGGAGGTGTGGATGAAACTGGGTACAGGTGCATTGTGAGTGTTGCTTTAAGCATTTGCAGACATGTGCATACTGCAGGAAAGGAGCACCCCACTATCTTAGAGTACAGTCTATAGTGTGTCTGCTAGTGTTTGTTTATGCTAGCTATATCATTAAGCCACTGTTTATAGAAATAAAATGATTGTTTTTACAAATTGGAAAAAATATTTAAGAATAATTTTCAAACCCAAAGTGGGAGGCTCTCACAACAGGCGATAAAAAGAGAAGACAAATAGGAAAGAATATAAAATTTCTGACTAAGAAATTTAGACAAATTTAGTAAGGAGGGAATGTTCTGAATTGCCCAACATTTAGTTTAAGGAAATTTTGAGATTTTTTTTTTTAAAAGGGAGAGACTTTAGAGGGTTTGAGGTGTAAATGTTAGGGTAGATCTTACATAGAAATTAACATCTTAAAATATATGTGCATCTTGAAGTTCTCAGGTTTGTTTTTATGCTCTGGTGGTTCACTAGACTGGCTCTTATAGAGGGGACACAAGTATAGTTTGAAGGGAAACATAAAACCATGACAAAACACCATCATCTCTACTGTCACCAACATTCAGTACAACAAAATTCTTTTGGTTAAGATAATCTACCTTTGACCTTCTACAATGATTCCATACTCTGTCAATGTAATTATGTCTCTAACATGAATTAATTTGTTAACTAGTATGTGACAAACACCATAAAATGTTCAGGCTAAACCCTTCTATTGGAAGCAATGAAGCTTGCTTCAAAATGCTTAGTACTCACTTTCACATGCAGACAATGAGACTTGGCATTTGCCAGTCAGAATGTTTAGAATTTCATAACACTCTGTCTTTTCACTAGGGATTTAAACTAATTTTCAATTCGAATGAGTTGCTTCTGACACAGTAAAGGGGATGTATGCTTTTGCACAGAGTATTTTAATCTTAAACAGTGATGTATTGTTCTATTCGCTGTTGTATATGATGTTGTTCTATTCGCAGCTGGGCCTAGGCCACATCTGCCTGCTGTTCAGATGTATCAAGCAATATTCAGGTTATCAATCAAAGAAAGTGCTAGGCCATAGAGGAGGACGCTGTAGCCAGTTCTGAAGATACCAGATAAGCTAGGGTCAGATGGAAGGGGAGGAGGACCTCCCCTATCAGTGGACTTGGAAAGGGGCAGGGAGGAGATGAGGGAGGGAGGGTGGGATTGGGAGGGAATGAGGGAGGGGGCTACAGTTGGGATAGAAAGTAAATAACCTGTGATTAATATAAAAAATAAAATTATTTTTTAAAAAGAACTAATTGTCAATGTCAATAAAATACATTTCTTTCTTAAAAAAAGAAAGAAAGAAAGAAAGAAAGAAAGAAAGAAAGAAAGGAAGGAAGGAAGGAAGAAGGAGATAAGACCTGAAGAGGATTGTAGCTCCACAAGGAGAGCAACAGAACCAAAAAAAATTCTGAGCACAGGGGTCTTTCCTGAGACTGATACTCCAACCAAGTACCATGCATGGAGATAACCTAGAACCCCTGCACAGATGTAGCCCACGGCAGCTCAGTCTCCAAGCGGGTACCCTAGTAAGTGGAACAGGGACTGTCTCTGACATGAACTGATTGGCCGGCTCTTTGATCACCTCCCCCTGAGAGGGGAGCAGCCTTGCCAGGCCAGAGAGGAAGACAACCCAGCCACTCCTGATGAGACCTGATAGGCTAGGATCAGAAGGAAGGAGAGGAGGACCTCTGTTATCAGTAGACTTGAGGAGGGGCATGGGTGGAGAAGGGGAAGGGAGGGAGGGGTCGGGAGAGGAGGAGGGAGGGAGCTACAGTGGGGATACAAAGTGAATAAACTGTAATTAATAAAAATAAAAATATAAAAAAAAACCTATCTCACATTTAGTGACCCAAACATGGCCATGGATAATTCTTGAGCTTCTGCCTGAACTAGAACAGAAATGAGGACATAAAGGAGGTCAAAGTCTATAGATCTGGCCTTCACTTCATCAGCAGGAAACTCCACCTTCCTGGGTTTGCTTAATTTCACCATGGGGTATTGGGATTTCTTATCTTAATGCTCACTCTCGGGGAGGGGAAGGAAGGGAATCTAAGCAGTCTATAAGGGAAGAAGGCTGCTCAGAGGCTAAGTTTGCCTCTGTCCCTGGACTGTTGTCTTAAATTGGGAAACTGAGTCCAAGGATATACCTCCTGGATAACTTCAGGTGAGACACAATCACAGGAAAAAAAAATGGTATTCAACCTGAACAGACAGAGGGATTCCCCAGACATGATGGACAGGCACAGAGACACTGGCATGCCTTCGCTCCCCTTCACCACTCAGCTCAAAGGCAAATCTGGCTTCCACTGCCAGACTTTTCCTCTCCTCGCATTAATAACCTGTGATGGCTTTTGCCTTGTGCCAGTCTCTTTGAAAGCAATGTTGACCTCTTTAAAATCTGCCCTCAACACGGTTTGTTACATCTGGACTTAGAATCAGATTCCCTCTGTGGAGAGACCTGGGTGCCATGTGGAGAGTGGTCTGTTATGATGTACTGCTTTATGATATTTTTGTCAACTTACACAAATAAAGCCTTACAGGGTGGTGGTGTGCCCTGGACATAATGGCTTAGAGCAGAATTCGTAAGGATTTATTCACATACATGTGTTACCAGCTGATCGAGGTCTTAGCTGTGCTAAGATGAGTAACCAAAAATGTAGTGCTTCTGTTCTCCACAGCTCTGAGCTTCTGGGTGCAAAAGCTACAGCTAGGCTCAGACTCAGACGCTCAGAGCTTTGAGCCCTGACACCTAGGAACATACCTGCATTAGAAGCTAGATTCTCTCAGTTCTGGATTCTCAGGTTGGAGGCTTGCTGCTCTGGAATTTAATTAATTGTGAGTAGCCTGGACCTTGGCGGCTAAGGAATTCTCAGCAACACTGGTCAGAGGTAGTCAGCGCCAGCTGGCTTTGCAGCCTTGGATGTCAAGACCCTCAGTCTTGGTAGGTCCTGTACACTCTCCAGTAGCCAAAGCCTGCGTGCTCTCATCTTTTTTTATCATCCTCTGCTGTCTCTATTGCCTCTGTCCCTAACTATTCTCTGGAACATCTCGTCTACCATGATGCTGCTACGCCACTGATGCTACTTAGCCGCCACTACTACTGCTCCTGTTGCTCTACTGACTCCAGTTCATGCTACTATTTCACCCTACCCCACATTCAGAAAGCCAAAGGTCGAGCCCCAAAAAAGCCACGTGACAACAGCATCAACCAAACCAAAGTAACAAAGGAAAAATATTTTCTTAATGTGACAGTAACACAGAGGATCACGCCAGGAACCTCTCTCCCTGCATACGTCTTAACCTCAGCTCTGCTTCCAGGCCCACCGACTACAGGCCATACACAAGGACTGAGCAATTACAAGCTTTCTGCTGAGCCACCCGGGGAGTTTCTCCCCTTGGTCTGAGAAAGAATCAGCTGGAGTGTGAGCAGGGTCCTCTAGAGATTACCAAGCTTGTCTTGGAGTGATATAGTTCAAGGCCCCTGTAGGTTAACACAAGAGGCCACAACTGAACTGAGGTCAACAACAGCAGCGGAAAGTGCTGGTTTCAACGGTCCCAGGTTTCTGCTGGGCTATTATCAGAGGATCTTGGGTGTACAAAGAAGAGAGGTTTCTGTGAACGAGGCTTTGGCAGACTCCTAGGCATAAGGGAGGGATCCATTCGTGGCCTCTTAGAAACCTTAACAGATTTTAAGTCCTAAGTGGTTACTGGTTATGCTCATTCTCAGAGAAAATGGGATGAATAGCATAAAGAATTAAAAAAAGCTCAATTCCAAACTAAAACTTTCAAAAGCTCCAATCAGTGCTTATTGGTGTGCAACCTCTTTGTCAGTGACATAGAGGGAGCTTGGTCCCTCTGAGCAGCCTTGGTGGCACTGGACTCATATGCTTATTTGAGTAGAATAATAAACCCATCTGTTTGGTGGTCTGCTAAAACCAGAATGCAAAAGTAGCCTACAACTGAAGAAGTTAATACATTAGAAGCTCTGGGGAAGAAGAAAGCTGAAGTCAGGGAAGTCAGAATTACAGAGTGACTTTGTAGCAATTATGAGATCTACTTATTAGCCTGGGCTAAGAGATGTCCATAATATTATCCCTGGGGTAAGACTTTAAAATACAGCATCCACAGTGGTAGGGCAAAATCTATCTGCGTATGGTTCTGAATTCATATTTATCATAACAAAAATGTTCAGATGCTACCTACATCCCTAAGATACATTGTTATTCCATAGTAATCTAGGTAGTACTGAAGAGGAATGTCACAAGTGGAACGGGGGGCATTAATCAAATGTTCACAAACCAGAGAGACAGCCATGGATTATCCAGCTAAACCCAATGTGATCACATCAGACCCATGACACGTGGACACAGTTTCAGTGTCATCCACAGAGCACAATTTGGACTCCTGCTGCTCTTGAAGTAGAACCTAAAAAATGGATTGTAGGGCAAGGAAATCTGGTTATTGAGAGCATTTCTCTCGAAGGGATTAACATAGTTCATTTCGCACCAAGTGTTTATAAGAAAACAAGCCTGAGCCTTAGTTGCACTGCGATCCTGATTGTCATGCATCCTCTCTCTCTCTTTTGTATGTGCCACTGTCACTGTGTGTTATGTTGAGAGCCAGTCAAGGGTTCATTACCAGACACAAAAACCATGAGATCACCTGATCCTGGATTCTTAGCCCCTCCAAAATGTGAGACAAGTAATACTGCTTGTCTTTGTGAATTACTTAGCTCTGGGCACTTCATGGTGGTGGTTGAGTTTGATATAATACAAGATCCTAGAAGCCCCAGAAGAGGACAGCAGAGAAAAGAAATGAAGGAGGTCAGAGGGATTTAATGATGGGGTAGAATCTGACCCACTTGCTGGTTGTTGCGCACAATGGGATACACGAGGACTGTAAAAAGTCCCCAGAATCAGGACTTTGGGAGGACTGAGCACATGGATCACTGTCAAAGGACTTGTTGGACATGCATAAGGCCCTGGGTTTTATTCTAGCACTCTAGAAAATGAAAAATGAAATTACTGGATTTAGCCAACAATTAAACAAGATTGCTTTTCCCTTCCATGTTTCATAGTTTAGGTAAAAATACCTCTCCTATCTTGTCACCCGGAAGCATAATTAGTTTTTCTGCCAGTCTTTTTCATAGACATGAGGACATAGATCAAAGTTGTTGCCTATCAACATTGAAGGACCAGCTTGGAGAGATGAGTGGCCCAGCTGGGAGCGTGCTTGTCTTACAAGGAGAAGGACCTGCATTCAATCCCCAGAACTACTGTAAAAAGACCTGCATGGTAGTACATGTTTGCAGTTTTAGCAATGGGGAGATGGAGAAAGGAGGGTCCATGAACCTTGCTGGACACTTGCTCTAGGCAAGTGAGAGATCTTGTCTCAAAAACAAAAGGTGGCTGACCCCTGAGGAACAACACCTAATATTATCCTCCGACCCCCATATGAGGCATGCAAGCATGCATAAATGCCCACAGATACATGCAACTATATACGTAGGAACTTACACACACACACATATACACACCAGTCAAGGCTGTATGATCATGGGTGACAATATATTAAATAAGAGCCTTATCACAATATACTATGTGGTGGGTATTTTTGTGTGTGTGTGTGGTTCTTGGAGAATTTTGTACAATGTGTTTTGATCACATCCATCTCTCCCCCAGCTCCTCCTATACCTACCCCCTCCTCACCCACCCAACTTTGTGTCTTCCTATGGAGAATAAAGTTTGTCTTGACTATCCTTATAGTCTTAGGCATTTGGACTTTCTGTTTATTTCTCATTACTCTGGAGAGAACGTAAGGTGTGTAAGGTGTGTGTAAATCTACATATTTCTTGTTACTCTACCTAGAAGTCAGATGTGGGCAAGGATTCATGCTCTAAAGTGTCAGGCATAGTTTGGCTCTGTCAGTAATTCAACACATAATACAGAACTAGCTTCATCTGAAAGGAAGCTTGGCCTTTGTCCTCTTTTCCTGAAAAGTGTATCTAATTCCCTAGAATATGATTTCTTCTATGGAGGCTTTGACCATTGCACTGTGACTAACGATGGAGACTTTTGCCCACTTCAAACTTGTTAGGAGTTCCTACAACTGACTGTAGACTTACAGAATCCAAGGAGGCAATATGTAACTGAGATCCAATTATGTTCTAGACAAAGTCCTCCTTGCTGGCTTTCCTCTATGCATATCTTGCCATCTCAGGTCAAAGAGGAGATAAGGCCACATGTGCCTCGGAAGAGGAGGGAGTGCATCTATACATTTGGGCCTCTCCTGAACTCTGGACCCTTTGGTTTTATTTGGTTACTTTTAATTGTACCTTCCCTATGCGATGAGACTGTAGCAATAAATGCAGTGTTCTGAGTTCTATGAGATTTTCAGCAAGCTGTCAAGCTTGAGGTTGGTTGTGCAGATCCCCAAACTTGTAGCCAGGTGATGCCTACAGTGAGGGCAATCTTGTCCCATGGAGACTGTGTCCTTTGGGTGAAATATTTAAATTTTACTATTTCCAAGTATGGTAACCAGAGAGCAAGATGTCAGAGACCCAGTGCACAAATGTCTACTTTTAGAAAAGCAGTTACATTTCTCCTTCATTTTACCCTATTATTCCTAATGGTACCCTCCTATCGGATAGATGATGCTTGTGGTCTTGAGACAGATGCCAATTGAAACTTAAGGTGGATAGTTTTCTATGTGTTTGAGTACGGAGTTCTTGGTGAACAGGAACTGAATTTTCTAGTGAGCAATGGAGCAGAGAAAGATGTATTATCGTACCCTGTCTGCCTTTGAACTTCAGGAAACCAGTTACTCAAATGTTTTCTGTCCTTTGTGCCCTTTATCCTCTTGGTGGAGTCTAGTCTGTAGGACAATGGCCAGGAGAAGGTCACTTGGGCACCCACAATCTACAGCAATGATACCCTAGCTCTTAAGAGTTTACTGAAGGTTTTATTTAGCATGTTTGGATAATGAGGGAGGAAAGAGGTAACTATTATGATCCCATACTTAAGAACTGAGTGTCCGTAAGTGTGTGGGTTTATTTCTGGGTCTTCTATTCGGTTCCATTGATCCACCAGTCTGTTTCTATGCCAGTACCATGCAGTTTTTATTACTGTTGCTCTATAGCACAGCTTGAGATCAGGGATGGAAATACCTCCAGAAGATATTTTATTGTAGAGGATTGTTTTAGCAATTCTGAGTTTCTTGTTATTCCATACGAAGTTGAGAATTTTTCTTCTAGGTCTGTAAAGAATTGTTTTGGTAATTTGATGGGAATTGCATTGAATCTGTAGATTGCTTTTGGTAAGATGGCCATTTTTACTATGTTAATCCTGCCAAGCCATGAGCATGGGAGACATAATTTTTGACAAAGATGCCAAAACCATACAATGGAAAAAAGATAGCATCTTCAACAAATGGTGCTGATCTAACTGGATGTCTACATGTAGAAAAATGCAAATAGATCCATACTTATCACTCTGCACAAAATTAAAGTCCAAGTGGATCAAAGACCTCAACATAAAACCAGACACACTAAATTGGTTAGAAGAAAAAGTGGGGAAGAGTCTTGAACTCATTGGTACAGGAGACAACTTCCTGAACAGAACACCAACAGCACAGGCTCTAAGAGCAACAATCAATAAATGGGACCTCATGAAACTAAAAAGGTTCTGTAAAGTAAAGGACACTGTCCCAAAACAAAACGACTGCCTACAGATTGAGAAAGAATCTTCACCAACCCTTTATCTGACAGAGGGCTAATATCCAGTATACATAAAGAACTACAGAAGTTGAAAATCAACAAATCAAGTAATCAAATTTTAAAAATGAGAAACAGAGTTAGAGACCCTCAATAGAGGGATATCGAATGACAGAGAAGCACTTAAGGAAATGTTCAACGTCATTAGCCATCAGAGAGATGCAAATCAAAACGACCCTGAGATTTCACCTTACACTAATCAGAATGGCCAAAATAAAAAATTCAAGTGATAACACATGCTGGAGAGGTTGTGGAGAAAAGGGAACCCTCCTCCACTGCTG
>CM053764.1:20266792-20285320 GCA_028658305.1 Pachyuromys duprasi | reverse complement strand
AAGAGTCTACCACAGAGGGCCTCTGAAAGACTCTACCTAGCAGTGTATCAAAGCAAATATTAAGAAACATAACCTGAGGGAGGGAGAGGGAGGGTGAGAGGGAATGAGAGAGGAGGCTACGCCTGGGATGCAAAGTACCTAACCTATGATTGATATAAAAATAAATAAATTAAAAAAAGAAACATAACCAACCCTTTGGCAGAGTGCAGGGAATCATATGAAAGAAGGGGGAGTTAGTGTGACCTGGAGAGGACAGGAGCTCCACAAGGACCAAATATATCAGGGCACAGGGGTCTTTTATGAGACTGTCACTCTAACCAAGGACCATGAATGGGTATAACCTAGAACCCCTGCTTGAATGTAGCAAATGGTAGCTCAATATTCAATTGGGTTCCCTAGTAAGGGGAACAGGGAATATTTTGGACATGAACTCAATGGCTGGCTCTTCAACCCTCCCTCCTGTCCCCTGAGGGAGGTGCAGCCTTGCTAGCCCACAGAAGTGGATTTTGCAGCCAGTCCTGAAGAGACCTAATAAGCTAGAGTTAGATGGAAAGGGAGGAGGTCCTCCCCTATCAGTGGACTTGGAAAGGGGCAGGGAGGAGATGAGGGAGGGATAGGAGGATAGGGAGGGAATATGGGAAGGGGGCTATGGTTGGGATACAAAGTACATAACCTGTGATTAATATAAAATAAAAATGTTAAAAAAAGAAAGTGAAGCTTCAGAGTCTTTCTGTAAGGTTGTCCTGCTTCTTAGACCTGTGATTTATGCCAATTATCACTATTAAGAATTAAGAATTACACTTCATGATGTGGAAACCATTCCCAACACTGCTTGAGTGACCAAGAACCAGAGATTAGATAGATAGATCAAAGTTCTAGGGTAAAACCAAACCCTACTGGTCTTAAAAGAAAATAAAAATTAGTGATAAAATGACTCTTAATGATACTCTGCTATACTCATAGATCAGTGCCTTATTCATCTAGCTTCAGAGAAGCTTTCTCCTGCAGCAGGTGGGAATAAGTAGGGACCTACAGCCAGACATTGTGCAGAGAGAGAGAGAGAGATTAGAACACACAGCTCTAAATGGAATGTTTCCACCAAATCCCTCAGAGAATCTTGTGGAAGAGGATGAAGGAATAGTGTAAGAGCCAGAGGGGGATGAAGGATAGCAGAAGAACAAGGCCCTCTCAGTTAACCGAGCAAAGCTCATATGAACTCACAGAGACTGAAGCACCAAACAGGGCCTGCACAGGTCTGCTAGGTCCTGTGTGAATATATTACAGCCTTCAGGTTAGGATTTTTTTTTTTTATGGGACTCCAGATTCTGTGAAGGAGTGGGTCTCTGATTCTTGTGCCTTCTCTTGGGTTGTTCCCTCCCCCCTTTTGTTAGTTTGTCTTGTCCAACTTCAGTGGGATGGGTTTTGTTTTGTATCATTATATCTCAGTTTGTTTTGTGTGTGTTTATATTTTAGAAGCCTGTCCTTCCTGAATAAGGGACAGAAATGGGGTGGATCCTGATTGGAGGGGGAGAGGAACTGGCAGTAGTAGAGGGAAGGGAAACTGTAATCAGGATATATTGTGTGGGAAAGGAATCTATGTTCCCTAAAGGGGAAAGAACTGCGTACTGGATTTCTTAAGAACTCAGTGTCTTCTTATGAATTGAGCTGGACACTTTTCTCAGTCTACACATTTCCAGAGTGAATTCTGAATGTGCCATTCCCTGGAAAAGCAGCTTGGACACATATCCATGCTGTATCCTTGCTGTTTGCATCAACTAAATCAGTGCCAGAATGGAGATTTTCTTCCCACAGTCCCATATGCTAGAAATTCTAGGGGTTTCTTTGGGTTTTTGTACCACCCTGGCTCTTCATTATTGCTTCCAAACTGCAATTCTTTATGTTCCCATGAAGCTATCCCTTCTTTTTGGTTTTATGTGGTTAGAGGACACAATATACCACCGATCACCCTAATATCATGCTTTAATGGACTTGTGGACATTCTCACATTCTTAGGAAGGAGTCTGCTGAAGGCACTGGGCCTTCTCTCTCTGCTGCTACCTCATTCCCATCCTATTTTACCTCAGTATCAGTGTAGATGACCTAGCCAACATTTTAATCTTAGGGTTTATGGACTTGCTCAAATCAGGTTAACTTCAATTCCTCAATTCATTAGCCGTTCATATCTGTGGTCACCCTTCCTACTTCCCTGTCATCTGGAGTGACCCCCCCCACCCCCCGCAACAGCAACAGTGTCACGCTCCACCTCACTTGCGGGCCTGGTGCTTCTGGTCTCTCACTCCTTTCCATCTCGTGCTGACTCAACTCACGTTGTGCTTTGAGATACTTTCCCTGGGAAGTTGAATTCATCTTGATGCCTCTGATGCAACATCTGCTCTTGTGTTTTCCACACGGGCGTCCACACCCAAACTCTTGCTCCCTGAGTTCTAGACTCCTAGCTTCAACTTGCTGCTGAGCTCCACAGAGCTCCTCCACATGCGTCACATTCATTTCCACATGTGGGGCAATCCAGCTTCACATGTATTCCTTAGTCCACGGTCTATGCTTCTAGGTAACCATGCTGTGAGCTGTCCTGGTACCCGTGTTGGGGTCCTCACATTCACCTCTGGGTGAGGCTTCTCAGTATCAGAAACAGAATCATCATATTCTGCCTGTAGGAACAATGACAGAACCTGGGCCCCAATCATTACAAGGTCTTGGTGTCATCACAAGAAGTCTTGACGGCTGCCACATCCTCTACGATCATGCATTCCTCTCCAATGTAGTGCATATAATCAATAAAGGTCAATCAGTTTTATGTCATAGGGAACATAGAAATATTCATTTTATCACACCAGCATATACAAGATCAGGTCTGTGTGTATCTGTGTGTGGTGTATGTACACATTTCTTGTGTGTGTGTGTGTGTGTAGGCCAGAGGTCAGCAATGGGCGTGTCTTTAGTTGCTCTCCACCTCATTCTTTGAAACAGGTTCTCTAACAGAGCCTAGGAATTAGTGAGGCAGCTGGGCTGCCTGCCCAGTGAATTCCAGGGATCTGCTCTTAGCTCTGGAGTTATAGATATGTACCACTGTGTTTGGCTTTTGTGGGGCTAATGAGGTGTGGATACAATCAAAATGCATTATGTACATGTATGAAAATGTCATAATGGAGCCTGCCATAATGCATAATTAATATATGCTAATAAAAACTTAAGAAATTATGTATTTTTACTGATAGTATGCAGTGGATGAGGCACTGCAAAAATGCCAATTTACTGGAGAATGAAAAGCAACTGTAAAAATATAATATGTAAACTATGTTCATACAGTATTATGATTACATAGAAAATCCAAGAGGTGACAGCCAAAGACAGTAAGAACTGCCTCTAAGCTGCTGTGGGAAGATAAAGCTAAAAATGGTGGCCAGTTTTCTGTGTAAATAAAATATTATTGCAATTTCATGTATGGGGTTTAACATTGCATTATCTGTAATTCCAGAACCTAGCAGAAAGATGGAAAAAGAAAGTAAATCAAATATTCAAGATCTGTTCGGTTCTTCCATGTAGCACCCTTTTCCTGATTTCCAAGTGTGTGTGAGCATTTCAGCATGACGTATGGGTTAAAACACTGTGTTCCCTGATTTAAAAAATTAGCATTCTTGACACCTGTCCTCAAAAAAAAAATGTGCTTTTCTCAAACAGCCACAGACTTTAAGAAACTAATCTGCCAAGTTTACCCTATTATATGCAGCTAACTGATACTCAATCATATCAGAAAAACTTGTAGAGAAAACATTAATTATGCGAATCATGTTCCTCATGCTTAGAACTTTCATAATACGTCAAGATGGTTTCTGTGTCAGGAGTGCTATCAGTAAGGAAAATTATTCATGCTAGGGAAATTCATTGGTCAGTTCTGCAGCTTCGTGGATTCATTATGCATCCGTTTTCCATTACTGAGACCACAAACCATGTGTTTATTTTCTTCCTTATAATGATCTCCATATTTCTGGACATAGGGTGAGGGTCATAATTTACCATTTGTAATCTGAATGTTGTCACTCTACCCATGTCTATTGTCACAGATTCTATCTTCCTGCTGACGCAGATTTTAAGTTCACGGGATTTCATGACTCAGCATTGGGTGCTGTGCACACAGTACTACTTATAAAATGGTTGGGAAATGAAGAAGTTATGAGAGTGAATAAGTGAACTCACACATTGTAATAAGCTTTGAAGGTAGAGATTAACGTTGTCTGACTTTTGCTATTTAGGTACGTGTTTGTCGAATAAGATGTGGGCTTTGTTTTGTTAGAAGCCAAGCATTTTCCATGTGAAAAGTTCAAGGAAAGATTGACTTGGCAAATGTTAGACTGCTCTAACCAGGGGAATTGGTTTCTCCTTACACAGAAAGATAGGAATCAGTGTTAACAAAGAAAGGGAGGAAGCTTTAGAAAACATTGGGGTACAGTCCATGTATGGACTCAACATGGAAATTGCTCTTCCAAGGTAGTTTATTGCTATTCCCCCATAGCACAAAATCCAAAGTGCAGAAGCACGAATGCAGGAAACAACAAACAAACAACAATAAAAACAAAACCCCAAGAGAGAAGCTTTGGTATGGGGAAACACTGGGCTGCCAAGAGAACCCAGCAGAGTGTATTTGCTTGCATTTTTAACTCTAGGGTGTTCCTTTACAAACTTGATTGTAGATATCATAGTTTTTTCCTTATGCTCCATCTACATGTAATCTATAATTGTGATCAATTCTTCTGCCCAAAGGGGACAGCCCAAATCAATAACACCAAGTTTAGCTTCCAAACAATGTTTCCTTTCTTGGATTGCCTTACATAAACATTTATGTACTTACTCAGTTTCTAAAGAGGAATGGCATCGCGATTACTTGGGGGAACCATATTGCAACATCACACTGTTCACCATCAAAATTCTAATGTCAACCACACAGAATCTTTAATGAGAAGGCTTTGTAATCAGTGAACCCTGAATTTTCTCATTACACATATGAACACTGTGCTTTGAGTCACATATGGTAAAACATTAGGATAATTATTTTAAAAAATAAGTTAAGAATAAACTGCATGCATTCATGTTCTTGAGCATTATTGAGGTATGTCAAAGAAACATTCAAGGTTAGAAAATAATAGATGATTTAACTATTTCACTAGAGGAGAGGGAGAGAGAGGGTGGAAAACACTTCCTATATGATGGACATACAGAGCAGTAATGGGGGAAGGGGGAAGAGAAAGAGAGAATGGCACCAAAACATGGCATGAGTGTTCTCTCAGGTATCTGGTCTATCAGGCTGCTGCAGTATGAAAATGACCTCAAAGGCCCTCCTGCTTCCAGCTACTCTCATGCATGTATGTGGTGAGGAAACTTATCAAAGTAAGCAGCATTTGTCCACCCAGGCTTGGCTGTGTATATCTGTTCATCCATTCACGCCCCAAGTTTCTATTGACTTCCTCCTCTGAGCTCTCAAGACATAGTGAGATCGGCCTTCATAAAAAAAAAAATCATTATGATCACAGGAGGCTAGTTGGTTCCAGGCACCAGTGAGTCAGTCAAAGGGGTGAAGATGGAGACCATTTCTCAGCAAAACATTGGCACCAGACCATGCTTTTAAGGGCTCGGGCCTGGGGACTTGAGGGTGGAAAGGCAAGGACTGGCTTTGGGGTGAAAAGAAATGTAAACCTCTGGAAGCTAGGAGTTGTTCAGTTAGGGTATTTTTTCCCATCTTTCCTGCTGACCATTTTTTTGTTGTTCTTGTTTTGTTTTTGAAATCCAAATGCATATTCAGCATCAGGAAGACTGTAATATGCGATTGAACCAGGGAAATGGTTCTACAGTTGCAATAACACAAAAGGCAAGGAATGGTGCTCAGGTCAGTAAATAATGACATTAGGCAAAAGCTGGTTTTTAGTGACAGGTTCCCATTCCCCATGAGTCACATGCCTGAGACTTAGTCACCCCTAGTTCACAGAATCCCTCCACAAGGGAGGAGGCATCGTTCATTGCCACTAGATGGCGCCCAATATTTTCATTTTTTTAAGGAAGGGAAAAACCCTTTTTTTAATGAAAGCTGCATTCAAGTAAAAGACTGTTACTTACCATCACTATTTATAAAACAAGTATTAATTTAATAACAATTTCATCATTATATGAATCAAAACCACCACAAACAATCATTTGAGGTATATTTGGACCAGTTTTTAAAAATTTATTAAGCCTGCTTTTCCTTATGTCAGAAGAAAAGGAATTTGAAATACATTTATTAAATACATTTATTAAAATAGAATATACAAGTATATAAATAGTAGGATTAAAATATATGATAAAAGTGTACTATGATATAATATTACACATATATTAAATTGTTTGGCAAAAAATAGTTCTCATAAATAGAATTTTGTTTTCAGGAGAACTGTTTCATTGTGCAACTCAAAAATTATAATTTGAAATATATTTTTAAACTTTTACTAGTACATTCCAATCATATGTAACAAAAACTCTTGTAAATTATAAAGTGGGAGAGTGATTACTGAAATAATGCATTTATTTAGTTATAGGCTATATAAAATTTTAAAATAGCATGATTTTTTAAAAATCTGAGTCTCCCAGCCATATCAGCACAGAATAAAATAATAATAATAATAAAACCTTGTTGCTTATTTGACTATTGTTATGTTTATTTCATTTTCAATGATTTGTATAATTTTATATAATTTAATTAATAAAGTTCGGATGCAGGACATGTTTGACATATGATTTCAAAATGTTATATACATTTTTAAAGCAAAGAATATGAGGTATTCTCTCACTTGCCAATAAAAGTCGCTTGTGACACTCAAATAATATTCATACGGAAATAAAATGGAATGATGTTCATGAAAGCCTGAAAATGGTTTGAAGTGAATGCAGCCCCCTTTTTTTTTTCATTAGTAAACTTGAAAATAAAATAAGGCACAATAGTAAGGTCGGGATCCACCCAGACCACTGAACAGTATGATGCCCTGGGTGAACATAAACAATTACTCTGGAAAGAAAATAAAAAGTTGCAGGGTTTTCATCCAAATAGCATGATTTTTAAAAATCTAAGTCTCCCAGCCACATCAGCACAGAATGAAATAATAATAATAATAATAATAATAGCCTTGCTGCTTATTTGACTATCATTATGTTTCTTTCATTTTCAAACATTTTCAGGCAGGACTCACCCAGATGGTGGCCAGCGTGTTCTGCCTTGTTTCAACAAGCTTCTGGAACTTCTTGTTCTCCTCAAAGACTCTTGCTTGACAGGATTCCTTCTCTTCTAGGAGAATGTTTTGCACAGCCTGCACGTGCTCCCTGTCAAATCTCAGCTTTATGAACTCATCCCTGTGTGGACAGAGGTTCACGTGTGAACTCAGTGGCTACCAGGAAGTAAATAAGCTAATAGCACCAACAATAAACAAGCTTAAGAAATGATTGCTAACACTGAGCTGTGATCAGAACACAGAAATATCACTTAGGAGCAGCACAGACATGAGGCCTTTTGTCGTGTCATGGCAATGACACACGCCCCCAATACAAAACCTGAATGAGACACGCTTTCCAAACATAGGTCTTTATAAATTTAGTATAACCTATATTGTTTTTAAGTTTATATCCTTCAGGCCCATAATATTCTTTCAGGTGTTAGTTAATGGACTAACAGTTTAGGCAATGTGTTTTCTTGCTTTCTTACATGATATGACAAAAATAAATTAGTCTTTTGCCGAGACTGGCTATATGACCACCATCACGTTGCGAGCACGTGCTCCCTTAGACTAATCACTAGATAAAGCCCTGTTGGGTGGGCTGCCTTGACTCCGCTAAAGATCTGGTACTAGCCTGTACGCAGTTGTGTGTATGCATGTGTGTGTGTGAAGTGTGTTTGCATGCACGTGTGTGTATGTGCATTTGTGTGTGCATGTGAATGTGTGTGATGTCCATGGATGCAAATGAAAACTTTTGTGTGGAGTCAGGGGCTCCCCTGTGCTAAGGCTGGGAACTGAATTCAGGCTATCCAGTGTGCACATCTAGAAATTATCCATTTTGCCATCTCCCAGGCTCACTTTCAT
Source organism: Pachyuromys duprasi (assembly GCA_028658305.1). Taxonomy (NCBI): domain Eukaryota; kingdom Metazoa; phylum Chordata; class Mammalia; order Rodentia; family Muridae; genus Pachyuromys; species Pachyuromys duprasi. The sequence continues at coordinate 20,277,203 of CM053764.1, read as the reverse complement.
TTTTTAACAAATTATACCCCATGTGTTTACTATGCGTGTGTGTGTGTGTGTGTGTTAGCTATTAAGGGGAAAACCACAAATTATTAAACATGGCTCACAAACACTGTACTGAATTAATGAAAGATATTATGAATAATCGAGAAAGAAGGTTTACATATGTGGGAAAGAACTATCCCCAGTTATTCAAATAAGAACAAACTCAAGAGAGAAATAAAGAATGAAAGCAACTTATAATTATACTCATATGCATTAAATGATTAAATATTATATATTATTACATATATTTCAGATAAAATTCTGAGGAAACATATGGACAATCTTAGGAATAAATTTTAAATATAGAAATCTGATTTTATTAGTTATAATAAATATGGTTATTATTGTGACAGAACTTACTTCAGCTTTTCAAGTTTATCTTCAAAATGATTTTTTTCCAGGTCCATAATTCTTATCTGCTTCTCCAGTTCTTTGCATTTTGTATTGAAGACAAATGTTTTGGTTTTATTTGACTCTATTTTTTGATGTATTATTGAAACTCTCCCCTGGGGGAAAAATGTTTCAAAGATGTTTTATTTTTAACACTTGGATTTTCAAATATTTGCATTCATAAGGAGGCTATGTAGATAATAAAAGAGTAGCAGTTCCATAGCAGTGCAAGCCTCTGCGCTTCATTTTTCCAGAGGAGCGTCCTAAAAGGACAGAAACTCCTCCTTTCCTCTTGGCTCTCCCACCTGCTTCCACACCAGGCTGCCCTCACTCCACTAAAACACACAGCATACATTGCTGTTCACATGCACACACAATGGACTTGGCCAGGTGGCTAAGTAAACACGTTCTCTTATCTTTCAAACAAGGCCTCAAAACAGCATTTCGTCAGCCTCATTTCTCCTGGTGGTTCTGGGAAATGAATTCTGGGTTGAGATGTCTTTTAGGTAAGATGAGCCCCAATAGGGTATTGTATAACTAAGAACCCTAGGTTCAGTGCAATCACCACCAATAAATATTGGGTTAACATGTTTCTCCCAGGGAAATAGAGTGGCATGTTATCATATTACTGGCCAAAGATGACTAAATTAAAGTAGTTGTATGCGTGATCAAAATAAGAAGGATGGAAAAGAATGACTTGATCTAAATGAAGATGCTTTCTAAAACCAACATTTTTCTCGTAAATGACTTAAAAATTTTAAATTGTGGATTTTAAATCTTTTAAAATATTCTGTTTTGCAAAATCATACATCATTGTTATAATAATTTATGTTAATAATTTGAAGTGCTGTGTCTGAATACACCTTCTAGTTGATAAGTAAATTTCTGATAGGTGATTTTGTAAGTTGAAAAAAAATCACATTACTAGATTTCGGGCTAAAACTTTTGTAGGCCTTCCTCTCTCTTCCCCTATATCTCTTCCTTGCTTTCTGTGTTTCCGCTCCATTTTCCTTTCCTCTTGTTTTAGGTCACTCAAGTTAGTTTAGCAAAACGTAATGAGATGGGTAGTTTATAAACAGTGAACATTTATTTCTTCCAGCAAAATGGACTGAGAAGTTCAGAAATGAAGGGGAAGCAGATTTGATGTCTGCTGAGGGCTTGTGTTCTTTCAAGGATGCTATCTGTTTTTGGTGTGTTCACATGGGGAAATGAGTGAGCTTGGGCTCCATGGATGGTTTTTAAAGGCATTGATCCAGTTACGAGGGTGGAGTCCTAATGGCTTGACAAGCTCTGTTAGGTCTGCTAAACAACCCAAACAGCAGAGAGGGTTTGAAAGAAGAATGATTGGAGGGCACCAATGTTGTTCTTTTCCTCCTTCCCACCAGCCTTTCTTTCCTTCCTCCTTTCACTTTTTTCTTCTTCTTCTTTGTTTCCTTGAAAGTGAAAGTAGAGGTCAGGGTATGATTACAGAGAGCAGTGGATTCTTGCATAAACCCAGTATAAATTTTGTGTTGCTTTGGAATGTTTTTTGTGCTAAAGACTGTGTGCCTTACAGACTAGAGCAGTGAGAAAGACAGGCTGCATGGATGCAGGGTGTGTGTGTGTGTTATGTATGTGCATGTGTGTGGAGAGCCCTTTTAGTCAGAACAATTCAAAACACAAGAAATCTCCCCACAACTACATTTGACTGATGAGTTTTCATTGACATGATAAATTATAAATTGAACATTGAATTTTTCACCTCAGTTTTAGTGAGTTCCTTACGGCTATTCCTCCTTTTTCTTAGTAATTTTTTCTTTGTTTCCTCTACTCTCAGTTTAACGGTGAGTCTTCTCTCATATATCTGTTCAAGTGCCTATAAGACACACAGATTTCAAATTGTATAACATTTGTGCTGCACTTACCCTGGTTTAGGTATTTTGTAGTGACTATCCTAGTAATCACAACGTTTATTTTAGAGTATGAAAGGGAAAGATCGCACCTATGAGTTCCAGGCTATGACATCTCAAATCCCAATATTTTGTTCGAATTATCTAAGACATAAAAAGTCTAATCTGTTTCAGTTAAATAAGCAAAAAGGATGACCATACTATAAATTATGATATTTCATTGTAAAATCTAAAATATTTTAATTATAATCGAGGCTCTAAATATAAATTGTCAGAAACCATTATCAAAAAGAAAAATGTACAAAAGCTTACCTTTCTCTAAGTGACTAGTTCTTATCATTTATTAGCTATTAAAGCATATAATAAATGATTGGTGAGCAAGAAGAAGATATAAAACCATAACTATTGGAATAGAAAGGGAAAACAAAAATCATGATTTTTTGGTGGGAAGCATTTTATTCCAACAATGATACTGAGATGCTTTATATAGTTAATAAGTCTTCATCATCAGTATAATAGTCATTATTAAAACCACTCATCTCTCTAGTACTAGCTCTGTGTTTGTCACATGTGCACGGGGATCCCTTTTAGAAGTCTCCATTTGCTCAACCTGGTTAGGCTCAAGGTTTCTATAGTTTATAACACAAGGAAACCCCCTCTTGCCTATTCCATAGGGAGACTTTGAAAGCCCATGATAGATAATTTTAACAGAGATGCTTTGCAACTCACACTTTAAAAACAAAGACATTTGTTTTTAAATGTCCAAATACCCAAAGTTACACCATCGTTTTCAAGAAAGAAAAAGTAAATAAAACACAATGTTGCCAATTTGCCCAAATTATCTGTGTGTCTTCCCTGCAGAGAAAAACAAGAATGTATGGCTCTTGCCACACCCTCCACCTCTCTGAAAGATAAATGACAGCATGTACACAGATTTTTCTATGATTTTTCCCCCTTGGGGAAGGGCCAGTAGTATCAGTTACTGACAAAAACTTGAAGTTTTGAAAATATTTTATCTACATTTGCTTTATTTTTCACTCTAGCTGTCTTAACTTTTACATGCACCAAAAACTTACCTGGAAAAAGTCAAGATTCCTCATATTTTATATTCAAGTCAACCTAAGTTTTAGCATCCCATTAAGAAGCAGCGGAGATAGAATTAAGTGCTTTCTTTGTGCTGTGCAAGCTCACCAGGTCAGTTACTGCTCACTCAGTTTAAAAGCAGTTTGCCCTAAGTATAGTGTAAGATAGATTATAGAGTTGTAGACAATGCGTCTTGCCAGACAGTTCCTAAATGTATCAATAGTGTGATTATGCAATAATAATTTGGAGGACTTGTGATCTTCCTATACAAAGCCATGATTCTCTCTCTCTCTCTCTCTGTGTGTGTGTGTGTGTGTGTGTGTGTGTGTGTGTGTGTATGTGTGTGTGTGTGTGTGTGTGTGAAGATATATATATCTTCACATACTCTTCACATACGTTACTTAGTAACCTAAATATTCCTGAAAATAGGCGATTAATTATGAATAAATGCTTATATAATGAATTATTGCAAATGCTTACATCGGAGTGATGTCGGTGGACATCTCTGAGTCTCACAAGTTCTGTTTCTATATCTCGCAGAGGAACTTGTACTTCTGACAAAGCCAAAATATACAGTGCTTTCCTTCTCAAAAACTCCTGCATCTCGTTGAACTGATATTCTTCAGTGGAAAACAGTTTTTTCTGCCAACCAATACTGCAAATCATTCATTCATTCATTCATTATTAATTACGCATGCATTTATTAAGTCTGTTTCAGTGCTCTTGTTTGAGAATGAAATAGCACAGTCTTCTATAGAAAAGCAATGGGGAGACTACAATATTTTAGACAGGGTGTAACTATTGAACAAATGAGAGAGAAAGAAATAACTAGATAACAAAGATCAAACATTCCGAAGCACCTGTTGGGGGTCGGTGAGGGAAAGTGAAGGCTGTGAAACACATTTGAATGTATCTCAATCCTGCAGTGTAAGACAAAAGTGAGCAACGAGCAAGGAGGGTATAAGAAAAAAAAAAAACAAAACCTCAGCTGACGTTGAAAATGCTGAGGAAATATCTGTAAATACTACAGAAAAAAAATCCCGAAATCTGCCTTTGCCTTATAGATTTAGATTAAGGATGCAGAGAATCTCACATCACATGAATAGGGATCCTTTTGCCTTGTGAGTTTCATTTTCCTGTCCTAACAATCACAACTTCACATACATGCATTTCTGAAGGAGAAGCATTCTGCAGCAGATTAGAGTACCGAAACTTGGTTCCAAAGGATAAGCAAGATTGAAAAGTTAAACTTGGCTTGGCTAGTTATCATACTTCTATTCCAAAGAGTTTCTGTAGAAATATCATAGCACTTTTTTTTCAGGGTTAAATAAAGAAATTCCAGTGAGAGACACTAAAAGCAAAGAAAACGTAACATCATCAGAAAGCAAACTAAAGAGTTAGACAGTTAGTAGTAAGAGCCTACTGCCCTTTCACTAGACTGGCAGAAATTCCCATTAAGCCACAAAATGAGATATGTGCATGAGAGGTCAGTTTCTTTATGCATGATCAGACACTCTAGTTGTACACAGAGGCCAACTGTCATCAGCAAAGGAGAGAAAAGTGCTGGCTTGCAAACCAAGCAGTGACAAAAGATGCCTCATTACAGGCAAATTTAAAATGCTAAGTAAAATGCAAATTAAAGGAAGAAGAAAATGCAAAAGCAAAATTAGTATTACCTGAATCTCTACCCCCTTACTTGTTTCAGCTCGTATACGCTTCTTCAGGGATTCCTCTCTAATCTGTATGTCACAAAAGTTGTCAGATGAAGACTTTAATCACAGACAATTTAAAAATACAAGTTTTAACAGTAGTTACTAATACAAGATACAGTTTACTAGTAAAAGAATAAAGAGCAAAACAGTCAATATGATTTGCCTATTATAATTATTTTTAAATGCATTTATGTTACTTGTGGCAAAACATTTAAATAATATACAGGAAAAAGCAAGATTCGTTTTCATCTAGATTATATCTTAAAGTCCTGACCTAAAAAAAAAAAAAAGAAAGAAAAGAAAGAAAAATCTGACAAGATTGGCCACATTTAGGGTAAAACTGAGATTTTTTTTTCCCTTGGTTCTTCCCCCCCTCCCCCAAGCCCCAGAAAATAAATGCATTCCTGTTACTATTACTTGCCAGCATAAATACTTGAATGGTGAAATAGATATAATCAAGCATAATGCATGCACAGTGCGTTTAGAGCCTCCACTTGAGTAGAACAAATTCTTTATTTTTCAAGAAAAATGCATTCATTGAGAGTTAGTAGTTGAAAGGATCAGAAAGCGTCTTTTCTTTGTCCTTTTGGATAATGGTCTTAATTATTCAGTCTGGCTTTAAAATGACACAAACCAGCATTGAAAGTCAGTCTGTAGGTCCTTCAGCCTTATGATGACACTGCAGTCCAGTGTCTGAGAGAGGAGTTGATCTACTTTCAGGCTGCTCTCCAGGTTCAAAGGAAATACACACATTCATAAAGAGAAATCATGGGTCCTTAAAGGTTCTTGATTTCCTCACTTCACTGCTGACCCACAGGTACAACTCCTGCTCTGCAGAGGCAATAAGGAGAAGCAAGCACACAGGTTCCTCATCCAGCCCTTCCTCTACCCAGACAACAGGAGAATAAAGGTTGTTTGCCCAAGCAGCACAGTATTCCAGTTGCAGCTGGTAGGGCGAGAGCCAGGGCCCACACTCTTTGAATCCAGATTCCACACCATTAATGCTGTCAGAGAAGTTTCCAGGGTTTGTTGCTTGTTAACTTGCATTTGTGACAAATTACTAAGTCCTTTAAAGCATGGTGGTTTTGATTGAAGAAAACAAACACAAAACTGCCTTGGTGTCATTTCCTGTTGTGATAAGGAACCCTGACAAATCTGTATTAAGGGACAGAGGGTTGAGGTTAGAGTCTGTCATTTGTGGGGAATTAGTGTGGTGGGAACTTGAGCAGCCGGTCTCACTGATTTGACAGGTAAGAGCAAACAACAATAAAGTAATGTATCACACTAGAGCAAGGCTCACTTCCTCACTTCACAGTTCAGAATGGTTGCCAAGAGAATGGCACCACCAACAGAGGGCAAGTTTTTCTATCTCATTTAATTTAATCAAGATACTCCCTGTCAGACAGGCTCAGAGGCCAACCTGAGGAAAACAACCAAATCCTCACTGACACTCTTTCCCCAGGTGATTCCAGAACATGTGAAGTTGACAATAAAACTGTTACACTGACCAAAACGGTAACATCAGAAAGCACAGCTACAATGCAGAGAACACAAAGGTGATAAACAAGGCAGCAATTTCATTAAAAAAGTATGTCTAAATTGATTTATACAATGATGCATTTTCTAATGAAAAATCAGAGTAGGTGCCTATGCTTACATGATACAATTTCATAGTTTCATAATAAATTAGATATTTAAAGAGAACAAAATTTAAAATGTCTCTGTAATGTAAAGAAAATATCTCATAGTCCAAACTAGAGCATCATCTTTGAGCTTTCTTTGAATCTAATTGGAAAGTGTGTGTGTGTGTGTGTGTGTGTGTGTGTGTGTGTGTGTGTGTGATTATGCATGCACATATGATGGGCATTGGAGTGATAAGATGGTGAATCCTGAAGAACAGAGTAGAAGACTGAAACGACTATCAGATTAGGTACATCTTTTCTTCACGAAAACAATTAGTGAAGGACATTAAGATTACTTTTAGACCATGGATATAATGTGGGTGGACTAGTGTGGTTTTTGTTTTTTCTTAGAATTCATTCATTTTTCAAACTTTGCTTGAAATTGTCATTTCCTGAGAGAGTAAACCAGTGTCTTCTGTGAATTTCAGTGCCTTCTTCTATATTGCACAAGAAGAGCTTGTGGCTGAAGAGGAGCAAGAATGGATGCAGTGTGCGGGATATTGTAAAGTAAACAAGGAGTCCTGAGACCACCATACAGTCCAATTGTTTTGAAAAAGGAGGTCCTACTCAAAGAATAAAGTGATTGCACATAAGAATGAGGAACTCAGAGAGACAGGCCAAACTGTGGTACAGTTCCTCCATCCTTCTCACTAAGCGCCGCGCAGAGCCAGCAAGCAGGCATGGGCTATCAGATTCTTTCCATGTTGGACTAAGGTTCCAAAAGGGACCTTTTGAATATCAGCTCCCAGGTCTAAGGGGCACGAGAATGGAGGATGGCTTCAAACAGAGAGGAATGTATAGTTTCTTTCAACCATCCAGAATGAAGTTCCCTCAACAGGCAAGCCACACTGGAGCTATAGATAGAGGTGGGTAAAATAAGAACATGACTATTGTGTGTGGTCATCTACCTTAACTTTACAATTAAATATACAAATAGCTATTATTACCTATGTTTTCCATATTGGGAAATGGAGATAAATACTTAAATTGCCTAAGCACACAAAGCACTTTGTCCATGGCTGGCATGATAATTTACACAACCTCATGCATCTAAGGGACTTGATCTTAATGACTTGGCCATCTCGTGATTGTCTTTTCTTAAAATTAATTAATTTATTATTTATTACAATTTATTCACTTTGTATCTCGGCTGTGGAGCCCTCTCCCTCCCTCTTCTACCCCTATAGCCTCCTCTAGTCCACTGACAAGGGAGGTCCTCCTCCCCTTCTATCTGACACTAGCCTATCAGGTCTCATCAGGACTGTTTGCATTGGCTTCCTCTGTGTCCTGACAAGGCTGCACTCCCCAGGGGTTGGTGCTCAGAGAGCCAGACACTGAGTTCATGCCAGAGAAAGTCCCTGCTCCTCTTACTAGGGAACCCACTTGGAGAGTGAGTCAATGCGTTACATCTGAGCAGGGGTTTTAGGTCAGCTCCGTGAATATGGTATCCTTGGTTGGGGTATCAGTCTCTGCTGGGCCCCTAGGGACCCTGCATTTTTGGCTCTTTTGGTCTCCTTTTGGAGGTCCTGACCCCTGCAGGTCTTTCTTTCTCCCCCTTCTTTCATAAAATTCCATGCCCTCTGCCCAGTTTGGCTATGAGACTCAGCTTCTCTTCAACACCTTGATCAGTAGAGTCTTTCAGAGGCCATCTGTGGTAGGCTCCTGTACTGTTCCCTATCTTCTCCTGCTTCTGATATCAATTGCATTTGCCCTTCTGTTTTCCTTGTTGTTTAGCTTCTTTAGGAGTATAGATTTAACCTATATTATATGTTTAATAAGCACTTATGAGTATATACCATGTGTGTCTTTCTGCTTCTGGGTTACCTCACTCAAGATGATCTTTTCTAGTTCTCACCATTTGCCTGCAAATTTCATGATTTCCTTGTTTTTAATTGCTGAGTAGTATTCCATTGTGTAAAGGTCACACAATTTCTGTATCCATTCCTCAGTTGAGGGACATCTGAATTATTTCCAGATTCTGTTATTATGAATAAAGCTGCTATGAACATGGTTTAACAAATGTCCTTGCGGTGTAGTTGAACATCTTTTGGATATATGCCTAGGAGTGCTATAGCTGGATCTCAGGTAGCACTATTGCTAATTTTCTGAGAAAGCGCCAGATTGATTTCCAAAGTGGTTGTACAAGGTTAAATTCCCACCAGCAATTGAGGAGGGTTCCCCTTTCTGTACATCCTCTCCAACATGTGTTGTCACTTGAGTTTTTTATCTTAGCCATTCAGGTGGGTGTAAGATGAAATCTCAGAGATGTTTTGATTTGCATCTCCCTGATGACTAAAGATATTGAACAGTTCTTTAAATGTTTCTATGCCATTTGATATTCCTCTATTGAGAATTTTCTGTTTAGTTCTCTACCTCATCTTTAATTGGATTACTTGGTTCGTTGGTGTTTAACTTAAGTTCTTTATATATTCTAGATATTAGCCCTCTGTCAGATGTAGGGTTGGTGAAGATTCTTTCCCAGTCTATAGGCTATTTTGTTCAGATGACAGTGTCCTTTGCTTTACAGAAGCTTTTCAGTTTCATGAGGTCCCATTTATTGATTGTTGCTCTTAGAGCCTGTACTGTTAGTGTTCTGTTCAGGAAGTTGTCTCCTGTGCCAATGGGTTCAAGGCTGTTCCCCATTTTTTCTTCTAACTGATTTAATGTGTCTGGTTTTATGTTGAGGTCTTTGATCCACTTGGACTTTAGTTTTGTGCAGGGTGATAAATGTGGGTCTATTTGCATTTTTCTGCATGTAGACATCCAGTTAGACCAGCACCACTTGTTGAAGATGCTGTCTTTTTACCATTATATTGTTTTGGCTTCCTTGTCAAAAATCAAGTATCTGTAGGTGTGTGGACTTATTGCTGGGTCTTCTATTCGATTTCATTGATCCTCCAGACTGGAGTTTTTATTATTGCTTTTATTATTGTTGCTCTATAGTAAAGCTTGAGAAAAGGGATGAAGATACCTCCAGAAGATCTGTTATTGTTATTGTACAGAATTGATTTAGCAATTCTGGGGTTTTGTTTTGTTTTGTTTTTCCACATGAAATTGAAAATTGTTCTTTCAAGGTCTGTAAAGAATTGTGTTGGTATTTTGATGGGAATTGCATTGAATCTGTAGATGGCCATTTTCATTATGTTAATCATGGGAGATCTTTCCATCTTCTGATATCTTCTTCAATTTCTTTCTTCAGAGACTTGAAGTTTTTCTTAAACAGGCCTTTCATTTGCTTGGTTAGAGTCACACCAAGATATTTTATGTTATTGGTGGCTATTGTGAAGGGTGTTGTTTCCCTAATTTCCTTCTGAGTCCTTTTTTCTTTTAGATACAGAAGGGCTACTGATTTTTTTTTTAGTTTATTTTGTATCCAGCCACTTTTCTGAAGCTGTTTATGAGGTGAAGGAGTTCTCTGGTAGAGTTTTTGGGGTCACTCATGTATACTATCATATGTATCATCTATGAATAGTGATACTTTGACTCCTTTCTTTCTGATTTGTATCCCCTTGATCTCCTTTAGTTGTCCTATTGCTCTAGCTAGGACTTCAAGTACTATGTTGAAGAGATGAGAGAGTGGGCAACCTTGCCTTGTCAGATTTCAGTGTGATTGATTTAA
>CM053764.1:20228876-20266292 GCA_028658305.1 Pachyuromys duprasi | reverse complement strand
AGAGTTTTTGGGGTCACTCATGTATACTATCATATGTATCATCTATGAATAGTGATACTTTGACTCCTTTCTTTCTGATTTGTATCCCCTTGATCTCCTTTAGTTGTCCTATTGCTCTAGCTAGGACTTCAAGTACTATGTTGAAGAGATGAGAGAGTGGGCAACCTTGCCTTGTCAGATTTCAGTGTGATTGATTTAACTTTCTCTCTCTTTAGTTTGATGTTGGCTATAGGTTTGCTGTATGTTGCCTTTATTATGTTAAGGTATGTGCCATGATATCTCCAAGACTTTAAACATGAATTGTTGTTGGGTTTTGTCAAATATTTTTTTGCCATCTAAGGAGATGGTCATGTTTTTTTTTATTCTTTCTGTTTTGTTTATATGGTAGATTACATTGATAGATTTCCATATATTGAACCACCCCTATATGCCTGGGATGAAGCCTACTTGGTGGTGGTGGATATCTATTATGTGTTCTTGGATTTTGTTTGAGGGTATGTTATTGAGTATTTTTGTGTCAATGTTCATAAGAGAGAAAGGGCTGAAGTTTTCTATTTTAGTTGTTGGGTATCTGTTTTTTTTTTTTTTTTATGAAGGTGACTGTGGCCTCATAGAATGAGTTTGGTGATGTTCCTTCTATTTATAGTTTGTGGAATAGTTTGAAGAGTATTGGCATTAGCTCTTCTTTGAATGTCTGGTAGAATTCTGTGCTGAAACCATCAGGCCCTGGGCTTTTTTTTTTTTTTTTGGCAGGGAGACTTTTGATGACTGCTTCTTTTTCCTTAGGGGATATAGGACTGTTTAATCTATTCACCTGATCTTGGTTTAATTTTAGTAAATGGAATCTATCAAGAAAATTATCCATTTCATTCAGATTTTCAAATATTGTGGCATATAGGCTTTTCAAGTAAGACCTAATGATTCTTTGAATTTCCTCAGTGTCTGTCGTTATGTACCCCTTTTTGTTTCTAATTTTGCTGAATTGGATAGTTTCTCTCTGCCTTTTAGTTAGTTTGCCTAAGGGTTTGTCTTTCTTGGTCATTTTCTCAAAGAACCAGCCCTTGGTTTCATTGATTCTTTTATTTTCTAGGGCTTTCAGGTGTACCATTAACTTGGTTGTATGGATGTCTCAAACTTCTTTCTGGAGGCACTTAGTGCTATGAACTTTCCTCTTAGCTCTGGCTTTTATTGTGCCTGAATCTTAGGAACTCTTTAATTTTTTTTTTTTTAATTTCTTCCATGACCAAGCTGTCCTTGAGTAGATAGTGTTTAGTTTCCATGTGTATGTAGGCTTTTTTGTTATTTCTGTTGTTGTTGAGGTCTAGTTTTAGGCCGTGGTTGTCTGATAGGATACAAGGGATTATTATGATCTTCTTGTATTTGTTGAGGCTTGCTCTGTGCTTTGCTGGAGACCAAGCCTTTGCCACAAGGATCATGCAGAAACATTCCAAACCTAAAATGCCGTAGCTCCTAATGCTGCTTTCAAAGATGAGAAAACTGAGGTCGTGAGGCCATGTAATCCTTGTCTTCAAAAAAGTGTGAGGAACAGAGATGTCTGGACAACCATTGGTAGCTCTCTAGAACGTTTATCACTGTACACTTTTGTGTCTTTCCCCATTCCACCCATGTGCCTGCACACAGTGCTTTCCGAAAGGATAGCTTATAAAAACAAATGTGTTTGTGAGTAAGAAACACATTACTTTTGTTGTCTATGTTGAGGAGTCAAGCTGTTCTGAATTCTTTGAAACTAAAATGCACAGTTTTAGAATTTATTATATCATATGATACTAGGGACCATACTAGTGCATGTCATAACCACATGTACTTTCATTTGTAATCATCAGCTTGAGTATGGGTAGAAGGGGCAGGTTTGGCAAGATATTTTTTTACCCTAGATATTGGGGTAGCAAGGATATGGTAGGAGTGCAGGCTGGCCTTGGTATTGCAGCAATACACACTGTGGGGGATAGAGTAAGTGGAGCCAAAGGAAGCCTGCCTTCTGGAAGCGGCTGGTGAGTCGCCCCAAACACTCAGTCCCCAAGTTCTTCGAATTGCCAGGTCACTGGAAACCAAACAAAGGCCCAGAAAACTGCTCTATCACAACTCTTCCAACAGAGGGTTCAACTCTGAACCTATAGCAGGTGCTAAGACCTTTGAGCAAATATCTGCTGGAATAAAAACAGTTGCATAGTATCTCAAAATTGCGGTTGATTGCCTATTCTCTACAAGGGGTTGGCTGGATCCATGTTACCTGTAACTGTGACCAAATGATCAGAATTAATAGCACTTTTGATCAGAAAAAAATATGTTTGCTGTGTCATTTTGCTATGCTTAGTTGACACACACTTATGACAAATGTCACATTCCTCTTCAGGGCATCAAACCCGAATTGAACTGGGAATGAACAAAACAATAAATCTACATCAAGAGAAACTGTATCAAGAACCTGGTCTGTGATATTTACAAAGTTCATGGAATGAAAGATCACCATTATTTGTATACGTGTGTGTCTGTGCATTCGTGTTCAGAACCTGGATATGTCAGAAAAGGGCATCCAGTGTTCTGGAGCCAGGCTTACAGGCACTTGTCCGCCCCCTGCTGGGTGCTGGGAATGGAACTCTGATTCTCTGGAAGAGCAGACAGCCTAACCCGTCCATCTCAGCACACACACACACACACACACACACACACACACACACAGAGCATACACACACACTATACCACACACACCACACACAGACACACCACACCACACACACACACAAATACCACACCACTTAATCCCCACACACCACACATACCACACCACACATGCAAATACCATACCACATACCACACACACCATACACAAAGAAACACATAACGCACATACACACCACACCACACACCATACACACACAATACCACACACACCACACACAGACACAGTACAATACGCATACATACCACACCACATATTCAAATACCACACCACACACACACATATACCACACACATATACATACCACACACCACAACACACCACAGCATGCAGTACACACCACACACACACACCACACCACACACAACACCACACACACACATAAACACATAACACACACCACACCACTCACTACACACATACCACACACACACATGCACCACACAAACACTTACCACACCACACACACACACATACACACACACACCAGACACACACCTCTTTTTAATGCTGAAGACCATGGTTGAGGGGGACTCCAAGGTTTAATACAGGTACTTTGCAGTGCTCATCACTCACCTACCAAATGAGGCAGAGCACTTGCATGCTGGCCCCTGTTTTGAAATCTGGTTTGGGCTCTGTCGCTGGTCCCTGTGTTCCTTGGCAGCTGGACATAGGCTTTCCCAGCAGAAGGCAGCGGAGGGACACACAAGTCCTTGGCAACGGGCTCCACACTGCCTTCCTGTGGGCAGTTGGGATCTTTATCCCGCTCCCTGCCTGCAAGGAGTCCAGGGCCTGTGAGTTTCCTTGTCCATAATCTCCGATTCACTGCCCTCGGGTTTAGCTGGCACTGCTGTGTACTCTCCAGAGAGATCCGGACTCCTGGGCAGTGAAACCTCTGTGGCGGGACAGCGCCCCATCCTGTGTTCACCCCTCTTCAGGCGTGTTCACTCATGGCTTCAGGCAGAGGCTGTGCCGACATTTGCAGTTACTGAGTTCTTCAGAGGAGGAGTCTAGGAAGCTTCCGGTAAAGGGTGAATATTTTAAGATGAGCAGACAGGCCATAAGGTCTCTGTCATAGCTGTTAAATTCTGATTTTGGAGAAAAGGAATAAAGATATCCAAAGACCACTTAAAAGAACATGTAAGGAGACTTGCATTGAGAGAGAGAGATAGAAAGAAAGAAAGAAAGAAAGAAAGAAAGAAAGAAAGAAAGAAAGAAAGAAAGAAAGAAAGAAAGAAAAGAAAAGAAAGAAAAGAAAGAGCGAAAGAGAGAGAAAGGAAGGAAGGAAAGAGAGAAAGAAAGAAGGAAATAGAAAGAAAGAAAAGAAAAGAGAAAGTCAGACCCTGGACAAGAATCCAGAACAAATCCGCTTGCTGCCTGGCTTTAGCAGCCGGAAACCAGAAGGTGGCAGCAGACAGCTGCGGTACGGCTGGAGACGGCTCCCGAATAAAGAGGGCTGAAAAGAAGGCAGAGATAGACCTGGAGGGGACTAGAGCACCGCAGGGCGAGCAGCAGAGCCAGAAAGTGTGAGCCCAGGGGTCTTTCCTGAGACTGATACTCCAGCCAAGGACCGTGCATGGGGATAATCTAGAACCCCAGCATAGATGTGGCCCATGGTTGCTCAGTGTCCAAGAGGGTGTCCAAGTAAGGGGAACAGGGACTGTCTCTGACATGAATTCAATGGCTGGCTCACTGATCACCTTCCGCTGAGGAGGGGGAGCAGCCTTACCAGGCCATAGAGGAAGGCAATACGTCGGGTCCTGATGAGATCTGATAGGCTAGGATCAGATGGAAGGGGAGGAGGACCTCCACTATCAGTGGACATAGGAGGAGATGAGGGAAGGAGGACAGGGCAGGATTGGGAGGAGCCAAGGGAGGAAGATACAAAGTGAATAAATTGTAATAAATTTAAAAAATAAACAAATTGGAAAAAAAAAAAAAGGAATGGGCTGATTGGTGTGCTGTTTGTCTGGAAATCCACATCCCAGCAGGAACAGAGACAAAATACTCGGCATAAACAAAGCTCAGCTTAGAATCGGGAAGTCAGCCTTCACCTACCGAAGAATGACGACTAAGAGCTAAGAAGAAAATCTGAGAACTCACATAAGGTTTGAAATCATTTTGAGATATATGTAAAAACAAAACGAAACACAGCAATACCAGACATTGCCTCTGGCTGAGCTGGGTTAGGATGTATCTTGGTGGACTTGACCTCAATATGAAGTCTAGTGATGGCCAAGCGTGGCTCCATATAAATATAATATTGAGGATGCCCTTATCCTTCATCAGCCTTAGGCGTCCAGGTCTCCGCTGAAAATACTAACAATATTATTGATCCTCTGTGTGGACAATGTGTGGTACTGTCCACAGAACATCTAAGTTGGAGCCTGATGATATATGTAATATTCTAAAAAGAACTTATCCAAGCAGACATTCAACTCTTGACTCTGTTTGCTTACAAGTGGGATGAGTGTGTAGAATGTAAACAACACACTGTAAACCAGTGATAACCGCCTGTTGAAACAGATGAAAGACTGCTTCATTGTCGTAAGTAACGTAAGACTTCTCTTTCTTCCCACTGTAATTTTACAGAAAAGAGGAATCCAGATTTCATACATGTGAAGAAGTAATATTTGATGAAGACACTGCATCATTCTAATAGTTGACATGGTGTGTAAGATGGTGAGTACACAAAGCAGATACACTGGAAGGAGAGACTGACCGGCACAGGGGCAGAACCAATGAAGCAGGCTGCACAGGTTTCACCATGTCACTCAAATCATTATTTAAACCCTGAGTGGTTTTTCTTTTCTTTTGTTTTGTTTTGTTTCAGCTTTAGCTAGCTGTAAGTTACTGAAAATTTGGGAAAACAAAATTAGATACAGGAATGCACTGCAGCCATGGAATGGATATTCTGCGGAGTTTGAGAATGGTTGAAACAACAGAGGAGAGATTATTTAGGAGAAACCATGGTCCTCTAAAGATAAAGCTAAGTGCTGGGTTAGTGTGAACTACAGCATTCCAAGGATCAATTTTCTTTTTTTCTTGTACTTAAACTGACCCCCTCATATGGTTATTTTTAAATTTTGAGATCAGTTTAGAAGGTTTTGTTTGCCAAAGTGCAGGTGCGGTGTTTCAGTAACTACAAGCCCTGAATCAGATGTTCTTCTCCCCATATTCCATAATTATCCCCCAAATGAATTCGCCCATAAGAGTTTCACGGTAGCACGAGCATTAAAACAATCAAATCGCCGTACATAGATAGCTTGCTTTAGCTGTTTGTCTTGTTGTTGCTGTAGAGCACCTGGCATAGTAACCTGTGGACAGAGGGTTTGGGACTCAGAGTTCAAGGGCACAGTCCCTCCACCATGGCAGGATGTCCTGGCGACAGGAACAACAGGCAGCCATTTGCACTGATTCCAGTCAAGAAGCAGAAAGCAGTGAAGGGGCGCCCCATTGCCTCTTTCCCTTTCCTTCAATTCCATGCCCCAGCCCATTGAATCTGTTCAGGCTTTACTTAATCTAATTCAAAAAAATTCTTCACAGATATGCCAGAGTTGTGTTCCCCTGGTGACTGTGAAACCAACGAAGTTGACGAGATGAACCACCACACAGCCTCACATAAAGAAGTTGTGCAGATAGGGTCTCCCTTCCACCTCCTTCCTTCCTTCCTCCTGAGTGCCTGCTTAGCTCACTACTAATCTAATCCAGAGGGAGAGACTTGGTCATTCTGATATTTCACACATAATAATAAAACAGCGGAATCCTGCAGCTCAGAATCCTTCAGTGGAAAGGTTGAGAAGAATTTAACATCTGTTGGCCGCTTTTCAAATTTTTGGTGCAATGTCACATTTTTTGAGACAAGTTTGGATGATTGTATTTATTTATTCACCACTGTGACTGAAGGTGCTCTACCTATTTCCTGTTTCATGTTCTGTTGCAGCTTGTGACTCTTACCCTGGGCTCTGGGAAAGCATGTCTTTCGTGAACAGGTTAGTTATGGATACTGAAGTCTGGAAAAAGTGGGAGAGATCATCTGATAGAGCCGAAAATTTCTAGCAGTTGTTTGATATCTGGATTCAGGATTAACAGCCTAAAACATACCTGACATTTTACTGATACATTAAGTTAAAAGAGTGTTATTCAGAAACTCTACCATTTCTATTAAATAGCCCACAAGTAACATGATTGTAATTATCTTCTGGATAGCAGAAATTCTGGGTTAATTTCAGCACATGTCCACAAATATTAGAATATGCCTACAAAAAAATATTGGGGAACATAATTTAGTGATAGAGTGTTTCCCAGCATGGTTGAGGACTTAGGTCCAGTCACCAGGACCACACTCAGGATGCAGTGCAGACGTTATTTGTCAGTCAAGGGAAAGACAGTTATGTCACGGAAGCATCTCTTCATGTTTCCTCCAGGTGAGAAAACCACCGCTGACATAGGAGTAAATGGCAGGTGGTGTCCACTAATTGGTTATTGCTCAAACAGGAGTGGTTTGTGGCGTGTGAGCATTTGACTCTGTAGCCCTGTGGGGTAGAAGGTCCCTCACACTAAACTGCAAGCTTGATGGTGTGTACCTGAGAAAACTCAACCATGTCCCACGTCCCCGGCTCCAGAAGTTTACGCTGGTCATAGCAAAAGGTAGGTAAAAAAAAGTTTATCAGCTAACTGCACTGAACCCTTGTCCTTTGGAAAGAAATAAATTTCTTCTTGTATGTTAGGTGTGGCTTAAGGGTAAGAGTATTAATAGGGCTTAGCATATGTTCCACTTAGTAGAGGACTTGCCCAGCTTGCACAAGCCCCTGGGTTTGATTTTGAGCACTGTTCCATGTCTACATACACATCTAAACCATATGGTTGAGCCTTTTTTCTTTTCCTTTTTCTTCTTTGGTGCATATTGTATAAGGATCTGAACTCAGGTCCTTATTGAGGAAAAATAGAATAATGAGGAAAGATTAACTCAAGAAAAGTCAGGTTAATGCACGGTTAAGAGATGAAAACAGTACCTGACCTTGAATTTCCTTCTCACTTCTGATATTTGATCTTCCATAGCATCTGTTTTGTCCCTAGCTGCATGGTAAAGAGACCCAATTTGATAAGCCTTCTTGTAGAGCTGTTTGAGGTAAGAATAATTTTGTGTCTTCATTTGCACTAATGCCGCAATCTCCCCCTCACACTCCGTTTTTCTCCGTACACTGTAAAAAAGAAGCAAAAATTAATGAAGTTCTTTGAAAACAATATTTAGTTGACAAATAAGAGTATACTCTGTGTTGCCAAAATTTTAGAAAGGAGCAAGCAGTTAACTTAAATCTGAATATATAACCTGTATCTAAGATATTTCTGTACATCCTTTTGGTTAGTCCTCATCTAGGCAATGTCAGTCTCAGAGGCATAGAAGGGAAGAAGAGGGAAAAAAGAGAAAAGAAAAGGGGAAAAAAGAAAAGAAAAAAAAGAGTCCATTTTGTGTTGCGCATATAGTTACTGGAGTGTGGTCAAATTCCTAGTGTCTGCCCACTGGAGGGAGGAGGAGTCTTTCTTTGGCATCAACTGAGAGTGCTGTGGTGGCCTGTGAGGGGTGAGGCTAGCTCTCCTGCTCCCCGGACACTAACATGGATTCCGGCAGCAGCCCAGACTGTGAACATCTGCACAGACTTCAGTGGTAACAGGGGCTGCAGACATCTATGCCTTATCAGGACCACAAACGCACTCACGGCCCTCAGCAGCTGCAGGGCCACAGTCCTCAATATGGCCTCAGGTGACTACACAGGCCAGTCACATCAGGACAGGATTCAGGATTAACTGCCTAAAACATACCTGACATTTTACTGATACATTAAGTTAAAAGAGTGTTATTCAGAAACTCTACCATTTCTATTAAATAGCCCACAAGTAACGTGATTGTAATTATCTTCTGGATAGCAGAAGCAGCAAAGCCTAAGGACAACACCACAGCATCAAGTAGTGGCCCCAACCACATACATGTACATAGATCTCAGGCTTAACCAGAACCTGGGACGGCAATGTGGACCACAGACACTGATGTGGTCTCTAAGACCAGATGGTCCTTTGAGAAGAGCCAATCCAGAAAATGAAAACTTTCCTCATCTCTGGCCTCCATCACTGCTCAGAGCTAAAGGGATCCCAAGACCTGGCAGCAGGTTCAGGGGCTGAGTCTACATCGGAATAAGCTCTAGCATGTCGAACACCACCCTGATGACCCTACAGGGCAATTACAGAATGTGGACCTCAGCCCTCTGTCCTGTCTGTCACTGCCATCACAGCTCAAGTTCTGCCTCTCTCCATACTGTATGCATCGCTCTGTTTTTTTCTGTCTTTCCCACTTCTTTACCATGTATTTGTTCATTGTAGTGGTGCTTGGGTGCCTTTTGTTTATCACCTTTTTGTTTCACACAATGGTGATTTTATGGGAGAATGCTTTAAATGGAAGAGTAAAACCTTAAAGCAAAGCCTGGGCTCCATGGGTTTCCAGAGCCCACCTCTATTGGCATTTTGCAACAGTGTACAGGCTGGTTCTGAGGCAACTCTATACAAACTAGAGTCATCAGAGAGAAAGAAGCCTCAGTTAAGGAAATGGCTCCATGAGAGCCAGCTGCAAGGCATTTTCTAAATAAGTGATCAATGAGGGAGGGCCCAGCCCATCATGGGTGGTGCCATCCCTGGGCTGGTGGTCCTGGGTTCTTTAGAAAGCAGGCTGAGCAAGCCATATGAAACAAGCCAGCAAGCAGGACTCCTTCATGGCTCTGCATCAGCTCCTGCCTTCAGGTTCCTGACCTGCTTGAGTTCCTGTCATGACTTTTGGTGATAAACAGCAATGTAGAGGTGTAAGCTGAATACACTGTTTCTCTCCCAACTTGCTTTTTGGTAATGGCATTTGGTTGCAGCAATAGAAACTCTCACTAAGACAAGCAGCGCCTCAGTTTGACAAGCAGGTATCTTTAGACATTGCTAATTGTCTCCTGGGTAGGGTGCAACCTCTTGGCAGCTGAAAACTATAGAACCACTGAGAAAGTCAGTTGTTTCTTGGGCCTAGCAGTGCACAGCAATCTCGTGAAAGGCTTTCAACATGACTCTGTGCTTTAGAAAGTCCTGCTGTAGCCTAACTTGGGGTAAAGCTCCAGCATGACCATTTTCAAACACCTCAGGTGATGATACTCAAGTATAGTGAGGAAGAAAACCCAAAACTGATTGGAAAAGTCTTTCTCATCATATGGTGATCTTATTGAGTTACAGACTATGGGACCCTGCTTTCTAGACAGGAGGAGGAGGTGTGGGATAGATATCAGTTAGCCCGCCAGGTGGTGCGGATAAAAACAGGTTGTAGAATATTGTTCAAGAAGCTTCACTCAAAACAGCAAGCACCAGGATGTGCAGAAGTGTGAATGAATGTGGCCGACTCCTAGGCGGGAAAACAAGGTATAAATACAACTGGTGATGACTTGCACTTCCTTGTTTTTCTAGCCTCTTGTTCACACAAGAATAAACACATGTGAACAAAAATGTGCATACATTCAATATGTGCCAAAGACAGTGTGGCTCACAAGTCAGAAAAAAAAATGGTTAAAACAAAATCGAAGCACGAGTTGGGGGCAACCATCAGAAAACTGCCCGGATTATTCTATCACAGAGCGAATAGGGATGGTTTCACCTTATAGTGAAGTACCTGCTGTGAGCTGTGCCTGCTGGGAAAAGACCAAGTCACTGACCTGTTATTGTCTATAGCAGAGAAGGCACCGATAAAAAACCAGATGTTGACAGCAAAATTCAACCTGACTTCTGTGTCGGTTGCTACATTAATTTTAGTATCTTTGTTATGACTCAGAAGAGCATGGAAATGGAGAGTCCAAGAGTGCTAGAATGAATCAGGTGAGACCATGTAGAGAAAGGGGATAAAAGCGTGGCAGTATCAAATAGATGAGAGAAAGTGGAAACAGCTATGTTTATTTAACAAATAGCTGCAAGAGCCGGGGAGATGGCTCAGTTTGTAAACTATTTGGTGAGCAAATGTGAGCACAGGACTTTGCCCACCTAGCACTGGAGAGACACAGATAGAGGAAAACGTGGAGTTTACTGGCCGTCCAACTTGGCTGAACTGGTAACTCAAGGCCAATGAGAGATTCTGTCTCAAATAAAGGTGGATGGTGCCTGAGGGATGACACTTCCAAATGCGCCTGAATATAAATGCGCACTGGCAAGCACACAGATACATTTGTGAATGTACACATAGAAAAAAAAGTAAGGAGATATGAAAAATACTGGAAAAAAGTAAGGAGATATGAAACAGGCCTTTTAAAAACTGTTTCTTAGCACACACTTTTAATTGCAGCCCTCGGCAGGCTGGGGCAGGATAACAGGGTTATGGAGAGTCTTTGATACACATTGAGACTCTGTCTCAGAAACTTAAAGTGTGTTCTGAACAGGAAGTAATGGGCTGATACTGAGGACAGATGCAGCCATTGGTCTTGAATAGGAATTTCCATTTACGAGTGAATGATGGAAAGGAAAGCTGTTTACAGATACTGTTACTATAAATAAAGTTAACATGAGCCTTGTCATTGCCATTATTCTCCTTCCAATATGAGTAGGCTACAGTATAACTTTAAAATTTTTGTTTCTGTGTAGACCTTGCATGAGACTTGCTGTAATGTGTAAATCTGAAGACTTGTGATCATCTGTCTCCAGTTATATATGACTGTTCTCTCTCTTTCTATCTCTTGTTTCCTGAAAATCTTTCTTTGTTCTATGTTTTGTCTTTGCCCCTCCGGCTACATTCTGGATTCTGCTTCAGGTTCTGAGGCATCATGATTGTTGAATCTGCTGTTTTGGGAGCAGAATCCCAAATAGCCATGAGTCTACCTTCTATTTTACATATTTTGCAGGACTATTTATCAAGTTTGTCTAGATTTTTTGTTATTTTTTCTTTATTCTATTCCTGTAACCATTTAAACTCACTTGAGATGTGTCTAGTTTTTTCATTATCTAATTTATATAATTATAGGATTATTAGAGTATATTCTCAAATTATATAATCATTCTATTCTTTCAACTTATTGTGGGTTAAATAGATTGCTATCAAACTTTCATTCATGCTGGATATTTCCTGATGTGCTTTATAATTACATGAGCCCATTTTAAACACTTTCCTTTATGGGAATCTCTTTGGAGATTCTCTTTGGAGATATATGCTGCATTAAGTAACAATAGCACTTTCTAAAGCCACATCTCAGAAACATCATCAAACAATGGAATACTAGTCTTTCTATCTTAAATTTTATTCTACAGAATGTCACATAATATAATGAAATAGAAAAATTTCTACTTAAAATATTATCCAATTTAGAAAATTACTCAAAACATACTGAATGCATGTTCACAAGCCAGCCCTGGTGTAATGCACACCTTCAATTCTAGAACTCTGGAGACAAAGGTAGGTAGATCTCTGACCATCCTGGTCTACTGAGAGTTTCAGGGCAGCCAAGCCTACATGGAGACATCGGGTCTTGAAAAACAAATAAACAAAGCATGCTCGCAATGCATCTGGCACTAAGTTGGTCGTTAAGGGTCTAAAAGAGAAATAGCAGCTGCTGACCTCCAAAGTGGTTACAGGTGGGTAGATAAGAAAAAGCTGTCTTAAATTTTGAATGTAAGAAGTTCACTGAGGCTGCATTTATTTTTCAACTTCAACTCCAGCGTCTTCCTAGAAAGGGGAATCACACAAATGAACTTTGAAAGGGACATGTGTCTGTAGGTGTGTATGAGTGTGTGCACTGTGTAGCTGGTGAGGGCACTGCCAGAGGGAAGTGAAGTGAGAAGGGATGGTGGAACCTCTTTTGGGATAGACCCAGTAGTGGTATAGCTGGGTCTTGAGGCAAGGCTATTCCCAGATTTCTGAGAAAGCTACAAACTGATTTCCAAAGTGGTTGTTCAACTTTACACTGCTCCCAGCAAGGGAGGATGCATAAATCTCACTCAGAAAGGGAGACAGAATAGACAGAAGTAGTGGTTGAAGAGAGGGAAGAAGGGAGGAGAAAGGATGTAGAGAGTTAAGAGAGTGGAGATCAGACCTGTGGAGAGAGAGGGAGAGAACAGAAGGCCTTTGGTGAAAAGAGAAACTGAGGGTGGGGTATCTCTGTGACAAGCTGGACACCTAACTCAGGGTATGCTCCTAGAAAGATATGAGGGGAATTCAATCAGAGACTCCTATTAGCAGAGGCCATAGAGACTGAAGAGGACACCCTCTAAGCAAACTGGTCTGCTAGTAGAGGGAGGGGAACACCAACACATGTACAAAACTTTGACCCCAAATTCACCCTGCCTTCAAGATGTGCATGGAAAAAGATAGAGCAGTTAGAACAGAGAGACTGAGGGAATACCCAACCAATGTTTGACCCAACCAAATACCCACACTAGGGGAGAGTCCCAGCCTCTGACACTATGAATGATATTCTGCTAAACTTCCAAATAGGAGCCTGTCACAGAGGTACTCTGAGAGACTCTACCCAGCAGCGCCTCAAAACAGATGCTGAAACTCACAGCCAAACATATGGCAGTGGGTATGGAGTTTTGCAGAAAAGTGGGAGGAAAGAGAAAGGGCCTGGAGCGACAGGAGCTCTACAAGACCAACAGAGCCAATCAACTAGGTCCCAGAGGTGCTTGCTGCGATGGAAGCATCAACCAAGGTTTATGCAGGAACTACACGCAGGCCCCCTACGAAGATGTAGCAGATGGGCAGCTTAGGGTTCATATGGGTCCTCTAGTAAGGAAAGAGGGCACTGCATTGGACACAGACTCACTCGCTAGCTTTTTGATCATTTCCCCCTGGTGGGACTGCCTTGCCAGGCCACAGGGGAAGAGGATATGCTCAGTCCTGATGCAGATTCATGAACTGGGGTGGATGGGAAAGGGAATAGTCAAGAGTGGAGGGTAGAGAGAGGGAATGGGGGTGAGAGACTGGGAGGGGAGGAGGGATGCGGCTACAACCAGGATGTAAAGTGAATAAAAAAATTAATTCATTAAAAAAATAAGTCTCTTAACAAAGGAAAAAAGAGAAAGCAGTGGGATAAAGGTATTTGATGTAAAGGCAGAATGGAGAACTGCATCTGGGGAGGAAGGGAAACAAGTGACAGGAAGGCAGGGAGGGGTGTAGAAGACAGCCAGGACAAGGTCAGACTGGAATAGATGATGCTTCGCATGCATGCAAGTACCTTGATAAAACCGCTACTTTGTCTGCTAAGGTAAACTTCACAAATGCTCCGCAATCGCCATCGCCAATGACTAACATAGCCTTCGTCTATGCAGTTTTTACAATACCCTGTGAGTTATTAGCCAGAAGAAAAAGCATTTTTTTTTTCTGTAGTAACTTTTTCCCTTGAGGCTTTATGCAAATCTGGAAGTCTGTGCCCATAAAAAAACTTTGTAGGCTGCATATAACAAGAATTCACTAAAAAATGAACAAGTGGTTAGAAGCGTTACTGTTGGACTGAATTTAAAATGCTATTTAATGCTTTATTACAGGAGGACCGTTGTCCAGGTATCCCAGCTGCCTCTGATTTCAAAGTGAACATTCAGGTATTCTCAATCTTACAAAAACATGTATCATCGTTGAAAGATGCTGCTATTTAAGGTGGCAAATCACTGTGTCCTGACAACCTCCCCAGCTCAGTGCAGAATGGAGGACTTCCTTTCTGAGCATGGACCTTCTTTCTCTCTGCTTGAATTCCTCTGGAAAGTGTCTCTAAGCACAACTACCTGACCCCTGAAGGAAGTCACATAGGCCATGGCCAAAATGCAGGTTCAACTTCCTTTCTCCAGATAAGAACCTTCCCAACAAGTACCTGGAATTCCTGGTATGTAAAGAAAGCATCCTCAAGCCCCAGACAACAGTTTACACCTACCCTGGGAACCTTCTACCCACTCACTATATAGCCTCTGTTCACCCAAATAAAGTTGAGCAGTCTCCCTGAAGCTGCTCCCAGAAGTCACTACTTTGTACTCGAGGGCCAACTGAACACTCCTTCCCTTTGCCCTCCTGGACTAGTGGCCAATGATTCCTCCATGGGGAGTTGCATATTATGGCCAATGGAAGCTGCTGGTGTGCTTTTTCTGAACACTGATGCTTAGAAAGATATGTAGTCCAGACTCTATCAAGTTTTGCCCAATTGAAATATTATCAGGTTCTCGTGTCTGCAGTTGAAATCTGTCTTCACTGATTTTGATAAATAATGTAAAAGAATTTCATGTTATTAAAAATGTTTATAACTGTGCACTGGTTTTCATGAAGAAAATCTATCAGATTTTTCTTTACCACTTTATATTTGATAAAGATTCTTCCTATATCTTTCATCTGGCTGTGGCTTATCCTTATGAATTACTTGACAAAATTTTTTTATTTTGATGTTAATTTCCTATTTTAAGAAAACGTTGAGTTTTCAAACTAGATTTTTGTTTGCAATGATGGGTGGGGGAAAGATTTACCTTTTTTTTTTTTTAGTTTCTGAGACAGGGTTTCTCTGGGTAGCCTTGGCTCTTCTGCTTTGTAGACTAGGCTGGCCTCAAACTCACAGAGATCTGCCTGCCTCTGCCTCTGAGTGCTGAGTTCTGGGATTACACGGGTGTACCACCATGCCTGGCAAGATTCTTTTTTTAATTGAAAGTTACTAGGAAGATATCCGTTCTCTGCTACAGTAAAGCATCACTTCTGTCATGACTCATATGATGTTTGGGTCTGATGCTGAACCTTTACTGCCACTGACCAACCTGACATTATCAATAAAAAACTCACCTTTGGAACTGAAATATATAACAGCTATGCTACTGTAATTCCATAAGATTGGTTTTCCTATATCATTCTCTTGAATATTTTATTGCTTTTTAAGATTAAATTTCTAAAGTTAATTTTAACTGATCTGTGTATATTTCAATTATTGCTATTTTAATTCAGCTAATAAGATGGAGTCTAGTAGGCACACAATCAATTTTGAGGGCTTTACACACAGTCATTTTATGATTTCCTTGGCCAACTTCAACTAACAATCATTTTGTTATACTGTAAAATAACACTACTTTTGGAATTTAGTTATACCATTAATAAAATCTCCTAATAATTTAGTTAGAGTGCCATCATTTTAGATTGTAATGATATTTGGACATTTACTTAATGTTATAGGGTCATGATTAAAAAGTTGATACTGTTTAATTTCTTCCTTTTAACAATAGTTGATTTCTTTGTAGAGACTGCCTACTTCCTATTCCTAGTGTAACTTTTTCTTGGATTTTATTTGCATTTCCTAAATAATGATA
Source organism: Pachyuromys duprasi (assembly GCA_028658305.1). NCBI lineage: Eukaryota > Metazoa > Chordata > Mammalia > Rodentia > Muridae > Pachyuromys > Pachyuromys duprasi. The sequence goes on along the minus strand of CM053764.1, from coordinate 20,250,265 downwards.
CCTTAATCCAATTTATCTTTAAATATCAAAGACATTACCAACCAAGAAGTATGTATTTAAAGGATGCCAAAAATAATTTTATTTGATTCTGTTCTATCATATTTTGATGAAAATTTATAGTATTTGTCACTAACGGTTTAATTTACCCCACAAAATCACATATCCTGAAAATTCAGAATTTTAAGAGAGATGAAATCATAAATATGAAGATGCTTGAGAGTTCAAAGTACTTCCACAATATCTCAACAATCTTGATAAACTACATTGTTTTAGAACATGAGACAACATAATTGTTAGACAATGACCCTTGTAACTTTCCATACCTAATTCACATCAAGTATATCAAGTACACCACTCTCTTTCCAATCTTTTCCATGGTCTGTTTGTCTCTCTCTCTAACGTTAAATTGTTCAATGATTACAATTCTGAATCTTGGAAGAGGGTTTTCTGTTTGTTTGTTTGAGTTTATTCTGGTTAGGTTTCTGTGTTTGTGATAAGACAACATGATCAAAAACAATTTGGGGAGGAAATAGTTCGTTTGGCTCACAATTTAACCAAAAGTTCTAAAATCTTCCCACAATCCTACTGAAAAACAACCTGAACGGGCTCATCACAGCAACAGCTCACTTCTGGTACCAATTTCTGTCCCAGTTTGCCTTATTAATTCCTGTGATAAACACCATGACCAAAAACAACTTGGAAAGGAGAGGGTTTATTTGGCTTGTACTTCCAGATCATAGTCCAGCGTTGATGGAAGTCAGGACAGGAACTCAAGAAGGAGCAGAGGCAGGAAACGAGGAGGAAAGCTGCTTCCTTGCTTTCTTCAGCTGCTTTTATTATACCTCCCAGGACTGCCCAGGGTGACAGCACCCACAGTGAGATGAGCCCTCCTGCATCAAGGAGCAACCAAGAAAATGTTTTGCAGACATGCCCACAAGGTAACTGGACAGAAGGAGTTCCTCAGTTGAGATCCCCTCTTTCTAGATGTGTCTGGGTTTGTGCCAAGGCTATAAAAAACTAGCCAAAACAGATCATATAGCTCTTTGATGTATTTTAATGATCAGCTAAATATAAATATGTGAAATGACTTAATAGCTATCACTCACATTGGCCTCTGACTTTGTAGTGCTTGCTTATGGCTACTCACCACATGAAAATACATGGTGCACACACATGCACACAGATAGAGGGCGCACACACACACTCACAAACACAGAGTGGGAGGATACACACACATACACAAGTAAAGAAACTTGGTTTCACTATCTTAATTGTTCCCTGATTTTTAACATTCGTTCTCGTATCTGAAATTGTTGCTGTTATACTAAAATACTAAGTATCTTTGAATGTTCACTAACTGTCAGTTAAATTCAAGGCAGATTAACTGGCTAATAATTTGATAAGTGAAAACATCTTGAACATGAATACACAAAATGAGCTTTCTATACAGATTCTAGTTTTGGGGCAGGAAACTTGGGCTTCTTCTTTATTTGTGCCTGGGAAATACCCATGAATAATTTGTAAATTGTGAATTCTAGAGATGTTCTATAAATATCCAACCTCAGTGGTAATCAAAAAAATGGAGTTTAAAACACTTCATTTTTTTAGGATATTAGAACAATCTCATTTACTACCCAGCCTTAAAAATATTATACATTATAAATATTATATATCTTTCTGGAAGTTGTCATTAGAAATATATTAAGGGTTTTAAAATATACATTCACAAGTCTATTTTACATTTTAAAAGAAAACAATGATTTGATAACATTTCTACACAAAAAGACATTACCACAGTATTTGTAATAAATAGTAAAATTAAAACCAATGTAGACTGCAGTATAAATTCATAATTTATGATCTCTTATGTAACAGAATCATGCAGATATTTATGTGTACTTGAAATTTATGTAATAGTGCATTAAAATTTTATTATCTCATGTTAAGAAAAAAAGTATTCAAAGCCATTCATTATGTATAAATATGCACTTATAATAACATCTGTGTGTATTAAGATGTTAGATTTTTAGGTTTTGATCTCTTTGAGCTTTTTCGTATAGATTTTTTGCAATATACATGCATTTTAATCAGAATACTAGTAAATCATAGGACATATTTTGGCATGGATTAAATGGGGATGGTTTAGGAAACACAAACGTGGTATAGAAGAGGAAACCCCAGATTAAAAGATGGCATGTGGGGCTCCTCTCAGCGATGTAATTCATGGGTGATTAGTATGATGACCCTGAAATCGGATTACAACAATGATTACTGCTATTATTAACGATATTGTTATTGCTGGTATCTTTTTTTAAAGAAAAGATGAGATGCAGGGTAAAAACCAAACTAAAACAATAACAAATCCCTTAACATAGCCTCAGGAAAAGATGTATGTATAAATGTAATAAAAAAAATTAGGAAGCAAATGTAAAGAAATTCCTGCCAGAGTGTGCTTAACGACTGAAAAGCAAGCTTGAATCATTTGAATCAACCAAGGTGTGCTGGTTTGAAAGACATCTCCCATAGGCTTATGTATTTGAACTCTTTGTCCCGAGAGGGTTATTAAACCTTTAAGAAGCACAACCCTGCTGGAAGAAGTGTGTCATTGAGGGTGAGCATTGAAGATTTAGAGCCTAACCCTACTTTCTCCTCTTTCTCAGCTTCCTGTGTGGAAATAAAATGTGATTAGCCAAGCTTCCTGTTCCTGCTACCATCCCATAATAGCCCTGCCTTGAAGACTCTGTGCCTCTGGCTCTGTGAGCCAAAATAACTCATTTCATTTTTAAGTTGCATTTGGGCATGTTATTGCATCTTAGAGACAGAAAGGTAACTAGTACAGACAGAACTCTAAGACAAAGTGGAATATTTAGGAGACAGGTGAATAAAGCTTTGGGAAAGAATCATTACAGTTGCTTGAAGCATCAGTTTGTTTTATTGTTGGACAGACAAAAGTGTCATCTCAAGGTGTTATCTGGGAAAGTAAACCCTAGCCAGGGCAAGGCTCCCAATGCATGGTGTAGACTGTTAGAGTGTTCCCAATTGTCATTATCAACCTCTCTTCTAATGCAAATTTGTTATTTACAATAATACATGGGCTTTACCATGGCAGTTCAAACACACACATCAGAAACTTGCTACACTCATCCCCTCCTTCTGTTTTTCTCCTTAAATTTCTTTCCCCCTTTCCTGCCTTGTCATGTAGATTTTACAATACTAGAGTCTATATAGGTAAGTTTATGATGTTTGACTTTCCTTTTTTTGTGTCTAATCTTTTCTCCCCTTGTCCCACTTCTATTAAGTCATTTCTTTCTCTCCAGAGTTAACATTTCTTCTCTCTCTCTCTCACACGCACACACACATCTAGATTCTACGTTGAAAAAAGTGACACTTTTGCTGAGTCTAGCTTATTTCATCTATTATTTTCATTTGAATTATATACTTTTCTTCTTTTGGCTGAATATTTATATACATACATTTAAATGCAATATTATGTATATATCTTTTTTTTTTTATTCTGTGCTGGTCACGAAGGACTATTCCCTATCTTGGCTGTTGTGAATAGCACTGAAAATAAACACGGATGTTCAGGTATCTATGCAATGTTCTGAATAAGAGTCCTTTGAAAAAATGTCCAGGAATTATATAGCTAGATCATATGATTTTGAAGAAAACTCAAAAATTATCTTCGTAGTGATTACAAATTGACATTCCTTCTAATAGAGTGAGTCTTCTGTAGTACACTTATTAGCATCTGTAGTAATTTCTTATTTATTTACTTCTGTGCATGTATGTGTGTTGTATGTGGACTGGGACACAGGTGCCATGGCACACTTATGGAGGAAAACTGGTGCAATTGGTTCTCTCGCTTTACCTTTATGAGGACTGAATTCATGTCATCAGGCTTGTACAGCAAGGTCTTTTACCCACTGAACCATCCTGCTGGGAAGTCACTTGTTTTCTTGAGTGCAGATATACTGATTGAGGTGAAATAGCATCTCTGTGCTATTTTAATTTATTCCTAGAGTCAGACATTTTTTTCTTGTATTCATTCACTATTTGCACTTTTGGGGAACTGTTTGTCTCATCAACATGAGATCTGGCCATGTAACTTGGTACATCTGATGAAATGTGAGCAGTGATACCTGAAGCCTTCTTGCTGAAATTCTGAGAGTGATCAGTGATATCAGTAATGCACACTTCCCTATAGTTTTAAAGCGGTGTTCTTAGAGGCAGCAAATCCTTCGTTCTGGGTCTTGGAAGAAATAACATGAAAATAGATACCGCCATATAGCTAAATGACAATGTGGATAGGAAATAAACCATTCCACTTACATGACACTAAGTCCTGGATGCTGCTTGTTTCTGCTAGTTATCATACTCATCTTCTCTTGTAGACAGGTATCCTTTCTAGATTACTTACTTAACATTTTTATTTATTTTTAACTTTATTTCTTTTTATTAATTACAGTTTATTCACTTTGTATCCCAGCTGTAGCCCCCTCCCTCATCTCATCCCAATCCTACCCTCCCTCCCTTATCTCCTCCTATGTTCCTCCCCAAGTCCACTGAAATGGGAGATCCTCCTCACATTCCCTCTGACCTTAGCCTATCAGGACTGACTGGATTGCCTTCCTCTGTGGCCTGGTAAGGCTGCAACTTCTTGAGGTAAGGCAGTTTAACTTGAGTTCTTTATATATTCTGGATATTAACCCTCTGTCAGATATAGGGTTGGTGAAGATCCTTTCCCAGTCTGTAGGCTGTTGTTTTGTTCTGAGGACAGTGTCTTTTGCTTTACAGAAACTTTTCAGTTTCATGAGGTCCCATTTATTGATTATTGATCTTAGAGCCTGTGTTATTGGTGTTCTTTTCAGGAAGTTGTCTCCTGTGCCAATGAGTTCAAGGCTTTTCCCACTTTTTCTTATAACAGGTTTAGTGTGTCTGGTGTTACGTTGAGGTCTTTGATCAACATGGACTTTAGTTTTGTGCAGGGTGATAAATGTGGATCTATTTGCATTTTTCTACATGTAGACATCCAGTTAGACCAGCACTATTTGTTGAAGATGTTGTCTTTTTTCCATTGTATGGTTTTGGCTTTGTCCAAAATCAAGTGTCTGTTGGTGTGTGGGTTTATTTCTGGCTCTTCTATTCAATTCCATTGATCCACCAGTCTGTTTCTATGCCAGTACCATGCACTTTTTATTACTATTGCTGTGTAGTACATCGCGAGATCAGGGAGGAAATACCCCCAAATGATCTATTGTTGTACAGGATTGTGTTAGCAATTCTGGGTTTTTGGTTTTCAACATGAGATTGAGAATTGTTCTTTAAAGGTCTGTAATGACTTGTGTTGGAGTTTTGATGAGAATAGCACTGAATCTGTAGATTGCTTTTGGCAGGATGACCATTTTCACTGTTAATCCTACCGATCCATGAGCATGGAAGATCTTTCCACATTCTGATGTCTTGCTCAATTTCTTTCTTCAGAGAAGTGAAGTTTTTTTCAAACAGGCCTTTCACTTGCTTGGTTAGAGTCACACAGTACTTTATGTTATTAGGGCCTATTGTGAAGAGTGTAGTTTCCGTAACTTCTTTCTCAATCATTTTTTTCTTTCATATATAGGAGGGCTGCTTTTTTTTTTTTAGTTAATTTTGTATTCAGCCACACTGCTGAAGGTGTTTATCAGGTGAAGGAGTTCTCTTGCAGAACTTTTTGGGGTCACTCTTGTAAACTATCATATTACCTGCAAATAGTGATACTTTAACTTATTCCTTTCTGATTTGTATCCCGTGATCTCCTTCAGTTGTCCTATTGTTCTAGCTAGGACTTCAAGTACTATGTTGAGGAGATGCAGAGAGAGTGGGCAGTCTTGCCTTGTCCATGAGTTCACTGGGATTGATTTAAGTTTCTCTCCATTTAGTTTGATATTGGCTATAGGCTTGCTGTATATTGTCTTTACTATGTTTAGGTATGTGCCTTGTATCCCTGATCTCTCGAAGACTTTAAACATGAATGGGTGCTGGATTTTGTCAAATGTTTTTTGGTGTCTAAGGAGATGATCATGTGATTTTTCTCCTTCAGTTTGTTTATATGGTGGATTACATTGATGGATTTCCTTATATTGAACAACCACCCCTGCATGCCTGGAATGAAGCCTATTTGGTTGTGGTGGATGGTATCTTTGATGTGTTCTTGCATACAGTTTGCAAGTATTTTATTGAGTGTTATTGCACCAATGTTCATTAGAGAAATAGGTCAGAAGTTCTCTTTTTTTGTTAGGTCTTTGTGTGGTTTAGGTATCAAGATGACTGTGGCTTCATAGAATGAGTTTGGCAATGTTCCTTATGTTTCTATTTTGTGGAATAGTTTAGAGAGAATCAGAGTTAGCTGTTCTTTGAAAATCTGGTAGAATTCTGTGCTGAAACTGTCTGGCCATCGGCTTTTGTTGGAAGGGAGATTTTGATGAATGCTTCTATTTTCTTGGGGGATATAGGACTATTTTTATCTATTTACCTGATCTTGATTTAATTTTGGTAAATAGAATCTATCAAGATTCTATCCATTTCATTTAGATTTTCAAATTTTGTGGCATATAGGCTTTGGTAGTAAGACCTAATGATTGTTTGGATTTCCTCAGTGTCTGTAGTCATGCCCCCCTTTTCATTTCTTATTTTGCTGATTTGGATAGTTTCTCTCTGCCTTTTAGTTTGTCTAAAGGTTTGTCTATCTTATTGATTTTTCTCAAAGAACCAGATCTTGGTTTCATTGATTCTTTGAATTGATGTCTTTGTGTCTAATTCATTGATTTTAGCTCTGAGTTTGATTATTTCCAAACATCTACTCCTCTTGGGTATGTCTGCTTCTTTTTTCCATCCCCCACCCAGGGCTTTTCAATGTGCTATTAAGTTAGTTGTAGGAGATGTCTCAAACATCCTTCTGGATGCACTTAGTGCTATGAACTTTCCTCTTAGTACTGCTTTCATTGTGTTTCATAAGTTTGGGTATGTTGTGCCTTCATTTTCACTGAATTTTAGGAAGTCTCTAATTTCTTTTTTCATTTCTTCCCAGACCAAGCTGTCATTGAGTAGAGAGTTGTTTAGCTTCCATGTGTATGTAGGCTTTTTGTTATTTCTGTTGTTATTTCTATTTCTGAGGTCTAGTTTTGGGCCCTAGGATACAAGGGGTTATTTCAGCATTCTTGTATCAGTTGAGGCTTGCTTTGTGCCCAACTATATGGTCAATTTTTGAGAAGGTTGATGAGTTGCTGAAAAGAAAGTATACTCTTTTGAGTTTATGTAAAAAAGTTCTGTAGACATCTATTAGGTCCGTTTGATTCAGGAACTCTGTAAGTGTCATTATTTCACTATTTAGCTTCTGTCCAGATGATCTGTCCCTTGGTGAGAGTGGAGTGTTGAAGTCTCCCACTATTAAGGTTTGGGATCGATGTGTGATTTAAGCTTCAATAATGTTTCATGTGCAAATGCATGTGCTCTTCTATTTGGGGCATAGATGTTCAGGATTGTGATGTCCTCTTGGTGGATTTTTCCTTTGATGAGAATGACATGCCTCTCCTCATCTTTTTTGATTAATTTTGTTTGAAATTCTATTTTATTAGATAGCTACCCCAGCTTCTTTTCTGGGTCTATTTACATGAAAAACACTTTTCCAGCCATTTACTCTGAGGTAGTGTTTATCTTTGCTGCAGAGGTGTGTTTCCTGGATGCAGCAGAATGTTGGATCCTGTTTCCCCAACCATTCTCTTAGTCTATGTCTTTCTATTAGAGAATTGAGTCCATTGGCATTGATAGATAACAGTGACCAATGAATGTTAGTTCCTTTTATTGTGGAGTTGGTACTGTTACTGACATTCATTGCTTGCTTGCTTTTTATTTTCTGTTGTGAAATTATCTGTATCCTTTATTTTCTTGGGTATAGTCGTTTTCATTGGATTGGACTTTTCCTTCTAATATCTTCTTTTGCTCTGGTTTGCTGTGCAGATATTTTTTAAATTTAGTTTTGTTCATGGAATATTTTGTTTTCTCCATCTATGTTGCTTGAAAATTTTGCCTGATATCGTATTCTGGTTTGGCACTTGTGGTCCCTTAAAGTCTGCTTGACATCTGCCCAGGGCCTTCTGGCCTTCATAGTTTCTGTTGAGAAGTCTGGTGTGATTATGATAGGTCCAACTTTATATGTTACTTGGCCTTTTTCCCTTGCTGCTTTTAATACTTTTCTTTGTTCTGTAGATTTAATGTTTTGACTACAATATGACATCAGGAGTTTCTTTTCTGTTTTAGTCTATTTGGTGTTCTGTAGGCCTCTTGTATGTTTATGGACATCTCTTTAAGTTGGGAAAATTTTCTTTTATGACTTTTTAAAAATATTTTTGGACCTTGGATCCTGGAATCTTGTCTTTTCATCTATCCCTATTATTCTTGGATTTCATCTTTTCATGGTGTCCTTGATTTCTTGGATGTTTTGTGTGTAGAACTTTTCTGATTTTACTTTTTCTTTGAGAGATGCATCAATTTCTGCAGTTGTATCTCCAGCATCTGAGAGTCTCTCTTCTGTCTTTTGTATTCTGTTGGTGATGCTTACCTTTGTTGTTTCTGATCTTTTCTCTAAGTTCTCTAGATCCAGAGTTTTCTATGTTTGTGTTTCCTTTATTGATTCTAATGGTTTTCATGTCTTGCTCTGTTTCCTTCATCTGTTTGCGTGTGCTTTCCTGTCTTTCCATGACGATCTTTCTTTTTTGTTCATTTCCTCTCTCTATGTCACTACTTGTGTCTCTCCTTGTGTCTCTATTTGTTGGACTGCATTTGCCTATGTTTCTTTTAGAGCTTTGTTCGTTTCCTCTTTGTGTGCCTCTGATAACTAGATAAACATAGCTTTAAAATAATTTTCCTGTGTTTCTGATGTGTTAAAATATCCATTTATTTGGGGGTTTTCTGGTGAAGCCATGATGTCTTGATATTTTTTGGGTGTGTTCTTATGCCAACCTCTAGCCATCTGCTTCTCCATAACTTTGGTGTTTGTTTTTTTTTCCCCCTGGAGTCTATACTTCAGCCTGGGTCAGTCTCTCTCTGGTGTCTGGAATATTCTTTAGGAAGATGAGAGAGGTCCACTGGTTTGAGGGTGGATGTTGGTGTTTCAGCAGTAGCAAAGGGAGGAAGGTTGCAGGTACATATGCACAAGTGTGGGAGTGTGCTTAGTAGTGTGCCTTGAGGGAAAAGGTGTTAAAGTGTATAGATGCCTGGATGTGTGTTGCTTAAACTCGGGGAGGGATGTAGGTGCTGGAGCTGTTCACAGGTGCAGTGTTCAGGTGCCCTGAATATCTCAGTGGCCTACCAGCCTGTTGTAGTGTCCTCCTGGTATTCAGATCTGTCCGGGCTTCAGGAATTGTTTGCCTGAACTCCACAGGTAGATCCACAGCTCAGGGGCTTCAAAGTTGAGAATGCTGTCTCAAGAATCCCTATGTTGCTCACAGTAGGAATGTGGTTAGGAGGGATCAAATGACTGGCTGCTAGCATAGAGGGACCCTGGATCTTGGACTCTGCAAGTACTCACTTGAAGGAGCACTCACTTGCAGGCTTAATCAGAAAGCACAGGGGTTCCCCCTGTTTTCTACTCTCAGATTTGGGCTTGCAGAGGCAAATGAGAGTGTTGGAGATCCATCAGCTCAGTGGTGTCCACTGTTTGGTCACCAGACAGGGATGCCTGTACTTGAGGTAGCTGCCTCTGCAGCCTCAGTCACAGAGCACGGAGGCCTCTGCTTGTGCTAGCTGTTGCCTCACCACAGCTGCAGCTCTGGGAGGCCAGACTGAGGTTTTCAGTCACCTTGCTGGGAGGCAATCACTCCTGGAAACCACTGCCTGCTCTGTTGCTGCCCCAGCAGAGCAGGGAGACCTGTGCTTGGGGCAATGAGAAGTGCAGATGGGTTGAATATTCATCACTCACAATCCCCTGAGATGTCCATGGGTGGCTGGATCCAAACTGTCCCAACTCACAAGTTGTCTCCTCTCGCCCAGGAGGCCTCAATGTGGATGTTCTGGCTTCAGCTGCCCCTCAACTCACCAATTTCAGAGTGATGGATCCTGTGCTTCTCAGATACTGTACATGTTGGTTGCTGCCATCTTAGACCCCTTCTGGATTACTCACTTTTAAGGTATCTTTGTTGTTTTTTTTCCCTAATCTTTTTTTTTAATTTTACAGACTTCATTATAAATTTTGCAAATAAAATAAGCATCACATGTCAAAATTAGCTAGAGCCATGGTCTACACATTTCAGTGAACTTCTATACAGTTACAATAGCCATTCTAAAATTGTGTGTGTAAAGATGTTTACAGCGGATTTTAACTGTCTACTATGGAATCTACTTTTACGTACTTATCCACCCCCAAACCCAAAAACTTTATGTAAGAATTAGAACTAGAAACATGTAGCTTTCTTATGTTTCTTATGCTATATAGGATTAATTTTGCCAGTGGTTCTCTGATATCATTTCTGAAGGTAAAACAATCAGTAAATATTTAATTTTTATTTTTTATATTAATTACAGTTTATTCACTTTGTATCCCAGGTGTAGCCCCCTAACTCATTCCCTCCCAATCACCACACATATTTTAAGTTAGAAGTTAGCCTTGGCTTCTAGATGATATGTCAAAGGGACTTTTGTTAATAATGTCCTGGATGTTTTCAGAGGAACATATGGAATAGACCTAAACATAACTAAATTAATATTAAACATGAATATTGTCATATGACCCCAGAGACTCACACTTGGTGGGGTTTATTGCATATCACATATTGGCTTGTGTAAGGCTGGAAAGCCGTGCCATTGGGGAATCCAGTCTGGAGCAAGAGTGAAGTCAAGATGTGTCCAAATTGTGAAGATCTGGTTCTGAGACTAGAAGGAATAGGATTGTCTCCTCCTTGCTCTGGGCCTGTATGTCCCCAGCACTGCACAAGTAGCCTATATGACCCTCACCTCAAGGGTGGAAGTCATGTAGCCTGGTGCCCAGCTTTCAGGTTCAATCTTTTCCCTCCTTATTAGGACTTGTCCAGCTTGGAATTCCTCTTCATGCAAGTGAAGCATTCCCAGTACCTTGGCCCCAGAAAATGATGTACACTCATCCCAAATACCTCTATCCACTCTCCAGGTTTACTTAGCTCTTATCTCCTCCCACCCGCAAAAGAGAGCTGTTTCACTGAAAACAATCTCAGAAAAGGTGGTTTCTCCTGCACTCAACACCAACTGAGATCCTGTGTAACCCACCCACCAGAGTACGTTCCATTCTTTTTTAGGCTGGTGCTGTGCACCATGGTGGCTGGATAGCCTGAGGCCAGAAGCAGACCTTTGTCAGCAGGGATGATACATAGTAACAAACAAACAAACAAACATTCTAATTACCTTTGCATGATTTCCTGAGTTAGGGTGATAATATTACTTTGTAACTCCTTGTTTTCTTCTGTCATTTTCATATAAAATTTTGACACATCTGTGAAGTCTTTCGAAACGTCTGAAATCTCAATATCCCATATTTTTTGCTTGATAAAAAGAATACAAGAACTATTTATAAATGTTCAGTACTTGAAAACTAAATTTTAGATGTTAACAAAATGAATTTTAATCACTCAGGCTAATAATTAAATACAGTGTGTAGTCCTCTGCCAGGAGGAATGGACTAGGCCACTTACTGAAGAGTAAAAAGTATTAAGTTTCTCTGTGTAATGCTGTTCCAAAATTTTTTGCTTCCAGCAAAAGTAATCAAACAGTTTCATCAGTTCATCTTCCTAAAAAAGCACACAGAAAATAAGTAAACTGTGGAGGTTTCCTTCACTTTTTTTTAAGTAAGAAAGACATTGCATTTTACTTTATATCATTTCCCTAGCAAACATTGACCAACATAGTACAAACCAACACCACATGGTTTTTCTCATTCTGAAATATGATTTAGGATTCTGATAAAACATAACAAATCAGATATAAATCAAGTCCAGTGTTTCTAATATTCAGATAACTAATCAAGATAAGACACAATGTGCTTTAGTTACAGGAAAATGGAAAAACACCAGGAAAACTTTAAACATAATTCATTACATTGACAAGCAAAATGAGAAAAATAACATATATTTCCACACTTTATAAAATAGCCATTTGATAAATACTACTTAGTTCTTATGATTTCACATTTTTCTCATAGGTTTTTGAAGCCAGAAAATAAAACTTAAATATCAGTAACAAACAGACATTTGAACAAATTTTTAATGCTGAATTCATACACTTGTATAAAGGTGATGAAGAGTGCTTTCTAATAGATGACCCAGGTTCAGTTTCTAGCAGCTACATTTGGTGCCTCACAAGCACCTGTGATTCCAGCTCTGAAGGATCAAACAGCCTCTCCTGGCTTCTACACACACCTGTACACATGTGGTGCACATATCCCTCAAGATATGCACATATTTCAAATATATATCTTAAAAATAACCTTGAACTCTAGCTTTGGAAGCATGTAGGCTAACTGCAGATCTTCACCTGTCCCTCTGTTCTTCCAAAGCCAATGTCTTAGTCATGTATTCAACTCTGCAGTATCAGCTCTGCGGTATCACTGGACTGTCAGCTCCAGTGGATGGAACAAGTCTTCTTTTTCTACCTTCTTCCCCACAACTGAACTCTATCCCAGGCCCCTGGAAGCCTGCCAGCCATACCTGACAGAGAAGCTAGCAGGCAAGCAGAGCAGACAGGAGAGTTTCAGATCTTCATTCTCCCTCCTTTCCTCTGAATTCAATGCCCAGCTTTAATTGCCAAAATGTACACACTACTTGTTGAACCCCCTCTTCACTCTTTACCCCCATTTTTAGAGAATTCAACAGATAATGGTGTAGCATCTGACTTTTCTCCCTCCTGTGGAATCCTTCAGTACCATCACCCCAGACCATCCCCATTCCTAAACATCAGCTCTTAATAGCTAACAGCACATTTTGCTTGGAACCCACAATGGCCATACTATCATGCTCCCAAAATTCCCTACCAGAAAATGCATAGCCATCACCTTCTTCTAAGAACCAGAGAAGGGAACAGAAACCAAGGATGTAAGCACCCACCCAACAAATAAGAAATATCAGCACCTAGAATGTAAATCATCCCAAACCAAGATGCCTATGTGTCAGTGAAAAAACACAATCAAAAACAGTAAGAAAAATATGACTCAATTAGAGCCCAGCAATTCTACTGTAGCAGGCCCTGAGCCTTCAGCAACATAGTTGCAGTAAAAAACAAATACCTCAAAATAGCTTTTATGAATATAATAAAAAGCCCTTGAAGAAGACATAAATAAATCTTTTAAAGAAATATATGAAAACATAAACAAACAGTGGAAGTAAATAAATAAAAATGTTCAAGACCCAAAAGTGGAAAGAAAATCAATAAAGAAAACCCAGGTATAGGAAAATCTCGAAGTGAAAAATTTAGGAATTTCAACAGGAATCTCTGAGCAACAGAATACAAGAGATGAAGAAAGAATGTCAGGCAATGAGGACTTGATAGAATAAATACACTACTTTGCTCAAAGAAAATGTTATTTCTAAAAAAAAAAAAAAATTCTGACACAGTCCACAAAGGAAGAGGTTGCAAGAGGTCTTAAGGAGACCTGATAGGCTGGGGTCAAATGGGAGGAAAGAAGAGCTCCCCCTTTCTGAGGACTAGGGGAGAAGAATAGGAGAATAGGGAAGTAGGTAGAACCAGGAGGAGATGAGGGAGTGGCCTATATTTGGGATGTAAAGCAAAAAATTTTAAAAATATAAGAAAATTAAAATAAAAAAGAAAAATCCTGGCACAAAAATTCAGAAAATCTGGTATATTATAAAAGTCAAAATCTAAGAAAAATAGGAATAGAAGAAAGAGAAGAAACTCAGCTCAAACACCCAGAAAAATTTTCAACAAAATTATAAAAGAAAAGATCCCTAACCTAAAGAAGGAGATACTCGTAAAGATACAAGAAGTTTACAGAACACCACTACGCTTGACCAGAAAAGAAATTTTCCTCAGCACACAATAATCAAACCATTAAATGTACATAAGAAAGAAAGAGTGTTAAAAGCTGCAGAGGAAAAAGACTAAGTAACAAATAAATATAGACCTATTAGAATAATACTTTACTTTTCAATAGAGACTGTAGAAGCTAGAAGGGCCTTGGCAGATGTGCTGCAGACTCTAAGAGATCACAGATGTCAGCCCAGACTACTAAACTCAGAAAAACATCCAATCAGAAGAGATGGAGAAAATAAGACATTCCACTATAAAACTAAATCTATGTTATATATATATATATATACATATATATATATAGCATATATAATAAACTAAATCTATATATCTCTCTCTATATATGTAAAATTTAGCCCTACAGAAGACGTTAGAGGGAAAACTGCAACCTAAAGACACTGACTATTCCATGGGATAAATCATCCCAGACCACCACTGCCACTAGCAGAAGCACCGCCAGCACAGGCACCATCACCAATAACAATAAAAAAATAACCAAGATCGACAAACCCTTATCTAAATTAAGTAAACAGAAGAGAGAATATTCAAATTAACAAAATTATAAATGAAAATGCGTCTTAACAACAGAGCTGGAGGGAATCCAGTGAAACGTAAAGACATACTTATAAAACTTTACTCCAGCAGACTGGAAAATCTAAAAGAAATATATAATTTTATCAATTGTATACCACTTGTGAAATTAAATAAAAATTAGTTAAACAGATCTATAACCCCTAGTGAAACAGAGGCAATAATTAAAATTCTTCAAACCGAAAAGCACATGGCCACATCATTTGAACTCAGGATGCTACCAAATTTTCAAAGTAGAATTACTGCCGATACTCCCCAAATTATTCCCAAAGCAGAAACAGAAGAAATGATACTGAATTCATTTTACGGGGCCACAGTTACCCTGATATCCAAACCACATAAAAAAAACCCAACAGAAAAAGAGAATTAATGGTCAATTTATCTTTTGAACCTAGGTGAGAAAAAAACTCAGTAACTAGAAAACGAAATCTAAGATCAGAGCAGAGCAGAAAGACCCCCCCTCAACCCCCATGATCCAGTAGATGTCACCCTAGGGATACAGGGGCTGTTTAACATATGGAAGTCTGTAAATGAAATCCACCATACAAACAAACTGAAACACAAACCACATCATCATCTCATTAGATACAGAAAAGACTTTTGACTCACTCCAACATCTCATGTCTTCCAAGGAGGTCTCACTGGGAAAAACAAACTTCTTTTATGGATAGGCTCCATGCCCAACAATAAATAGCCAACAGAAAATAAACTTTTGGCCACCTTGGTGGTTCCTTGTCTCACGATGCTGTGTCAAGAATTTTCCTTTCATAAAATTATATTAATATTTATTATTTTCATTTTATTTTATTTTATTTACATTTTTCCATAAGGTACTTTGTATAATTATTATAGCCTCCAGTTAGTATTTTTATGGGATTCCTGTGTGTGCAAACAAGTGGGATTTCATTTTTGTGCCTTCTCTTGTGCTCTTTACCTTCTGTTTCCTTGGCTTTTTTTGTTTGTTTCTTTGTTTGTTTTCAATCCCAATGTGTCAGTTTTTCTTTTATCTTAAGATATTTAAAAATTATTATCTCTTAGAAACCTCTTTGTTTTCTTTTTATCCTTGAAAGAAGATATTTTAATTACTTAATATAGTTGTATTGATAGTAGATTCTTCTCTGATATATCTTGACCACAGTTTTCCTTCCCTCCATTTTTCCCAGCTGTCCCTACCACTTTGCCCTCCCCAGTATCCACTCTCCCTCTGTTTCCTCTTCAGAAAATAGCAGGCCTCCGAGAGATGAAATCCAAACAGGACAAAGCAAGATACAAAAAGACAAGGTGACAACCCTCCTATCAAGGATGGAGAGCCTGCCAGAGAGTCAGAGATACAACTGCTCCAACTCTTAGGAGTAGCACAAAAATAACAAGGTTAACAGCCACAGCCATAACATATATACAGTGAAACTTGTGCAGACCCCTGAGGCCTTGTGCTTTCTGCTTCAGTCTCTGTGAGCTCATGTTAGCCCTGCTTAGTTGATTCAGGGGGTCATATTTGTATGCTGTCCTACAGTCTTTCTTCACCCTCCTCTACCTTTTCCATCTCCTTGGGAAGGATGTGATGGAAACCTCCAATTTAGAATTCCTGTCTCTGCACCTGTTCCCATCTGCTGCCAGAGGAAGCCTTTCTTTTGATGACTGGACAAAGCACCTAGGCATAATATCCTTAGAAATTATTTCATTATCTTTTTTTTTCTGGTCTTATTTGATTCTACTGTAGGTCTCCCCACCCAGTATCCAGTTTCTAGCCAAACAGGCAGTATAGGAATAAAGGAGCCTGTGTTTGTTTTTGTTTTTCTAGTGAGGAACAGACAGTCACTAGATAGGAGGTAGATAGTAATTGGGATGAGTAAAGAGACAGAAAACCATGAAAAACATGGTCAGAAAAACATCTATTTTCATTAAATGGAAATAATTAAAGAAAATGAAAAGCATAATCCCAGCACTTGGGAAGGCAGCAAGAGGTGGATCTCTGTGAGTTTGATGCCAATCTGGTGTACAAAGAGAGTCCAGGCTACACGGAGAAACTCTGTCTCACAAAACAAAAAAGAAGAAAACAAAAAGAAAGAAAAGCATAAGTTTGAGTATGATGTTTTGTTATCTGTTATAACCATGATAATTACCCATTTTTATGAAAGGCTAATTAATCAAAATTTTAGAATGAATTCAAGTATTGGCATGATATCAATTTAAGAGATAATGCATCTTCAAGTTCTGATGATTTGATTCATAAAACAATGTTTTATCTAAATCAACAGTTAAATGTCTTGATATAAGGATTAAATCAATTAGTTTTACCTGTAAGAGTGATAAATTGCTTTTAAAATGTCCTAGCAGTGCTACACAAGTTTTGTTAAAATACATAGTATTTGAAAATACAGTCAAGAAAAAAGGGAGAACCGATACCAACACAAACTACTATGTAAAGCCTGAATCAAGTCAGAAATGAAGAAAAAGAAGATATGTGATAAGAATTCTTAGTGTAATTCTATGTTGTTTTTCCTAAATTAGTAAGAATATAATAAGAAAACAAAGTATTCTAAATCAATTATATAAACTGAACTTTGGTTAAGTAGTGTTCTTTAATATTAGTGAATTTATTTATTACTATTGATTCACTTTGTATCTGCGCTGTAGCCCTTTCCCTTCTCTCCTCCCAGTCCCACCCACTGGCTTCGCCCTCTACCCCCCTTCTCTAGTCCACTGATAGGGGAGGTCCTCTTCCCCTTCTATCTGACCCCAGCCTATCAGATCGCATGAGGGTGGCTGCATCATTTTTCTTTGTGGCCTAGCAAGGCTGCAACACCCAGAGGGAACTGGTCAAAGAGCCTGCCACTGAGTTCAAGCCAGAGACGGCCCCTGCCCCCCTTACTAGGGAATCCACTTGGAAACTGAACAGCCTATGTGGCTTCATCTGAGCAGGGGGTTTGGGTCCTCTCCAGGTATGATCCTTGGTTGGAGTTTCTGCTCTGCAGGACCCCTTGGCCCAGGTTTTTTTGGTTTTTTTTTTTTTTGGCTCTGTTGGTCTCCTTGTGGAGTTCCTGGAAGTCAAAGTATCACTATTTGTGGATGATATGATAGTATACATGAGTGACCCCTAAATTCTACCAGAGAACTCCTTCAGCTGATAAATGACTTCAGCAAAGTGGCTGGATACAAAATTAACTAAAAAAAAAAATCTGAGCCCTCCTGTAAACAAAAGAAAAATGGGCTGAGAAAGAAATTAGGGAAACAACACCCATCACAACAGCCACTAATAACATAAAGTACACTGGGGTGACTCTAACCAAGCAAGCAAAAGACCTGTATGAAAAAACTTCAAGTCTCTGAAGAAAGAAAGAAATCGAAATTGAAGAGGATTTCAGAAGATGGAAAGATCTCCCATGCTCATGGATCAAAAATGGCCATGGTGCCAAAAGCAATGCAATTCCCATTAAAATACCAACACAATTCTTTACAGAACTTGAAAGAACAATTCTCAATTTCATGTGGAAAAACAAAACCCAGAACATATAAAACAATCCCATATAACAACAGATCGTCTGTAGGCATCTCCATCCCTGACCTCAAGCTATACTAAAAAGCAATAGTAATAAGAAAGCTGCATGGTACTGGCATAGAAACAGAATGGTGGATCAATGGAACCTAATAGAAGACCCAGAAATAAACCCACACCCCTATGGAAACTTGGGTTTTGACAAAGGAAGCAAAAACTATGCAATGGAAAAAAGACAGCATCTTCAACAAATGGTGCTTGTCTAACTGGACTTCTATATGTAGAAAAATGCAAATAGACCCATATTTATCACCCTGCACAAAAGTTATGTAGTTTTACTAATTAATCTATTTAAAAAATTTGATGGGTATGTATATGTGACTGCATGAGTTTGTGTGTACCACATCATGTAGGAACCCATAGAAGTCAGAACCACATGGGAACTGATTTACAGATGATCCTGAGATGAATGTGGGTTCTTGAAAGTAAACCCATGTCCTTTGTTTTTTTAAAAGTTAATTAATTAAAACTTGTAATTAACTAATTACAGTTTATTCACTTTGTATCCTGGCTGTGGCCCTCTCCTTCAACACCTCCTTGATCCCACCCTCCCTCCCTCTTCTCGCCCTATGCCCCTCCCCTGGTCCACTGATAGGGGAGAATCTCCCCCCTTCTATCTGACCCTAGCCTATCAAGTCTCATCAAGGCTGGCTGCATTGTCTTCTTCTATGGCCTGGCAAGGCTACAACCCCCAGAGGAAGGTGATCAAAGAGCTCGCCACTTGCCCCACTTACTAGGGAACCCACTTGGAAACTGAGCAGGGAGTCTGGGTCCTCTCCATACATGGTCCTTGGTTGAAGTATCTATCTCTGCAGACCACCTTGGGCCCAGGTTTTTTTGGCTCTGTTGGTCTCCTTGTACAGTTCCTGTCCCCTCCAGGTCTTTCTATCTCCCTCTTCTTCCATAAGATTCCCTGCACTCTGCCCAAAGTTTGGTTGGGAGTCCCAGTACCTCCTGTCATACCCTGATGGGTAGAGTCCTTCAATGTTCAGTGTCCTTTGTCATCTGAGAAATGCAAATCAAAATGACCCTGAGATTCCACCTCATACCCAGCAGAATGGCTAAGATCAAAAACTCAAGTGAGAACACATGTTGGAGAAGATTTGAAGAAATGGGAACCCTCCTCCATTGCTGGTGGGAATGTGAACTTGTACAACCACTTAGGAAATCAATCTGGTGCTTTCTCAGAAAATTAGGAATAGTGCTCCCTCAAGATCCAGTTATCGTAATCCTAGGCATGTATCCAAAACATGCTCAAGTGTACAACAAGGATATTTGCTCCACTATGTTCATAGCAGCATTATTCATTGCAGCCAGAATAGGAAAACAACCCAGATGACCCTCAACTGAGGAATAGATACAGAAATTGTGATAATTTACACCATGGAATACTACTCAGCAATAAAAAAGGAGGAAATCATGAAATTTGCAGGCAAACAGTGGGAACTAGAAAAGATTGAGTGAGGTAACTCAGAAACAGAAGGACACACAGGGTATATATTCACTCATAAGTAGAGATTAGCCATATAATATGGGATAAACATATTAAAATCTATAGTCCTAAAGAAGCTAAACATCAAGCAGGACCCTTAGGAAGAGACTTAATCCTCTTTCAAAAGGGCAAACAGAATAGACATAAGAAGTAGGAGAAGACAAGGAACAGGACAGGAGCCCATGCCCTTTGTAAAAGCAGTAAGCTTTCTTAGCTGGCAAGCCATTTCTTTGTTCCATTAAACTGAGTATTAATGGAAGAAAAAGAAAGTATTCTGACACTAACCATGTGGTATCTCAAATAAAATTAGTGTCAGAAACATACTACTAGATATCAGAATATCTTATCATAGCACTCTTTCAAAGTAGTCTTTGTGTTGTAGGGCTGGAGAGATGGTTCAGAGGTTAAGAGCATTGGCTCTGAGTTCAATTCCCAGCAACCTCATGGTGGCTCATAACCATCTATGATGAGATCTGGTGCCCTCTTCTGGCCTGCAGGCATACATGCAGGCAGCATATTGTATAAATAATAAACAAGTAAATCTTTAAAAATAAAATATAATAAAAACAAAGTAGTCTTTGAATGTGCATTGAATAAACATGGTATGGGAATCCAAATACCTAATAGTTCTGAACTAACATTTAACAAATGGTATCAGAATTCAATGAGGAAATAATTTTCTTAATTAACCTAGCTTATAATGAAATGGCATTTCTTTAAAAAAAAAAAGTCTTAAGTGGTTTTTCTACCTTTCCTCCAACTCAGATGATAAGAGCTGTAATTTCCAGATAGACAAGCTCAGAACAGTACAAACCATTAGACTGACTCTTAGTAAGCTTGGAGGGACAGTAGAGAGCTACAGGATGTCAGCTTGTCATGTAAAACAAAACAGAAACACTGTTGGTGTGTTAAACAAGGCAGCTTGTAAGTCATGTGTGGCAGAATACTTACAATAAGCAGAAAGGAAGGAAAATGTGAAATTAAGAATCTTAGAAATCTGTACAAAGGACATCAACAAAAATGAAATTATATAAGAAAGATAACTTTCATTAAGAAATATATACGAATATATGCACAATTCTTGAAATTCTCGAAGGCACTTATGGAAGTAGAGAAATAATCCTTTGTAAAACCTAGCTGTCTGTGGTGTTTTGCCTCTTCCTAATCCATCTCCATCTCTAAACATGTCTGGGTGAGTAACGGTCAGAGAGATAATGAAACTTGAAGTTGGTATTCAAATCGGAAATAGAAAGGAGTAGGAAGGAAAACAGTACTCTATAAAAACATTATTCCAGAGAAATTAAGAGATATGTTGTTTTAAACATGTTTAAAGAGTTAAAAGATTATGTTCCTTAAGTAAGTAAATTAAAATAATGTTTTACCAGGAACACAATTTCAATATATTGACAGAAATTCTATAAAAATACTTATGTAGAAAAGCTACAACTGAAACATATAACTACTTAAATTAAAAAAAAAAAAACTTTGTTCTATGGACTTAACAGCATTTCTGACCAGCTAAAAGAAAGAATGGCGGAGAGATCCAAGATGGCTGCCCCAGGAGGACACTGTGTCTGAAGAGCAGGACAATAGTGTAGGCACAGCGACCCGGAGACTGAGATCTGGGACCTAAAACACCAGCGTTTGCGACTGCCAGGTGAGCAGAATTCCTACGGTGGGGAAATCAAGTGGAAAAGTCCAAGGGAC
>CM053764.1:20211479-20228376 GCA_028658305.1 Pachyuromys duprasi | reverse complement strand
ATGCTCAAGTACACAACAAGGACATTTGCTCAACTATGTTCGTAGCTGCTTTATTTGTAATAGCCAGAACCTGGAAACAACCCAGATGTCCCTCAGTTGAGGAATGGATACAGAAATTGTGGTACTTTTACACAATGGAATACTACTCAGCAATTAAAAAGGAGGAAATCATGAAGTTCGCAGGCAAATGGTGGGACCTGGAAACTATCATCCTGAGTGAGGTATCCCAAAAGCAGAAAGAAACATATGGTATATACTCACTTATATAGACCTATATGATAGGAAGGTCAAGCTGAATTCTAATATCTTCTACAATTTCTTTCTTCAGAGATTTGATGTTTTTTTCAAATGTGTCTTTCACTTGCTTGGTTAGAGTCACACCAAGGTATTTCATGTTATTAGTTGCTATTGTGAAGGGTGTAGTTTCCCTACTTTCTCTCTCAGCCCTTTTTTCTTTCATATACAGGAGGGCTACTGTTTTTTGTTGTTTGTTTGTTTTTTGAGTTAATTTTGTATACAGCCACTTTGCTGAAATTGCTTATGAGTTGAAGGAGTTCTCTTGTAGAATTTTTAGGGTCACTCATATGTACTATCATATCAACTGCAAATAGTGATACCTTGACTTCTTCCATTCTGATTTGTATCCCTTTGATCTCTTTTAGTTGTCTTATTGCTCTAGCTAGGACTTCAAGTACTATGTTGAAGAGATAAGGAGAGAGTAGGCAGCCTTCCCTCATTCCTAATTTCAGTGGGATTGATTTTAAGTGTCTGTTCTTTTAGTTTGATGTTGGCTATAGGCTTGCTGTACATTGCCTTTACTATGTTTAGATATATGCCTCGTATCCCTGATCTCTCCAAAACTTTAAGTGTGAACAGGTGTTGCATTTTGTCAAATGCCTTTTCAGCATTTAAGGGGATTATCACGTGGTTTTTCTCCTTCAATTTGTTTATATGGTGGATTACATTGATGGATTTCCTTTTATTGAACCACTCCTGCATGCCTGGGATGAAGCCGAAATTGTCATGTTGGATGATAACTTTTATGTGTTCTTGGATTCAGTTTGCGAGTATTTTATTATGTTTGCATCAATGTTCATAAGAGAGATAGGTCTGAAGTTCTCTTTTTTTGTTGGGTCTTTGTGTGGTTTAGGTATCAAGGTGACTGTGGCTTCATAGAATGAGTTTGGTAATGTCCCTTCTGTTTCTATTTTGTGGAATAGTTTGAAGAGAATTGGAGTTGGCTCTTTATTGGTATAATGTTATTTTGAAAGGTATACACCTTACCCTTGTTCATTAAAATGCTGGTTTCAATCTGGATATTGCATTGAGACTTATTCTAAGCATCCTGTCTCAACTTTGTGTAAACAGGCCAAAATACAGCAACTAGACACAATGTTTAGCAGTGGGAGGAGCCAGAGGGCAGGAAATGAGTGGGAGGAGAAAGAGCAAGGCAGAGAGAGAGGAGAGAGAGCAGGAGAGAGATCTTGGAACTACATGGAGATGGACTGAACCTAATACATCACTAAAAGCAAGTGTAATGCTGGACATCTAAATGTTAGGAAACTATGACGGCTTAAAGTTTTAGGAGGGAGTAACTATTGCCCAGCATTGTGTTCTAGGTTAACTAAAATCCCAGTCTCTGTGTGGTGATTTGGTAATACAGCTCTTTAGGACTAACCGCAGCTTTCCCAGAAGATATATCAGTAGTAAATTTTAGCATTTTCTTAAAACAGCTCTTCTTTCAAGGTCTGGTAGAATTCTGCTCTGAAACCATCTGGCCCTGGGCTTATTTTTGGAAGGGTGGCATTTGATTCCAGCTTCTATTTATTGGGGGATATAGGACTATTTTATCTATTTACCTGATCTTGATTTAATTTTGGTAAATGGAATCTATCAAGAGAATTGTCCATTTCATTAGATTTTTAAATTTTGTGACATATAAACTTTTGTAGTAAGACCTAATGATTGGATTTCCTCAGTGTCTGTTGTTATGTCCCCCTTTTCATTTATTTTTCTGATTTAAATAGTTTCTCTCTGCTTTTTAGTTAGTTTGGCTAAGTGTTTTTCTATCTTGTTGATTTTTCTCAAAGAACCAATTCATGGTCTCATTGATTATTTGAATTGTTTTCTTTGTTTCAAATTCATTGATTTCAGCTCTGAGTTTGATTATTTCCAATTACCTGCTCCTCTTGGGTGTGTCTTCTCCTCTCCTCCTCACTAAGGCATTTAGGTGTGCCATTAAATTGCTTGTATGGGATGTCTCAAAGTCCTTTCTGGAGGAACTTACTGCTATGAACTTTCCTTTTAGCACTGCTTTCATTGTGTTTCATAAGTCTGGGTATGTTGTGCCTTCATTTTCATTGAATTTTAGGAAGTCTCTAATTTCTTTTTTCATTTCTTCCCGGACCAAGCTGTCATTGAGTAAAGAGTTGTTTAGCTTCCATGTATATATAGGCTTTTTGTTATTTCTGTTGTTCTTGAGGTCTAGTTTTAGGCCATGGTGGTCTGATAGGGTACAAGGGATTATTTCAGTCTTCTTGTATCAGTTGAGGCTTGCTTTGTGCCCAAGTATATGGTCAATTTTTGAGAGGGTTCCAATAGGTGCTGAAAGGAAGGTATACTCTTTTGAGTTTGGGTGAAAAGTTCTGTAGACATCTATTAGATCCATTTTATTTAGGAACTCTGTAAGTCTGATTATTTCACTATTTAGATTCTTTCCAGATGATCTGTCCCTTGGTGAGAGTGGAGTATTGAAGTGTCCCACTATTATGGTGTTGAGATCGATGTGTGATTTAAACTTCAAGAATGTTTCATTTACAAATGCAGGTGCTCTTTTATTTAGGGCATAGATGTTCAGAATTGTGAAGTCCTCTTGGTGGATTTTTCCTTTGATTAGAATGACTGCCCCTCTTCATCTTTTTTGATTAATTTTGGTTGAAAGTCTATTTTATTTGATATTAAGATAGACATCTCAGCTTGTTTTCTGGGTCCATTTGCCTGAAAAAAAAAAAAAACAACCTTTTACTCTGAGGAAGTGTTTATCTTTGTTGCAGAGCTGTGTTTCTTGGATGCAGCAAATGTTAAATCCTGTTTCTGCAACCATTCTGTTAGTCAGTGTTTTCCTGTTATTATTTGTTTATTTGAGAATTGAGTCCATTCATGTTGCCAAATAATAGTGACCAATGAATGTTAGTTTCTTTTATTGTGGAGTCGGTGGTGTTACTATGTTTCAGTGCTTGTTTTCTTTTAATTCTTTGTTGTGAAGTTATCTGTATCTTGTGTTTTCTTTGGTATAGCTGGTTTCGTTGGATTGGAGTTTTCCTTCTAGTATCTTTTGTAGGGCTCTGTTACTGTGTAGATATTGTTTAAGTTTTATCATGCAATATTTGCTTTCTCCCTCTCTGTTGATTTAAAGCTTTTCTGGGTATAGATAGTAGTCTGGGTTGACATCTGTGGTTTCTTAGAGTCTGCATGACACCTGCCCAGCCCTTCTGGCTTTTCTAGTTTCTGTTGAGAACTCTCGAATGATTCTGATAGGTCTACCTTTATATGTTACTTGGCTATTTTCACTTGCTGTTTTTAATATTTTTCCTTAGTTCTGTAGATTTAGTGTTTTGACTATTATGTGACATGAGAAGTTTCTTTTCTAGTCTAGTCTATTTGTTGTTCTGTAGGCCTCTAGTATGATAATGGACATCTTCCTTTAAGTTGGGAAAATTTTCTTCTATGAAGTTCTTGAAAATATTTTCTGGACCTTGGATTCTGGAATCTTCTTTTTTGTCTTTTCCTAATATTATTAGATTTTTTCATTTCATGGTGTCCTTGATTTCTTTGAGAAATGAATCAATTTCTGCAAGTGTATCTGCAGTGCCTGAGATTTTCTCTTCCATCTCTTTTATTCTGTTTGTGATGCTGACCTTTGTTGTTTCTGATCTTTTCTCTAAGTTCTCCAGCTCCAGAATTTTGTCTGTTTGTGTTTTCTTTATTGGTTCTAATTCTGTTTTCATATCTTGCACCATTTCCTTCATCTGTTTGAATGTGGATTCCAGTTTTTCCATGATGGCCTGTATATTTTTGTTTGTTTCCTCTCTCTATCGCACTAATTGTGCCTGTACTTGTACCTCTACCTTTGCCTCTATTTATTTGTCGTATTTACCTTATGTTTCTTTTAGAGCTTTGTTCATTTCCTCTTTGTGTGCCTCCCATATCTGGACAAATATAGCCTTAAAATCATTTTCCTGTGTTTCCTTTGAATTAAAACATCAATTTGGGGGGGGGGAGTTGCTGGTGAAGCCATGAGGTCCTGAAATTTGTTGGATGTGTTCTTATGCCAACCTCTAGCCATCTGCTTATCTGTAACAATCGCTGTCCCCCCCCCCCCCGAGTCTACACTTCAGATAGGGTCTATCTCTGGTGTCTGTAGTATTCTTCAAGAAGATGAGAATGGTTTGAGAGTGGATGTTGGTGTTTCAGCTGTAGCTTAGGGAGGAAGGTTGCAGGCACATATGTGATATGTGCAAGCATGGAAGTGCACGTGGCATTGTGCCTTGAGAGAGAGGGTCCTAGAGCTTGCAGATAACTGAAGGGTTGCAGTTAAGCTTGGGGTGGGGTTGGTGGGGAGGTGCAGGTGCTAGTGCTTTTCTTAGGTGCAACACACATGTGCAGGTGCCCTGGACACCTCAGTGGCCCACAGGACTGTTGTACTCTCCTCCTGGTATTCAGATCTGTCTGGGCTCCATGAATTGTTTGCCTGGACTCCACTGGGAGACCCACAGAACAGGCTTCAATGTTGAGAACGCTGTCCTAAGGGTCCCTATGAGGCCCACAGTGGGTGTGTGGGTGAGAGGGATCCAACAACTGGCTGCTAATGTGAAGGGACCCTGGATCTGGGGCTCTGCAATGACTCACTTAAAAGTGCACTGAATTGCTTGCAGCCCTAATTGGAAAGCATAGGGGTTCCTCCTGTTCTCTGCCCTCAGATTTGGACCTCAGGGGCCAATAAGAGTGCAAGAGATTCATCAGCTTGGTGATGTCCACTGTTTGGCCATGGGGCAGGTATGTCTCTGTAGCCTCAGTCACAGAGTGGATGAAGAGGCTCCTGCTTGTACTAGCCACTGTTCTGCCACAGTGGCAGCTCTGGGAGGTCCGCCTGTACTGTTTCAGTCACTGAGCACATGGAAATTTGTACTTGGACTAGCAGCTCCCTCACTGCAGCTAAAGCTCCCAAGGAAGCTTGCCTATGCATGGAGGCTTGTGTTTGGGGCGTCACTGAAGTCTCAGCCAGGCAGTCTCGGAGACATTTGTCCCAGACAGGCATAGAAAACCTACTTTCTTTTAGAAACTGCTAAAATCACTCAGTTAAGCACACTACATGAAAGCCCTAAAATTTAGCAATCTCTACCATGCTGGCATGCCTGAATGTGTAACCCAACTGGGAACACAGTAGCAGTGAACTGCAAATATGCCTAAGACTGATGAATTGTACACTTTGGCATCATTATTTTTATTTTATGTGTGTTTTGACTAAAATAAGCCTCAAAAGCATAAATTATAAAAGGGCCATTACATTTAGTTTTAAAAGTATACACTATGTAAAATATAGTTTAACTTATAAAAATTTAAAATATGTAGACATTGTCCAAAGATCCAAGGAAAAATTTATGAAAGGAAACCTACTAGAATATTAACTTATTGCATGCTATAATGGATCCTGAATTTGTAGCAATGCAGTTGGATGTGACTTAGCCTATAAACAACTAATCATTTCAAAATTATTTTTAAACATCCAGGCCATAAAAAAGGAAAACATCTTTAAATGAAGTTCAAGTTGATATTTTCAATACCAGAATCCAGTGAAATTTTTGAAAAATTGTTATCAGAATATATATGAAAGTATAATTTAAAATGTTTGCAAAATCATCCTTTACCATAACAGACAAATAATAAATCATTCCATGCAGAATTCCTTCTAGGAGACTAGAAATGACATGATGTTAAGAGATCTAGGTGTGTAACTTAGTTTGTCAACAAAATAAAAGAAAAAAATAAGATTTTTATCAAAATATTTCTAACACATACTTTTAATACACTATTAAAAGCCAGAATAGAATATACTCATATGTATTATTTAATTAAAAGTTTTATATTGATTACAGTTTATTCACTTTGTATCTCAGCTGTAGCCCCCTCCCTCAATTTCCTCCCAATCCCACCGTCCCTCCCTCATCTCCTCCTATTCCCCTCTTCAAGGCCCCTGATAAGGGAGGTTTTCCTCCCCTTCCATCTGACCCTAGCCTATCAGGTCTTATCAATACTGGCTGCATTGTCCTCCACTGTGGCCTGGCAAGGTTGCTCTTCCCTCAGGGGGAGGTGATCAAAGAGCTAGCCCCTGAGTTCATGTCAGAGACAGTCCCTGTTCCCCTTACTAAAGAACCCACTTGGAAAATGAGCTGCCCTGGGCGGCATCTGTGCAGGAATGCTAGATTATATCCATAAATAGTCTTTTGTTGGGGTATCAGTCTCAGAAAAGACCCCTGGGCCCAGATATTTTTGGTTCTGTTGCTCAACTTGTGGAGCTCCTGTCCTCTTCAGGTCTTTCTAGCTCCCCCCCCCCTTTTTTTTTCATAAGATTCCCTGCACTCTGTCCAAAGTGTGGTTATGAGTTTCAGCCTCTGCTTTGATACACTGTTGGGTACAGTTTTTCAGCTCTCTGTGGTAGGCTCCTGTCCTGTTTGCTGTTTTCTCCTTTCTGTGTGCATCCCATTTGTCTTCCTGAGTGTGGACTGGTCATCTTAACAACAGTCCTCCTCCTTGCTTAGCTTCTTTAGGTGTACGAACTTTACTCTACATTATATGTCAAATATCCACATATAAGTGAGGATATACCATGTGTGTTTTTCTGCTTCTGGGATACCTCACTCAGGATGATCTTTTCTAGTTCCTACCATTTGCCTGGGAATTTCATGATTTCCTTGTTTTTAATTGCTGAGTAGTATTCCATATTCCATTGTGTAAAAGCAGCACAATTTCTGTATCCATTCCTCTGTTGAGGGACATCTGGGTTGTTTCCTGGTTCTGGCTATTACAAATAAAGCCACTACGAATATGGTTGAGCAAATATCCTTGTTGTGTACCTGAGCATATTTTGGATATATGCCTAGGAGTGGTATAGCTGGATCTTGAGGAAGCACTATTCCTAATTGTCTGAGGAAAGGCAAGATTAATTTCCAAAGTGGTTGTACAAGTTTACATTCCCACCAGCAATGGAGGATGGTTCTCCTTTCTCCACATCCTCTCCAGCATGTATTGTCACTTGAGTTTTTGATCTTAGCCAGTCTAATGGATGTAAGGTGAAATCTCAGGGTCGTTTTGATTTGCATCTCCCTGATGACTAAGGACATTGAGCATTTCTTTAAGTGTTTCTCTACCATTCTATATTCCTCTACAGAGAATTCTCTGTTTAGCTCAGTATCCAATTTTTTAATTGGATCACTTGATTTGTAGCTCTTTTAACTTCTTGAATTCTTTATATATTCTGGATATTAGCCCTCTGTCAGATACAGGGTTGGTGAAGATCCTTGCTGTGTAGACTGTCGTTTTGTTCTGACAAAACTGTCCTTTGCTTTACAGAAGCTTTAAAGTTTCACGAGGTCCCATTTATTGATTGTGGATCTTAAAGCCTGTGCTGTTAGTGTTCTGTTTAGGAATTTGCCTCCTGTGCCAATGAGTTCAAGGCTCTCTCCCACTTTTTCTTCTAAATGATTTAGTGTGCCTGTTTTTTATGTTGAGGTCTTTGGTCTGCTTGGACTATAGTTTTGTGCAGGGTGATAAATATGGATTTATTTACATTTTTCTGCATGTAGACATCCAGTTAGACCAGCACCATTTGTTGAAGATGCTGTCTTTTTTCCATTGTATGGTTTAGGCTTCTTTGTCAAAAATCAAGTTTCTGTAGATGTGTGGGTTAATTTCTGGGTCTTCTATTCGATCCTCTTGATCCACCATTCTGTAAAACATACTCATAACCTGGTGTTTGGTGGTGAGGGTGGAAGGATGCATATTCTGAGGCCAGGAAAGTCTCCCCCACAAGACTTGGTATTTTTTAAATCAAATATTATAATAAATAAAAAATACAAACATACTTTTACAATCTTCACTAGTATTCATATTAAATATTAACACAGTCTTTTCTAGCAAAAGTAGGGGAAAATGAGTGTACATGAGATTGTATGCTAATGAGACTACATTTGCCAAAGAGACTGCAAAATGAAATAACAATAATTTATAATGATGAAATAAAACAATTTTCTTATAACTGAAATGGCAACTATACCTTCCTTGTAAAATATCTGTATTTAGTATTTAAAAATTCCCAATATTTGCTTGAGAGATGGCTCAGAGTTAAGAGTACTTGCTGCTCTTTTGAACTTTCAAGGCTTGGAGCTGCCTGAAACTCTGGCAGTTTCTGAAGCCTCTTCTGGCCTCTGTAGAAACCGCCCAGTGTGCAGGTCCCACCTAGGCCCTCTGGGAGCACCACTGCCATGGATGGTGTGCAAGCATTCACTTTTCTTGAAGTACATGTGCTCCTGTGTTCTGTTGCTGAGAATTAAATCTATTACTCTTTCTCCTGGAGAGTAGTTTGTCAGCCAGTGTTCATGAATGCCCTTACCTTCAACCTCAACACATTATCTCTTTAGCAGTGCATTTGAAGAAAGCATTTTAGCTTGTAAAGTTTCTTTGCGGCTCACTTCATAACTGTGAGGTTTTTGAGTTCCTCACATATACTCCTCAAGTTGTGCACAATGTGTATGTACATAGAAATGGGAAGAGCAGCGAGAATTATGAGATGTAATTCAGACAAGAGAATTGAGCATAAAATCAAAGTGCTGGAGACAGGAAGAAAATGTTGATGGCATTCAGTAATTAATAAAAGTAAATGATTTTAGACTATTATGCAAAGAACAATAGTTTATTTCTGATTAAAATAAATACAAGTTATTTAATTTTCTTTGTTATGCCATGGTTTCATATTTCTTTGCAATATGATAATATATGCACATTAAAAATCAACATGCTTTGGTGGTTTAAAAGGTGATTTTAGTTGGAGCACATAAACCTGTAGTTTTTATGCCTCTATAACACTGATGTCAATCAGGACAAAGGAAACATGGAACACTATTCTTTTAGCAGTACACATTTGGAAGTACAATTGTAAAAATATATATATATATATATATATATATATTAGTACTCTTAAACCTAAATTATGAGTGATACAGAAATTCTTGTAATTAACCATTCATACATACATGGGCAAAATTTTTTCTTTTCTAGGTAATGGAACTATTTCGAACAGTTCATGAAGAGTTTAAAGAGACTTTGGAAAAGTATGAAACTGCGAAAGCATATCTTAAGGATATGATAGAAGAAAATGAAAAAGACATTGCCCATGAGCAAAAAACTGTAGAGGCCTATCAGTAAGAATTCACCCTAAATACTATGTATAAGATCTAGAAAGAAATGTTAACCAAACTGTAATTAATTTCACCGCTCAAAAACTTTCAAAGAGCGCAGAATTTATACTGTTTATGCCTATATTATCAACAGGTTTGTACCTATTGAAATTTGAATATCTATGTAATTATCCAAAGCAGTATATTTCTATTTAAAAATGTTCATGTATACCACCAAATTTCATGAGGATAAGGTGTAACATCCATGTATATCCCTGTCATCTGTGTGCAATAATTATTACCTTGTTTTTTTAATGAGATCACACATTATCAACCAATGCAGTAATTATAAGCACAAACATTAATATTTAATTTCTTACTAAGAAAACAATATCTTCAATGCAGATATTATCTCTTGCTTTTCAATAATTGAGATTTTTATTTAATTTCATTAGTCTCTAAAGTAAATATGTCTTCTGATATCTTCCTGTCTTTCTTAGGATTTCTATTTCTGCAATAAAACAACATAGGCTAAAGCAATTTGGGGAAGAAAAAAGTTTATTTCATCTTACAGCTTATATTCCATCATTAGGAAAGTCAGGGCAGAAATATGGGACATAAGCTGGTGCAGAGGTGACAAAGGAGTATAATTTACTTGCTTGTTTTGCCTTTTTTATAGCAGTCAGGACCACCAGTCCAGGGGTGGCTGTAAGTTGTCCACAGTAAGTTGGGCCTCTTATATCAGTTATCAGCTCCCTGTATCCCCCATAAAAGAACCACAGACTTTTTCACAAATTATTCTGGTGTGGACATTGTCTCTATTGAATTTCCTTCCATCTACCAAAACTATCCCTTCTGTATCAAGTTGACACAAGAGGTAGGCAACACACCTCCCAGTTTCTTATCGACTTAAAACTTCTTTTGGCTTAAAGTAACATCAAAAAGTTTTCTTTATTTAAATTGATCCCTGATTTAGCAGGGCCAATTAATCTCACATTAAAATCATTATGAAGCTAGAATCAAATCAATATATGCAAATGAGTACAATTAGTACGAACCTTATGATCTAGATAACATCCATTTGCTACAATGTGTATATTTTGTCACATTCACTAGGTCTTTATGCTGTGCCTAAACTGGGACTGGAATAATAATTTAGTGGTTAACAGCAAACTTGTTGTTCTTGCAGAGGATGAAGGCTCAGTTCTCAGCTCCTAGGTGGTGGCCCACAACAGTCTGTGGCTACAGTGCTATCTTTTGGCCTGCATGGGCTCCAAGCATGCGCATCTTCATTTTAGTTAGCCTTATGTGTAACTGGAAAAACTTCATTCTTTGCTTATTGAGTACATTGTTTTTTACGCTTACATATCATAAACTAAGTTTTATACAGCAACATTAGTGTTATTTAAATACTTGTTCAAAATTCACAATCTCATGCTC
Source organism: Pachyuromys duprasi (assembly GCA_028658305.1). NCBI lineage: Eukaryota > Metazoa > Chordata > Mammalia > Rodentia > Muridae > Pachyuromys > Pachyuromys duprasi. The sequence continues at coordinate 20,217,484 of CM053764.1, read as the reverse complement.
TGCCCTGACCTATTGAATTTCTGTACTTTGTAAAGATGCCAAGACAATGTTAAAAAATTAAATATTAGTTTTACTGCTCTTTGCTACTTCTTCAGTTTAACGTTGATAAAAGATTATAAATTTTTTTCATATAACATGGGGGCTGGAGAGATGGCTCAGTGTGTGCATGAGAGCTTCTTCAAAAATTTGTATTTGAATCCCAAAATCTAAATAAAAAGGTATGTCAATCACCTTAGAACTGGGAAATCAGACAAACCAGAACAAACTCAAGAGAACTTCAGTGAGATTCTGTCTCAAGGCAATAAGGCTGATAGCAACAAACAAAGATGTCCTACTCTGTCCTTCACATAGGTGTATGAATTTACACACACACACACACACACACTTCATGCATCAAAATGCATGCATCCTCCCACACGCACACAATACACACCCTCGCTACAAAAATTTCACACTGGGTTGTCATGTGTATCAACGTAATTTTGGTACTCCAAGTTCTTATGTGCATACAAATTTAAAGTGGCTATGATGTATGGGAAAGTCACTGGCCTCTTGTCACAATGAGTTTACCTTTTCTGGTTGCTGGAATTCTTTTTTAAGATTATTTATAAATGTTGTTTTTATTTTCAATAGTATTTCAAAAATATTTTCAAGTTCCAGTGTGTTGGATTATTTGTTTTAGAGTCACTAATAAACACCACACTGTCAAAAATATTTATTCTCTTACAGTAAGTATAATTTAAACATTGGGCATTGGATACCCTTATAGATCATTAATACACTCCATGAACATGAACTATGTGACCGGTTTTGCTTACTGGACTTTCTTTCGTGTTGTTACTTGTTATCATTTCATTATTTCCTCTTCTCTTTGGATGACTACAATTCTGTTTTACTATTTTGTGATATACATTAATTGCCACATTTAAAGTTACATTGTCAGATTCAAAATACGTTGGATGCTCTTGATATATTGGGTAATACAAAAATAATTGAAAGTTTGTCTATCCGTTTTCCTTAAATCAAATATTTGTCAATTGTAGAATTTTTTTACATTTTTAAAATTAATTTATTTATTCTATTTATTGCAGTTTATTAACTTTGTAACCCAGCTGTACCTCCTCCTCATCCCCTCCCAAGTCTGCCCTCCCTCCCTCTTCTCCCATGCCCTTCCCCAGTCCACTGATAGGGGAGGACCTCCTCCCCTTCCATCTGACCCTAGCCTATCAAGTCTCATCAGGACTGGCTGCATTTTCTTTCTCTGTGACCTGGTAAGGCTGCACCTCCCAAGGGGAAGTGATCAAAGAGCTAGCCCCTGAGTTCATGAATGTTTTATTTTTTATGACCTATGAGAACACTTTTATTATTTTTCACAGGAGAATTTTTTAAAACTTACCATCATGATAATTACTTCTTCCCCTTTTGTGTCTTGGACTTTCCATCTTGAGTCCTCCTTGAGTGACAGATCTCTTAAAATAATAGCTTCAGTCAGGTTACCTTGACAAGTTGAGGTTAATTATGAAAGAAAATGGGTTTTAGCATAAATAAGACATTGGGGCTGGAGAGATGCTCAGCATTGGATATCACTGGCTGTCCTTCCCATGAGCCCAGGTTCAATTCCCAGCACCCGCATGGTTTTTGTAATTTCAATCTCTTTCTATTTTCTTATTATTTTAATTTTTATTTATTCGTTTTATATCCCGCTTTTGGCCCCTTCCTCCTCTTCTCCCAGTCCCACCCTCGATCCCTGTTTACCTCATTCCCACTCCTGTATCCCTCAGAGAATGGGAGCCCCTCCCTACTCACCTACCCACACCCGCATAACAAGTCACATCAGCTATGAGCGCATCCTCTTCCCGTGTGGCTTGATGAGGTAACCCCACCAGGGAAAAGTGATCTAAAAGCAGGCAACAGAGTTCACGTCAGAATCCCCTTACTAGACAACCTATAGGCGTACAGAGTCTCCCATCGGCCACATCTCTGTAAGGGTCCTAGCTCCAGTCCATGCATGGTTCTTGGATGGAGCCTCAGTATCCACAGCAAGCACCTGGACCCAAGTTAGTTGGTTATGTTGGTCTTCTTGTGGAGTTCTTGTCCCCTCTGTGTCCTTCTATCCTCTTCCCCACTCTTCCACAAGGCTCCCTGTGCCCCGCCCAATAATTGGTTGTTGGTGTCTGCATCTGTTTCCATCAGGTGCTGGGTAGAGCCTCTCAGAGGACAGCTATGCTTGGCTCCCCTCTGCAAACATAGCAGAGTATTGTTAATGGTGTCAGGGGTTGGCTGTCTCCCCTGGGATGAGTCTCAGGTGGGACCAGTCATTGGTTGGACATTCCCTCAATCTCTGCTCCATTTTTGTCCCTGCCCATCTTCTAGGCATCATAAATTTTGGGTCAAAGATTTTGTTGGTGGATTGGTGTTCCCCTCCTTCCACTAGTAGCCATGTCTAGTTACAGGCCAACTTCTTAATTCTCCATGGCCTGTGTTATTAGAAGTCTCAGCTAGAGTCACCCTCATAATTTCAATCCTGGGGAACCCCATGTCATTTTCTGTGGGCAAAAGGAATACAAGTGTTACGGAGACATGCAGGTAGAAACTAGTCATATATACAAAATAAGACTTATAACATAATCTAAATAAATAAAATGTTGTACAGTCTCCAAACTTTAACTTTCACTTAAGAAGAGAGTTCATCATGTGACCTCTACTGTCCTTTAAAAGATCACTTATGTTCTTGAGACCATAAAGTTTTATTAACGTATATGTCTGTGTGTTAGTGTAAGTGACAAGTGACGAGAAGGCTGAAGTGGGCAATGATTCCTTGAGCTGTAGGTACAGGGAGATGTTCACTACCTGGTGTGGTTCCTGGGAGCTGAACTCATGTCCTCTGGAAAAGTAGATTATCTTAACCCCTGAGCCATCTCTCCAGGCCTTTTTACTTTGAGGCTTCATTTATTTTATTTTTATAATACTCTAGATTTGAACTAGCTACCCAACTAACTAAATACATAAAATGGAAATTAAGGTCATCTAGTTGAGTTTTGTCACCTGTTATTTTCATGGTTATTCTTTATGCATTAAGTGCTCCATTTTCTGATACACTTTATACAAATTTCACACTATTCTTCAACATTTAAAGTTTCCCATTAGTCTCCCTCCCATGCCTGGGCTTGTGTGTGTAGATTTGGGTGCTGAAAGTTGATCAGACAAATCAATATTAATATTCCTTAAAAATATGATGCAGTCATATTTGCTATTTTAGTTATGCTTAGTTATACATTGATTTTCCCCACAATTTTTTCTTTATAAGTAACGATAGACCCACAGAAGCTTATGGAGTTTTCAATTTCCTTTTCCAGGCTTCTCCCAATGGGGAAGATCTTAAAAATTAGACTATATGATATCAGACTAGAAAACAGACCTTATATATAATGTTTGCTATGTTTTTACATATAGTCATTAGTATGGATGTATGTGATTGCATGTGTTGTTATATGTAACTTTTTCTTGTGTGTAAATTCAATAACTACTGCATTGATCCAAATACAGAACAGTTTCATCTCCTATGCTGCCTCAATGTCCGTGCTTCTTGTTCATTCTCTGCTCTCCATCTTTAAAGCTTCATCATTTGGGCATGTTATATAAATTCATCATGTCACAAGCAACCTTCCAGTTCTTTTTTAATATGCCAGTAAGATTAATCCAGCTTAGTGCATAAATCCCAAGAATGTCTTGAAGTTTATTACTAAGTAGGATTTCATAGTATGTGTGTACTGTGTTTGTTTAAGCAAACCATACATAGTTTAAGCAAACTTAACATTTGGTTAGTTTCTAGTTTCTTCGAATCCAACCAAGGCTACTTTAGTGTGAGCATTTTGTGTGAGCATTCAATTTTCATTCTCTGAAATGCGTGCCTCTGAATATGATTGCCAGACTGTGAATTACATGTATATTAGTTCAAAAGAAAAACAACAAAAACCAACCAGATCCAGAGTATGGAGAGACCATTTGACATCCACACTAAACAAGAAGAGATCACTTTTTTTATGATTAGACTTAGTTAATTAAACGTTCTTACTAACACACAGCAGAGTTATGATAGATTACCTTAGCTCAGCTACATTCAATGTCACACTTATATTAAAAGACAAAAATGTGAAACTACAGTAGTGATGAGAGAGCACCTTAAAAGAGAGATGGTCAGCCGCTGCAGTATGTTTGTAGCACTGAAGTTTGAGTTTACATTTCTCTTACACATTTTGTGTTTACATGATAATGAATTCTTTCTCTTAAGAAGTATCTGGTTAAATGCTTTCCCTGGCTTATGGATAACTCTTTCTTCATAGAGAAGAGAAATTTATTAAAGAAAAACTCAGATATGTAAATTGTATCTTATAATCTTCCAAGGTTTGTCTTTTGATCCCATTCTGGGGGTATTTTGTAGTGGAAAAGTGTTTAATTTTGTTAGAATTTAATTTGTCAATTCCTTTTTTATAGGCTTGGTGCCATGAGAACTTCTTTTCTCAGTATACAGAGTGTTTTATTCTAAAATGTTGTATATAGTTTTACATGTTATGCTTAGAATCATTAAGAGAATGATGCTTGAGATTCAGTCAGATTTGGCTTTTTTCTTCTTCCTTTAGCATCCATGTGGCCTGTCACCCTGTATCACACTGCTTTCATTAAAGGGCATGTGAAGCATTTTCAAGAATCATCAAGTGATATTTCCATGGCTCTGTTTGTACATACTGGGTTCTGCTTCTTTGCTCTATATACCCAATTGTCTGCACTTACCCATCTTTGCTCAATATGCTTGTGTAATAGTTCTTATCAACAGAGTGAGAGAGAATGAGTGACTCACGATGTTTTTTTTCCTGACTCTTCTGGCTCAGCAGATGTAAAAACTGTGATACTTAAATGCCCGGTGGCTTCCCATCACTTTGTTATCAAACTTCTCCCACAAAACAGTCTAAAACAATCCCCCAGACAGTCAAGTAATGTACACAAATCTTGTCTCTTCATTCTTTTCCTTTGGCAACACAAGTACTAGTTTGCTTTTGTTCTCACTTTTTACTTAATATCTGAGCTTTTTAGGAATTTGGAACTGTTGTGGGATGGTAGAAATTTTAGGCAAATGTTATTTATTCTTAATAAGATAGTTTAAATATAATATAAATTTTAAATATAATTTTCTTTTCAAGACGGATAAAATCATCTTTGCTTTTATCTTAGGAAAGAGGTAAGTATGCTCAGCAGTCTGCAGGATCACTACTCAAGTTCCATCATCAATGCGAACATAAACATTGATGAGGATGAAGAAGCAATGAGTGAGATGCTGAGAGAGACATTTGCTTCAACAAACGAAGTAGCAATGAAAATGAGAAAAGTGAGTTTTTCATATTTTGAAATATTTAGAAAATGGTTTTGAGCTAAAAGTTTGTATTTTCTTATCTGCTGATTTAATAGCAGCCAATTTTCTGCCTATATTAGTTTCCTGTCATTGGATAGCAAAACAAATTTGACAGATCGACAGAATGCTTATTTCATCAGTAATTAAAATTCATATTTTTATTAGTCTATGTTTGTTGTGTGAAGTTATGTGTTAAGACTATTTTTACAAGTTTATCATTTATATTGGCCACAATCAACTTCAATTACCCTCTCCTGCCCTACTTCTTCCCTCAATCCCTCCACTTCCGATATCTATTTTTATTCTGATGTCTATTTTTTTTTGCCAAGTAGAAGAAAACTTTATTAGAAAAAGGTTTATCAATGTGCATAACATTTTCAGTGCAAGGTAAATTTAGAGGTCACAGAGTATATATTTTAAGAGTTTGAGATTGCTGTTGTTCATTAAAAAAATAATAATAATAGCAGCATTTTGCTTGTTGTCCAGGCTGGTTTAGAGTCTAAGCCAGCCTCAGACTTGTGGCAATCAGCCCACTTAGCATCTCAAGTGTTGGTCTAAGACCTCATTTTATAAACCATGATAATTGTACCCCTCAGTG
>CM053764.1:20169836-20210979 GCA_028658305.1 Pachyuromys duprasi | reverse complement strand
GGATGCAAAGTACCTAACCTGTGATTGATATAAAAATAAATTAATTAATTAAAAAAAGATATTAGAAGATGGAAAGATCTCTCATGGTCATGGATTGGTAGGATTAACATAGTGAAAATGGCCATCCTGCCAAAAGCAATCTACAGATTCAATGCAATTCCATCAAAATGCCAACACAGTTTTTTATAGATCTTTAAAGAATAATACTCAATTTCATATGGAAAAACAAAAATCCCAAAATTGCTAAAACAATCCTGTACAACAACAGATCATCTGGAGGTATCTCAATCCATGATCTCAAGCTATATTACAGAGCAATAGTAATAAAAACTGTATGGTAATAGCACCAAAACAGAAGGGTGGATCAATGGAATTGACTAGAAGTCCCAGAAATAAACCCACACACCTACGGATACCTGATTTTGGACAAAGAAACCAAAACCATACAATGAAAAATAGACAGCATCTTCAACAAATTGTGCTCGTCTAACTGTATGTCTACATATAAAAATACAAATACACCCATATTTATTACCCTGCTCAAAATAAAGTCTAAGTGGATCAAGACCCAACATAAAACCAGACACATAAAACCTGTTAGAAGAAAAACTGGGGAAGAGCCTTGAACTCATTGGCCCAGGAGACAACTTCCTGACTAGAACAGCACAGGCTCTAAGAGCAACAATCAATAAATGGGACCTTATAGCCAGATCTTATGGAGGAATTTTCTCAAATAAGGTTTTCTTTTTTCAGATAACTCTAGCTTGTGTCAATTTGGCATAAAACTAGTCAGCACACTTAAGACATAGTGAGAGGTATTTCATTTGAATGGATCAGTGTTGTCAAAAACCTTTCTTACAATTCCAACCTACTTCACAGTGGAAGCAGACTAGGAAAACAATGAAGTAACTTCGGCTGACATGCTATTAAGTTGTAGAAGGGTATAGGAAGGACCAGAATTCTCCACAGGGAAACTGATTCTTCAGCATAATGCTACTCCAGGAAAGTTGTCAGAGGAATTTTGGAGAATAGTCGGACATTAGCTAATGAAACAAGTGATGGACCTCACCTATTCAGTTCTTACTAGGTATACAGTTGAGGAAAGTTCATATGAACATTGAAAGGAAAACACTGATGTGGAATTATTGTGTATTGGTAAGCTGCAGTTTCATCAGTAAATGTTAGGGAAAAATTTCAGATGATATTGAGAGTGAGAGAGCATTAAATAACAAATTGTTTATATATACATATATATATATATATATATATGATGGGCTACATGTGTATCTAGAAAGAGTAGTCTAATTACATTAAAACAATCTGGGGCATTGGAGAAATAGATCTCTGGTAAAGAGCAATTGCTGCTCGTGAAGAGAAGAACAGCTTGGTCCTTGGTACCCACATCCAGTGGCTCACAACTGCTTGTGACTCTGGAGAACAGACACCATCTTCTCGCTTCCAAACTTACTGGAAAGTACATGGTCTACCTACAGACTAAGTCACACACACACACACATAACTAAACATAGAAGTTCAAAAATATAATGTTACCTTAAATAGGGGGATGCAGAAATTTATATAGTCAAAATATAACAATAGTATTGTATAATTCAAAGATATAATGTTGGTTTAAAGCATTATTTACACTTCTATTTTTTCTAATGAATAGATGAAATTTATGCTATTTTTGAAATAAAAATGAGGAGAATGGCACTATGTGGTAAACATGGGAAACATTCAAGGATTTGTTTTATTTACTTTAAAATGATCAAACACTAATATGAAGTAAATTTGTTACTTGAAGGACAGTTTCAAATAAATCATTTTTCTATAGAATGTTTTTTACAATGTGACTGATATCATTTAATCATTTGAAGAAGCATTACATTTGTAATTTTTGTCAATGTTTAAATTACTGATATGTTCTGCTTACTTTCAAAGAGTGCAAAGGGGATGTTGTTTAAATGAATACCATTAAATTAAAAAGGAACAGGTTATTGGAGAATTAAAACGAAAGGCCAGCTTTACAACATACATTCAGTTTTTAGAAGTGAAATATTTTGTAATAACGAGGAAGATACGCACACTTCACTCACCTCAAACTTTTTACTGTAACATTTTCTTAGGGAGTCTAACTCCTCCTTCCGCTTAAGCTCCAGCAGAGGGCCATTCTGACTCATGTAGTCTACATCTTTCTGGATCTTGGCATTGGCTTCTTCCAGCTTTTCCTTCTCCTGCTCCAAATGCTTCACAGCTTTAAGTGTATCTTCCAGATGGATGTTCAACTCTGAAATATCTTTGGAATGGCTCTCATGTTCTGAAGGTAAATTGATGAGAGCAACACAAAGTTCAGAGCTGCCGGAAGATAGGCCAAATGTTTGACTATATAAAGAAACTACTTTAGCTTTAGAAATTATTCATCTATGAATTATAAGAAGGGTTATTTAAACATTAAGTTATAAAACATACTGCTTTCTTTATTTGTCACAATAGGACTAAAACATGCTTTATTAATTGATAATCTTTAGTATAAACCCAATTTATTACCATCAACAAACCTAACATTTTACATACATACACACATAAACACCAGACACACACAAACGTTTTATGTAATTGTGTGAAAGTTAAAATGAAATAAAAAAGTAGAGGCCTTCTAAAATATATAAAAGTAAAATGATAAAAATTGGACTTAAAATTTGTCAAAATGAAAGGGTGGCCATGATTCTTATTTAGGGTACTCCAGTTATATATATATATAAACACAAAGCAACAGAAAATTATTATGAAGTATAGGATTGCTTTACCAAAAATAAATGATAGAAGAATTTATTTATTTGACCTTAGCATATAAAGTTAATCTATCCAGGTTTAGGGATATAGTTCGGCTCACAGAATTCTGGACAGCATCCACAATGCCCTGAGTTAGATCCCCAACACCAACAAGCGTCGTACCTACTGGCACACTTGTAATTCCAGCACTAAAGCTTGATCATCTTTAATATAAATCCAATCTATCACCACCACAAACAAACTGGTCATTTTATAAACACGCACAAGTATTTTCTGTAATTGCGAAGAAGTACATGCAGAAGCATCCAGGTCAACTTTACCTACATATAAATTCATTCAAGGCCAGCTAGCAATACATGAGACCCTACTAATAAATTCATCTATCGATGGATAGATGAATGAATGAATACAAAGATGTTGGAAAAGAATAACTCCACAACAAAAATATAATGTGAAATAAACAGAATGTTGTAGAGGAATTTTAACTTAATTCAGAACATGGCTGCTCTAGCAAGAGATCACATCCAAATACCTTCTAGGTCCGTGTGATCTTGCTAGGACACAAACATGCCTTTAATCCAGGAGACAGAGGAAAGCAGATGTGAGTTCAATGCCAGCCTGGTACAGAGCAAGTTTTAAGTAAAGTATAGGTTCAGGTGTGTTGGCACACAGATATCTTTAATCCCAAACAACGAAGGTAAAGTTAGTTTGTAGAAGGAGGCACCCATGTTTGAAAGTGATGTTTAATTGAATGTCAGAAAAAGTGATGTATCCGAAAATATTTGACAGAATAGGATATACCCAACTGCCATGAGAACAGGGAAGAAAAGGAAGCTACTAAAGGGAGCAACGCAGAGAATGAGAGAGAGGGCAATTTTACCAGGAGAGTTCAAGGAAAGAAGTTGAAGGAGAGAACAAGCTAGACACAAGTGAAGACAGAAGGAGCCAGAGAAAGAGAAGGAGCCAGAAGATTAGAAAAGATTGCTATAGTTAGTGTGGGATCTTTCTATTAAGGTCTAAGGTTGGCATTTCCAGATAGCCTCTGAACTCAGTATAAATGAGTCTCTGTTTCTCACTGGGTTCCCTCTACTTGATTTGGATAGCCCAGACCTCCTAAGGAGTGTAACAGAGCCCACAGGGAGAGTACAAGCCCCACCCTTTCCTGATAAGAAAGCACCTGGGGATTCCTAGAAACACCCACCTTATGTTAATGAGATGTCTATGTGTCTTGGCTTTCAACCAATCACCTTTAATTGTACCTGGAGTTCTTCCCACACCTATACATAATTAAGAACGGTTTTACCCCTCTTAAGATAGGGCTGTTTTGTTTCATGTAAATCAAGTATCCTTGGAACCCCAGCCCTGATGAATCAAACACATTCACCCTCAAAACTCCTTCCACTGCCCAAGGGTTCTAAGTTTTTCACAAATTAAACTCTGTCTTATTCCACTGTTTCACCATGACCACAAGAGACTTGTCATTGATTCGGAAGGGTGGGCTCCCCTCCTCCCAGAAGAATCGCTGGGGCTTGGTGCTGCGTGTTTCTGCCGTTCTTTGTTGACCCTGCCACCATCTTTCTAGCACCATTCTGCGCCCTCTCATGCCCATCTGTGGAAGCAAGCATCCAGCTGCTCCCAAAGCAGCCATTTTGTCTGCCCGGCCAAAGCTGGTCTTCCAGCTCTGCTTCTTTCTGTTTCAGAGCTCCTACTGAAACCCTATTTCTGGTTACTCATGAAGTAGCCACCAACCTGCTCAAGTAAGGCTAGGCCCTCTGTGCTGCCTGGCTTGGGTTCTGGAGCCCTCAGTTCCTTTGACCCTGACACTTCACCCTTTTCCACCCTGATTGTGTACTTCTATTTCCTGCCCAGCAGCAGGCCTGCCCACACTCCTGCCAGACAGGGAATTCCAGGGTTAGTTTGAGGCCAAGCAGTGAGATTCAGAGGCCAAGAGAAAAGTCAGATTGAATGAATTAGTTTAGAGAGGAGGTTGAGCCAGAACAGCTGAGCTAAACCAGCCAACTACCAGCCAAGAAAGAACAAGAAAGGGTGAGCTCGTTAAGCGGTAAGTCTCAGAGGCTGAAAGCATTCTTGGCCTAGGTTAGATTGTGCAGAGACTAGAAGCTTCCAGGACTAGGCCCACGCTAGCAGACAGTGACAAAAATTCTCCAAGACAACAACTGAAACAGGTGAATAAAAGTTCCTTTTACAGCATATCTAATAATAACCCTGACACCAAGTAAGGACCATAGGAAGAAAATAACAATGAAAAGAAACTTTAAAAATGGATAAATGTCACCTGTTTGGATATAAATGTTTGAAGTTTTAGACATGGAAATTACTTCTAATTACTTTATATATTTACTATATACTTAGACAATTACAAGCTCATTTGACAAAGAGCTTCCTCATTCTTGCCATTGCAGCTTCCTAATACTGAAGCCATCTTGTGTTGTTGAAAGGAAACAAAATTTTTTAATAACATAAAACAAATTTTCTCATGACTTTTGTTGATAAATATGTTTATGACTTTGCCTTCCTTTAATGAGTTAGGCCTGTATTTTTTTCATATTTATACTTATTCCCCCTAATTTTGCTGTATAAAGTGCCTTCTTATATTATCTATGAACTCTGTTTCTTGGAAATTTTGTAGACATCTCGAATTACATTTGAAAAAAACATAGTGTTATATTTTATACCCATGAATATTTTGTATTGAAGCATTTTTAGTTATTGAATCAAAGTCTTTATGTTAATGTCAAGATAATTTTTTTGGTTTTCTGTTTACGTACTAATAATTCTTTTTCTATAAACATTCATAGTTAGTGAAATGTTGCTCTCAAAGATGTATTCTGAGTGTTTTCATTATCAGTGATCAGAGCCACAGGCAGGATATGGTAATCTGTAATCCCAGTGTGCAGGTAGATGAGGTATGAAGATGAGAGACTCAACAGAACCTTAATATAGTAAGATTCTGTATTAAAAGAAGAAGAGAGAAGTAGGGGGCGAGGAGGAAGGACAAAATAAGGAGGAGGAGGAAGAGGAAGGAGGAGGAGAGGGAAGTGGTTTTGATTCATCTCACATTCAGACTCCCTTTAGTGCCTCTCTTCCCCTTTTCCACTTCCGACCTGTGGCTTGCCCCTCTATCCTTCAATAGTTACTTTTAATTACTAGAAAGCTACCTCTAGTTCTCAGGTTGGGCAGGACATGCCAGCTCTACAAAGTGTTTCACGTGCTGTCAAACATGGTCATTGTAGAGTCTAAGATTTCTTCCTCCTCCATTAGATAACCACAGAGATGTAGTCATGGATCCACAAGCAGAGATGTGTGAAAAGCAAGGAACTAGTAAAAGCAGGCAAGTGGAACACCAGGAGAGTCTGAGGCCCTCCTTCATCTGTGTCTCCAAATGCCTGTGGTGTATGATAAAAGGTATGTGTTGCTTTATTTTACAAGCAAAAAGCTCTAAGACCGAATTTATAGCCTGTAGGATTATACAACACCCAATTTATGTTGGAAGACATTTCTGGTTATCATTTTGGTAGAGAAAAGACAAAGAATTCCTTAGATAGGACTACGTATCAGATAATAAGAGCTGCTGTTTCAGGATGAGTTATAATCAGACAAAGAGGAAGGCACCAGGGCTATGAATATACTGCCCCACTCTGCTCAATGACCTCCTCATGGTTTCCCGTGTGTATTCTCCTTGGCTGATCCAGAAGGAAGTTACGCTATAGAAAACATCTTTAGCACAAGCCGCTTTGAGCCAACTTTCTGGGGGATAAAACAAAACATAGGTATTGTGGCATCTAGGAGGGAAGGATGGAAAAACCTCTGAAAGAGATCTGGGAGAGCAACAGATGGGTTCCCTGGTTTATTAAGTGTTTGGTCTAAAACACATCCTACTTATAGCTGTCAAAAAGAACTGAGTTCTGTACATTTATTATACAAGAAACTTTAAGGTTCTGAAAGCAGAAAACATGTAATTCTATACCTTATGAACAAATTTATAACATTTAAGGATTGTGTCCTTTTGATCTCCACAGAAAGCCATTTAATTCCTGGAAACAGTTTTTCAGAAGCCTTTTTCACACAGAAAGTTCTTAAGAAGTATATAGTACTGACTTTATAAATTATACTGTATGCATAACACACTTAAATAAAATGAAGCAAGTAAATACACATTTGAAATTTAAGTAGGCCTTTAATAGTACTAATTAAAAGTTAATCCAAACCTTAAGTTATTACCCATCTCAAGAATTTATTAATTTATTAGTTATTACAATGTATACACATCTAATACATCTAATTTTATTTCTATAGTTCCCTAAATACAACTCTAAACAGACTCAAAACTACAGCATCTAAATGATGTTATAAAAGGCTTATAAAGTAGTCAGTACATTATAAAAATCAGCTCTCAGCATCCTCTTTTCTACTACTGTTAACGAGGAACGGCAATTAGGTAAAGCGCAGATGCTCTGTGGGTGTGAAAACGCAGCGGCTCAATAGCCTGATGCGGTCTACAGTGTCCCAAGGCACCAATCCTGACCCTGTCATTGTCTCAACCTAGTTACATGGCATCCATAGGCTTAGAACTCAGTTATCAGCACAGTAATGCATTAGTGGAATGTTAATAATAATAATTAGGTTTAAGAAAAGAAGTACACAAAAGACCATTTAAATTAAAATATTTTCTTTCAACTCCTCAGAACACACACTTATATACTTTGGAGATAATAATTTTGGAATGTTTGGTGCTATAAAGACTGGTTTATTCATATGTTCAGCAAAACACAGATTTTAAGTTATTACCTGCTATCACAGAGTAATGACTCATACTGTGGCCCATCAGTGGACCAGGGGAGGGGCATAGGGGGAGAAGAGGGAGGGGGCAGGTGATTGGGAGGAGGTTAGGGAGGAGGCCACAGCTGGAATACAAATTGAAGAAATTGTAATAAATGATAATTATAATTAAAAAGGAAAAATTTCCTATTCATGTGAACAATTGTATAAATATCCTATTTTTTTTAAGTTACTTCAAAGCCAATGACTCCTTAACTGAAAATTTTACTTCACAATGGGGTAAGAAGCTTCTATCCTGAATACTACTCTAGAATGTTTCAATGATATACGATTTAATTTAATGACACAGGATACAGGATATAGGATTTAATTTAATGACACAGCAGCTTTAGCTTGTATAATATTCCACTCTGGCTCTTCCTCTGTATACTCTATAGAAGAGCATTTTCTTAAACAATGGTTGCCCATGTTACTACTAAAAACATATTAAGATTATCTTCTTGCTAGGAGTTCCTTTAAAACTGAACTTACATTTCCGTTCTCAAAAGTGAATACGTAATAATATTTCACAATATTTCACAATATTTCACTCTGAAATCTGAATATTTCAACATCCCAAAATATGGCTAATGATACCAATGGAGCAGTCATCTTTATGAATTTTTAATAATTCACATACTACCATTATGGTAAGTAAATATATGTCAAATGTTTGCCTATCTCCATGGTATGCTAATGAATGGGATTTTCAACACACTTAAAAGCCCATTTGTGTCTCTGGATTCATCACAACATTTAATACCATATTTCACACATGCTCCAGTTTATAAGCAACATGTAACAGTAAACAATGTAGACAGCAGCAGTCCACCCTCTCTGCTCTAACAGAGACAGGAAGAATTAGAAAACCTTTTTTACAAGAACCCTGTGCCCTGCTCAATTTGGTCTTTGTGGAGCTATTGTTCTCCCCAAGTCTTACTAACTTCCGCTATTTTCATTATTATTTCCCGCCCTCTGCCGAAGGCTTGGTTGTGAGTCTTAATATTTGCTTTGATACATTGCTATATCGATTCTTTCAGAGGCACTCTTTGGTATGCTCTTGTCCTGTTGCTTGTTTTCTCCTCCCTTCAATGAAGGACCATGTATGGATATGGCCTAGAACCCCCGCTCAGATGTGGCCCATGGTAGCTCGGTGTCCAACTGAAGAACCTAGTAAGGGGAACAGGGACTGTTTCTGTCATGAACTCAATGGCTGGCTCTTTGACCCTCCCCCATACATGCCAGGGAGTAACAGCCTGGCTAGATCCCAGGGGAGGACATTGCAGCCAGCCCTGAGGAGACAAGATGAACTAGGGTTGGATGGAAGGGGAGAAGGTCCTCCCCAGTCGGTGGACTTGTAGGGGGTGGGGAGGAGATGAGGGAGGGATGGGGAGAGTGGGAGGGAATGAGGGAGGGGGCTATGCCTGGGATGCAAAGTACCTAACCTGTGATTAATATAAAAATAAATAAATTACATTTTTTAAAAAAAAGAAAACCTTTTTACTACCTTTCTGCACAGCTATTGGGAGTTCCTGAAGCTTCCAAAGGGACCAAGCATCAATTTTCATGCTAATCCTTCTCTTTCTCGATTTTTGTTGTAGTAATGCTTGTTCTGCTTCGGCCCTGTCAGTTTCCAGACTTTTAACGAGGTAGATGGCCTCTGCCAGCAATGTCTCCATTTTCTTCTTCAACTCTGGACACTTCTCATCTTAAAATAGGAACATGTATTCATGCTTGTTAATCACTCAGCCCCTGAGCAATGCAACAGAACATGGGTCTTACTGGAAGTAGACTTTCAAATATTTGTGTATTTAAGAGAACTTTAGAAAAGTGAAATGATATTTAAAAGGCCATTTGTAATGTAAACCAGAGCCAGACATGGTGGCACAGATCTGTAGTATCAACACTTGAGAGGCTACAAAATCCCTGTAGGTTCAGGGGCAGTCTGGGCCACAGAGTGAGGGATTTGCCTTGAAAACAAACAAGAGGAATTTAAGATTATATAACCCAATCATGAGGATAACTCAAAGATGACATATCCTTCAAATACAGAATTTTTAGTGAACACATCAAAAGTGTATGTAACTTGAAGAGAATCACTGTATTAGAAGAGAAAACATCACCCAAGCTGCTTTATCTTAAATCATGGCCATATTCCCTTCCAGTCCTCAAGGGAACAGATCACAATGCACAGTTTAAATCAATATTGAAGATTCCTCGGTTCCCGGAGAAGAAGGCATTGATATTCTTCACCCTTATCAGATAATAACTTCTCCACTTAGCCTTGGCGGACATTTTCAAATTCTATTTACTCAGCCTTAATTAACTCTGCTAATGAGAGATGCGTGTGATCCCTGGTTCACAGCTCTGGAATAATATGGCTTAATGTTAACGAAGTATTACCAGAGGTATTCATTCATCTGTTGGTGAACAAAATGTGTACAAAGATTAGAATTTTCTCCAGAAGCAATAATGTGCTTTCCTCGAGAGAGTACAAGGTAAGGAAGACAGATGAGAGGCCCGTTCTACTGGTATTTGTAGCTATAAACTCTGACTTTTGCCAACATGCAACATGACAAGAATACATAAGCACAGTTTCAAGAAAGAAAAGGACACTGTGGAGGGGGAATGTTAAGAAAGACAGTGAAACAGCATAAAACAGGAAAAGAGTGGATGAATTTGGTTTTCTTTTGGATAATGAAGACGGTTTTTCTACCAAGTGGCAGTATTTCAAGTGGCTACATAAGGCTTCTGAAGGCAAGCTGGACTGCTGCACATCCTTTCTCCTATCCTACAGAGCCTGTCAAACACACTGACATGTACCTTTAAATAATTTTAATGGGAAAAAAAATTCTCCCTGGGCCCAGCTTTGTCTGGTCTATTTGAACATGTTGTTTGCTTTCATCCTGATATTGAGTGAGCCTTTAAGGAAATATTCATGGAACAATGACAATTTGTGACTGACCCCGTGATCAATCTCCTTAAGAAGTTTTAGTCTAACATACACAGAGAAACTCACGTCACTGATAATCACAGCACTTTACTGGATTTACGTATGCTTTCACCAAAGTTGTTCTTTCTGTTTTTAAAAATTACCATTTGCTCTCTCTTTAATGGCGTGCAGTTAAATGTTATATGTGTAAGTGACCTGTGGTGACTCTGATCCACTGTAACACACATCTCTCTAATTTGTCCCCCTCCAAATAAACTCAGTGTACATGTAAACAATGACTTGCAAATTTTGACACACTTTTAACAGGCTACCATCTTCCTGGTACCATGAGTGTCTTAGTCTCTCCGGTGCATCTTTCTAATACATGTTATGCTAGATACTTTTACTGTGACTGTTGCCATCAATGACTTGATCTTTTCTTCCTCTGCATCTGTGATGTGTAAACATTGAAGTTTTCATGTTCTCCATAGACATTAATACAGAAAATAAATAATTAAATAAGATGGATCGATTGCTCAAACAGAGCCTCAGTGATGCTTTGAAAGACAAAACAAAATATATTTCCTTCTAAGGAAAAGTCCAGAGTTTGTTTTCCTCCAGTGAAGGCATGTGTAAAATTTTTGTGACAAGCAAAGAGGAGAAATTTAGTATAATCTCAAAATATATATCCAAATATGTTGAAACAGTATTCATAATTGCTTTAAGCCAATATTTAAATTTTGCAACTTTTTTAGTAGATTGTGTTAAATTCTGATCAGATAGAAGCCCCTGAACCACAGCTATTTATATTTCTATGTGAGTTAAGACTTGATTTTAGAATGAAATTCTTCAGCCTTTTGGTCACATGCCAGCTGGTCAGTAACTCTGTGGATAGCAGCTGCCCCACCAGAGAGACAGACAGAAAATATCCTGGTCACACAGAAAGTTTTATCAATGACTCTCAATTGTAACTAGCTCCTTGGGCTATGGGCAGGTATCACTATACGTGTACAGCTTAAGCCAGCGTCTGGAACAGAAGTCAGTAAGAATAATCAACACTAGAGGAAAGCATGCTTCCCATAATGGCATAACAGGCTCTTTTGATATTCAATATCCAGAAACCTATATTAAAAATATGTCAAATAAAAGGTCAATGACTTGTGAACCATTATACATCCCTACTATGAGAAGCAAACTTACCCCGTGCTTTTTCTGGGCCAACTTCTTTCACTGGAGCTGAGATACTCACATCTTCTAGTTCATCTTTCATGGCAGAAGTCCTACACATACATAACAGGGGAGCCAGTGTCAATTTGTGAAAGACAGATGAGTTAAAATTAGTTAAACCAAGCTTGGTAAAACATTTGTGTGGAATGTTAAATGTTATTTACATGGTAACCACACTAAATAGTGCAATAAGATAAGAAAATTCTATTATCCAGTAGTATTTACACTCAAAATAATAAAAACTTTTAAAATAATCATAAATGTCTTGAACTTTCTTGAGAGGAAATTAAAACAGTATTTTCATTTAGAAATTCTTATTTTGAACTTAGTGGCCTGCTCTTTGATCACCTCCCCCTGAGGAGGGAGCAGCATTACTAGACCACAGAGGAAGACAATGCAGCCAGTCCTGATGAGACCTGATAGGTTAGGATCAGATGAAAGGGGAGGAGGACCTCCCCTATCAGTGGACTTGGAGAGGGGCATGGGAGAAGAAGAGGGAGGGAGAGTAGGATTAGGAAGGAACTAAGGAAAGGGGCTACAGCTCGGTTACAAAGTGAATAATATGTAATAATAAAACAATAAATTTTAAAAAAGAAATTCTCATTTCCTAAAAATTTTATAAGACACGGCTTAATTTATAAAGTGTGTGTGGGGGGGGGTAGGGAGGTGTTCTCTACAGATGTGTGGGTGCTTACCCAACAGAAGTGGACAGTAGCTCACTGGTTCAGTGATTATGCCCTGCCGGATGTAGGTGCTGTGGGCTGAGCTAAGCTCCTCTGCAAGAGGAGGATGCTTTGTAAATTACTGAACTACCTCTCCAGTTCCAAAAGGTCGGTTTGATTGAAAATCAACTAGATGCGACAATACTTTGTTTTCAATTAGTGAGTTCTGGATGGCCAATATATACTACACAGGGTAGATTTAACCATTTCAGACTTAAAGTTAGCAAGATTTTAGAAAAGTAGCCAGATAAAAAAAATGTTATTTCCTTTCCAAAGAATCATCTTACTGGAGTTTAACTAATACAATATATATGTTTTTTAACTCTCAGTATTTCTCTAGTCTAATGCTTAGATACTAAACTAAGTCTTCCCGTATTTTAAAAAAATTATATTTTCACTGATAAAAATTTTAACATAAATCAGCATCAATGGAAAGATGGGTCGTTTTAGAGCTTTTATTAAATCATTCATTTTTATTAAAGAGTCATTAAAATTAACAAGAGCTTCATGAATACCAAATATCATTAAAGCTCATAAAATAACTCATGTTCACACTTTAGGAATGCTTCAGCTTTTATAAAAGTCACCATCAAATTTCAGATCTTATTTTGGTGCAAATCATTCCCATAAGTTTTAATTTTACCATCTGCAATGGTTACATATATTACATTTCAGAATTTATTTCAAAAAGCCAATTTTTATAAGATACATCCATTGTCTTCTTTATTTTCCCTTCTTTTTTATTTCAGGAAATTTTATTAAGAATTATAGTTTGAATTATATATATATATATATATATATATACATATATATATATATAGTGTTTGAAATTTTTAAATAATAAAGCATTAATTGTCCCCAAATCAATGATTAAACAATGCTTTCCCTTTTTGGTTTGCAATCTTCATTGCATGTTGGAGCATGTTACCATACACAGTTAGCCACAGTTGTGAGGGTTTCATTGCTGTTGTCTGCTTGCTTGTTTGCTTGTTTCTTTGGAGCACCTTCCTGTAGCGCTGGTTATCCTGAAACTCTTTAGTTATGTCAGCCCGGCCTCAATCTCACAGTGCTCTGTCTGCTTCTGCCACTGAGTAGGAAGAGTAAAGGCCTGCACCATCACACCAGGCAAGCTGTAGTCTTGCATAGTGTCTCCCAAAGTTTTGTTCTAATTCCAAGTGTAATAAGTCTTTCTATTACACTTTTACAATCAAATTACTTAAAGTCAACTATTTTATTAAACAGACTCTCTCTTTCTCATTTCAGTCTTTATCAATGACTAATCTGCTCTCTGTCTGTATGGATGCAGCCATAAAAAATATTCCACATAAAATATTGATATAAAGGTAAGCATTTGTGCCCAACCCCTATAAGATATGTATTATCCCTGCATGTAATACATATATCTGTGTAATATTTTCAATTCTTTAAAATGGCATAAAAATATTTAATTGCATAGAGAAACCACACTCTTTTAATTCACTGAGAGATTTTTTTTTCACCTCTTAGCTATCATGAAAACTGGTGCTTTGAACATTTGTATTTAAATTTTCGTTTGAAAAGATTTTTGAAGTTCTTTGGGGACATGTGCTTTAAGATAGAAATGATTGGCTCCTAGGATTGTGCAGGATTTTATTTCTTTGCTTATGTGTTTATTTTGTTTATTTTTTTGAAGGAGGATCTTAATACAAACCTTAAGCTTGGTACCAACTGGCCATCATCTAGCCTCTACTTTCCTAGTATTTGTGTTAAAGAATGTAAGAATTATACTTGGCTAAAGATTTTTTACTTTTAAAATTTTTTTGGTATTAATTACAGTTTATTCACTTTGTATCCCAGCTGTAGCCCCCACCCTCAGCCCTCCAAACCCACCCTCCCTCTCTCATCTCCTTGTAAGCCTCTCTCCAAGTTCACTAATAGGGGAGGTCTTCCTCCTCTTCCCTCTGACCCTAGCCTATCAGGTCTCCTCAGGACTGGCTGCATTGTGTTCCTCCTTGGCCTGGTAAGGCTGCTTCCCAATCAGGGGGAAGTGATCAAAGAGCCATCCAATCAGTTCATGTCAGAGACAGTCCCTCTTCACCTTACTAGAGAACCCACTTGGATAATGAGCTGCCATAGGCTACATCTGTGCAGGGGCAGTAGGTTAGTTCCATGTAAGGTCTACATTGGAGTATTAGTCTCAGAAAAGACCCCTGGGCCCAGATTCCTTGGTTTTGTTGCTCTCTTGTGGAGCTCGTGTCCCTTCTGAGTCTTCCTATCTCCCTGTTCTTTCCTAAGATTCCCTGCACTCTGCCCAAAGTTTGCCTATTAGTCTTAGCATCTGCTTTGATACATTGCTGGGTAGAGTCTTTCAGAGGCCCTCTGTGGTAGATTCCTGTCCGGTTCCCTGTTTTCTCCCTCTTTCAATGTCCATCTCATTTGCCTTTCTGAGTGAGGATTGATCATCCTACCCAGGGCCCTCCTTCTTGCTTAGCTTCTTTACGTGTACAGATGTTAGTGTGTTTCTCCTATATTATATGTCTAAGTGAGTATATACCATGTGTGTCGTTCTGCTTCTGGAATACCTCACTCAGGATGATATTTTCTAGTACCTACAATTTGCCTGCATATTTCATGATTTCCTTGTTTTTAATAGCTGAGTAGTATTCCAATGTATAAATGTACCACAATTTCTGTATCCATTCCTCTGTTGAGGGACATCTGGGTTGTTTCCAGATTCTAGCTATTACGCATAAAGCTGCTACGAACATGCATGAGCAAAAGTTCTTGTTGTGTACTTGAGCATCTTTTGGATATATGCCTAGGAGTGCTATAGCTGGATCTTGAGGTAGCACTATTTCTAATTGTCTGAGAAAGCGACATATTGATTTCCAGAGTGGTTGTACAAGATTACATTGCCACCAGCAATAGAGGAGGGTTCCCTTTTCTCAACATCCTATCCAGCATATGTTCTCCCTTGAGTTTTTTTTTTTTATCTTAGCCATAATGATGGGTGCAAGGTGAAATCTCAGGGTTGTTTTAATTTTCATTTGCCTGATGACTAAAGGCATTGAGCATTTCTTTAAGTGTTTCTCTGCCATTGTATATTCCTCTGCAGAGAATTCTCTGTTTAGCTCTGTACCCTATTTTTTAATTGGGTTGCTTGATATTTTGCTGTTTAACTTGAGTTCTTTATATCTATCTGGATAATAGCCCTCTGTCAGATATAGGGTTGGTGAAGATCCTTTCCCAGTCTGAAGGCTGCCGTTTTGTTCTGATAACAGTGTCCTTTTCTTTACAGAAACTTTTCTTTTCATGAGGTTCTATTTATTGATTATTGATCTTGGAGCCTGTGCTGTTGGTGTTCTCTTCAGGAACTTGTCTCCTGTGTCAGTGAGTTCACGCTTTTCTCCACTGTTTCTTCTTCCAGGTTTAGTGTGTCTGTTTTTATGTTGAGGTCTTTGATCCACTTGAACTTTAGTTTTGTGCAGGGTGATAAATATGGATCTATTTACATTTTTCCGCATGTAGACATCCAGCACCATTTGTTGAAGATGCTGTCTTTTTTCCATTGTGTAGTTTTTTGCTTCATTGTCAAAAATCAGGTGTCCAAAGGTGTGTGGGTTCATTTCTAGACATTCTATTTGATTCCATTGATCCACCATCCCTTTCTATGCTAGTACCATGCAGATTTTATTATTATTGCTCTGTAGTACAGCTTGAGATCAAGGATGGAGATATACACCTCCAGATGATCTGTTGTTATATAGGATTGTTTTGGCAATGCTGGGTTTTTGATTGTCCATATGAAGTTGAAAATTGTTCTTTCAAGGTCTGTAAAGAATTGTGTTGGTATTTTGATGGGAATTGCATTGAATCTGTAGATTGTTTTTCACAAGATGGCTGTATTTACTATGTTAATCCTGCTTATCCGTGAGAATGGGGGATTTTTCCAACTTCTGATTTCTTCTTCAATTTCTTTCTTCAGAGACTTGAAGTTTTTTTTTTTTTTCAAACAGGTCTTTCACCTGCTTGCTTAGAGTCACATCAAGGTACTTTATGTTTTAGTGGCTATTCTGCAGGGTGTATTTTCCCTAATTTCTTTCTTAACCCTATTCTCTTTGGAATACAGGAGGGCTACTAATTTTTTTTTAGTTAATTTTGTATCCAGCCACATTGCTGAAGGTGTTTATCAGCAAAAGGAGTTCTCTGGTAGAATTTTGGGGGTCACTCATGTATGCTATCATATCATCTGGAAATAGTGATACTTTGACTTTTTCCTTTTTTTTTTAAAGATTTATTTATTTTATGTATATGAGTGTTTTATCCAGAAGAGGGAGTCAGTTCACATTATAGATGGTTGTGAGCCACCATGTGGTTGCTGGGAATTGAACTCATGACGTTTGGAAGAGCAGACAGTACTCTTAACCACTGAGCCATCCCTCCAGCCCCCAACTTTTTCCTTTCTTATTTCTATCCCCTTGATCTCCTTTAGTTGTTTTATTGCTCTAACTAGGACTCCAAGAACTATGTTGGAGAGATAAGGAGAGAGTGGGCAGCCTTACCTTGTCCCTGATTTCAGTGGGATTGATTTAAGATTCTCTCCTTTTAGTTTGATGTTGGCTATAAGCTTGCTGTATATTGCCTTTACCATGTTTAGGTTATGTGCCTTGTATCCCTGATTTCTCCAAGACTTTAAACATAAATGGGTGCTAGATGTTGTCAAATGCTTTTTTGGCATCTAAGGAGATGATCATGTGGTTTTTCTCCTTCAGTTTATTTATATGGTGAATTACATTGATGGATTTCCTTTTATTGAACCACCCCTGCATGCCTGAGATGAAGCCGAAATTGTAATGGCGGATGAAATCTTTTATGGGTTCTTGGATTCAGTTTGTGGATATTTTATTGAGTATTTTTGCATCAATATTCATAAGAGAGATAGGTCTGAGGTTCTCTTTTTGCTTGGTCTCTGAGTGGTTTAGGTATCAAGGTGACTGTGGCTTCATAGAATGCTAACGTTTCTTCTGTTTCTATTTTGTGGAATAGTTTGAAGAGAATTGGACTTAGCACTTCTTTGAAGGTCTGGTAGAATTCTGCACTGAAAGCATCTGGCCCTGGGCTATTTTTTTTTTTTTTTTGGAAGGGAGATTTTGATGTCTGTTTCTTTTTCCTTGGTGGCTATAGGATTATTCAATCTATTTACCTGATCTTGATTCAATTTTGGTAGATGGAATCTATGAAGAAAATTGTCCATTTCATTTAGATTTTCAATTTTGGGGGGCCTATAGGTTTTTTTTTTTTGTAATACCTAATGACGGTTTGGATTTCCTCAGTGTCTATTGTTATATTCCCCTTCTATTTATTTATTTATTTATTTATTTATTTATTTATTTATTTATTTATTTATTTATTTTGCTGATTTGGATAGTTTCTCTCTGCCTTTTAGTTAGTTTGACTAAGGGTTTGTCTATCTTGTTGATTTTCTCAAAGAACCAACTCTTGGTTCTTTGATTCTTTGAATTTTTGTTTGTTTGTTTGTTTTGAATTCATTGATTTCAGTCATCTGCCCCTCTTTGGTGTGTCTGCCTCTCTTTTTCTAGGGATTTTAGATGTGCTATTAAGTTGCTTGTATGAGATGACTCCAACTTTTTTCTGCAGGCACTTAGTGCTATGAACTTTCTCCTCTTAGCACTGCTTTCATTGTGTCTCATTAGTTTGGGTATGTTGTGCCTTCATTTTCATTGAATTTTAGGAAGTCTCTATTTGTTTTTCATTTCTTCCTTGAGCAAGCTGTTATTGAGTAGATAGTTGTTTGTTATTTCTGTTGTTGTTGAGGTCTAGTTTTAGGCCATGATGGTCTAATAGGATACAAGGGATTATTTTGATCTTCTTGTATCTGTTGAGGCTTGCTTTGGGCCTAACTGTATAGTCAATTTTTAAGAAGGTTCTGTGAGGTGCTGGGAAGGTGTATACTCTTTTGAGTTTGGGTGAAAAGTTCTGTAGACATTTATTAGGTCCATTTGATTTAGGAACTCTATAAGTGTCATTATTTCACTATCTAGCTTCTGCCTAGATGATCTGTCCCTTGGTGAAAGTGGAGTGCTAAAGTCTCCCACTGTTAAGGTGTTGGGATCGATGTGTGCTTTAAACTTCAATAATATTTCATTTACAAATGTAGGTGCTTTTGTATTTGGGCCATAGATGTTCGGGATTCTGATATCCTCCTGGTGGATTTTTCCTTTGATGAGAATGACATGCCTCTCCTCAATCTTTTTGATTAAATTTGGTTGAAAGTATACTTTATTTGATAGCTACCCCAGCTTGTTTTCTGGGTCTATTTACATGAAAAACACTTTTACAGCCCTTTACTCTGAGGTAGTTTTCATCTTTGTTGCAGAGGTGTGTTTCTTGGATGTAGCAGAATGTTGGATCCTGTTTCCACAACCATACTGTTAGTCTGTGTCTTTTTAATGGAGAATTGAGTCCATTGGCGTTGATAGATAACAGTGAACAATGAATGTTAGTTCCTTTTATTGTGGAGTTGGTACTGTTACTGACATTCGTTGCTTGCTTTCTTTTTATTTATTTTTTTGTTGTGAAATTTCTTCTTCCTATGTTTTCTTGGGTGTAGTTGTTTTCATTGGATTGGAGTTGTCCTTCTAGTATCTTTTGTTGCTCTGGTTTGCTATGCAGATATTTTTTTAAATTTAGTTTTGTCATGGAATATTTTGTTTTCTCCATCTATGGTTGCTTGCAAACTTTGGTGAGTATTATATTCTAGGTTGGCACCTGTGGTCCCTTAAAGTCTACTTGACATCTGCCCAGGGCCTTCTGTCTTTCATAGTTTGTGTTGAGAAGTCTGCTGTGATTCTGATAGGTCTACCTTCATATGTTACTTGGCCTTTTTCCCTTGCTGCTTTTAATACCTTTTTCTTTGTTCTATAGATTTAGTGATTTGACTAAGATGTGACTTGAGGAGTTTCTTTTCTGGTCTAGTCTATTTGGTGTAGGCCTCTTGTAATCTCTTTTTTTTAAGTTGGGAAAATTTTCTTTTATGATTTT
This sequence comes from Pachyuromys duprasi, assembly GCA_028658305.1. Lineage (NCBI taxonomy): Eukaryota > Metazoa > Chordata > Mammalia > Rodentia > Muridae > Pachyuromys > Pachyuromys duprasi. The sequence goes on along the minus strand of CM053764.1, from coordinate 20,191,425 downwards.
CTTGAAAATATTTTCTGGACCTTGAATCCTGGAATCTTCTTTTTCATCTATTCCTATTAGTCTTAGATTTTGTCTTTTCATGGTGTCCTTGATTTCTTGGATGTTTTGTGTTTGGAACTTTTCTGATTTTACTTTTTCTTTGAGAGATGTATCAGTTTCTGCCAGTGTATCTTCCTGAAATTTTCTCTTTCATCTTGTATTCTGTTGGTGATGCTCACCTTTGTTGCTTCTGATATTTTTTTTCTAAGTTTTCCAGCTCCAGGGTTTTCTTTGTTTGTGTGTTCTTTATTGATTCTAATACTGTTTTCATGTCTTACACCATTTCCTTCATCTTTTTGAACATGGATTCCTCTCTTTCCAGATGGCCTCTATATTTTTGTTCATTCCTTCTTTATGTGCCAGTAATTGTGCCTCTACTTGTGCCTCTATTTTTTTTTTTTGGCTGTAGTTGCCTGTATTTATTTGAGAGCTTTCTTCATTTCCTTTCTATGTGCCTCTAATAATCTGTATAAGCCTAGAATTGAGATCCTTTTCCTGTGTTTCTGATTAATTAGCATGTCCATTGGTTTTGGGGTTGCTGGTGAAGCCATGGTGTCCTGATTTTTGTTAGCTGTGTGCTTATGCCAACCTCTAGCCATCTGCTTATCTGTAACCTTTTGCTGTTTGTTCCTGGAGTCTGTACTTCTGACTTGGTCCACTGGTGGACCCACAGCTGAGAATGCTATCCTAAGAATCCCTATGTTGCCCACAGTGGGTGTGTGGTTTGGAGGGTCCAATGTCTGGCTGCTAGCATAGAGCAACCCTGGATCTAGGATTCTCCATGCACTTACTTAAAGGTGTACTCACATTTTAGCAGGCCTAATCTGAAAGCACAGGGGTTCCCCCTGTTCTCTACTCTCATATTTGGGCCAGCAGGGACAGATGAGAGTATAGGAGATCCATCAGCTCAGTGGTGTCCACTGTTTGTCACTAGGCAGGGAGACCCTTACTTGGCATAGCTACTTCTGTTGTCCTAGTCCCGGAGCATAGAGGTTCCTGTGAGGGTTAGCAGCCAATCTGCAGCTGCAGCTATTGCTGCAGATCTGAGAAGCTAGTACAGCAGCCTGCTGGGAGGTCCTACACTATGGCAGACCTGGGAGGCCTGTAAGTTTGCCAGCTGGGTGGGCTTGGGTAGGCTTTCCGGCCTCCCTCTGACGTGGGAGGCCCACAATGACCTACTGGGAGGTGCTTACAGCTGCCTGCCACCCACCAGTGGAACTGGGAGGTCTGCCTCTGCTGTCTCCTTTACCAAGCAGGGAGGTCTGTGTTTGTGTCAAGGGTGAAGTGTGCGCGCGTGCGTGCGTGTGTGCGTGCGTGTGTGTGTGTGTGTGTGTGTGTGTGTGTGTGTGTGAATATTCCACAGGTGACCTGGATCCAAATGGTCTCAGCTCGCAGGCTGTCCCCTCCCGCCCAGGAAGCCTCAATGTCAATGTTCTGGCTTCAGCTGCCCCTCCACTCACCGATTTTAGAGTTTTGGATCCTGTGTGCCTCAGATAAGGTGTGCACTGATTGCCCACCATCTTGGATCTCTAATTTTTATATTTTATTTAAAATTTTATTATTTGTACTTTTTGTTTTTATTTATTTACTATTTATGACAATTTATTCATTTTGTATCCCAGCTGGAGGCCCCTCCCTCATCTCGGTCCAGTCCTACCCCCTCCCTTTTCTCCCCCAAAGCCCCTCCCAAAGTCCACTGATAGAGGAGGCTCTCCTCCCTCTCTATTCCACCCTAGCCTGTCAGGTCTTATCAGGGCTGGCTGCATCATCTTCCTCAGTGGCCTGGCAAGGCTACAGCCCCCAGGAGGAGGTGATCAAAGAGCCAGCCACTGAGTTCATGACAGGGACAGCCCCTGCTCCACTTACTAAGAGGTCCACATGGAAACTGAGCAGCCTATGCGCTTCATCTGAGCAGGGACTCTAGGCTGTCTCTAGGCATAGTCCTTGTTTGGAGTATCTGTCTCTGAAGGCCTCCCTAGGCCCAGGGTTTTTGGCTCTGTTGGTCTTCTCGAACTCCAGTCCCTTCCACATCTTTTTAACTCTCCCTTCTTCCATAAGTTTCCCTACACTTTGCCCAATTTTTGCCTATGAGTCTCAGCATCTCCTTCAATACCCTGATGGGTTGAGTCTTCAGAGGCCACCTTTGGAAGGCTCCTGTCTTGTTTCCTGTCTTCTCCTTCTTCCTTTGTCTGTCCTGTTTGCCCTTCTGGGTGAGGTATCAGCCTCTTCCCTAGGGTCCTCCTTGTTGTTTAGCTTCTTTAGGGCTGTAAATTTTAGTATGTTTATCCTATATTATGTGTCTAATATCCATTTATAAGTGAATTTATACCATATATGTCTTTCTACTTCTGGCTTACCTCACTAGGGACGATCTTTTCTAGTTCTATCCATTTGCCTACAAATTTCATGGTTTCCTTGGGGTTTTTTGTGTGTTGTTTTTTTATTAAATTTTTATTTTTTATATTAATTAGTTTATTCATTTTGTATCCCAGCTGTAGCCCCCTCCCTCATTTCCTCATAATCCCACCCTCTCTCCCTCACTTCCTCCCATGACCCTCTCCAATTCCACTGATAGTAGAGGACCTCCTCCTTTCCATCTGACCCTAACTTACCAGGTCTCTTCAGGACTGGCTGCATTGTCCTCCTCTGTAGCCTGGAAAGGCTGCACCTGCTCAGGGGGAGGTGATCAAAGAGCTAGCCACTGAGTTCATGTCAGAGACAGTCCCTGTACCCCTTAGTAGGAAACTGACTTGGAGACTGAGTTGACATGGGCTACATCTGAGCAAGGTAAATGGTCCTTGGTTGGAATATCAGTCTCAGAAAAGACCCCTGTGTCCAGATATTTTGGTTCTGTTGCTCTCCTTGTTCAGCTCCTGTCCCCTCCAGTTTTTTTCCTATCTCCCCCTTCTTTCCTAAGATTGCCTGCACTCTGCCCAAAGTTTGGTTATGAGTCACAGCATCTGCTTTGATACACTGCTGGTAGAGTCTTTCAGAGGCCCTCTGTGGTAGGCTGCTGTCCTGTTTCCTATTTTCTCCTTCTTCCAATGTCCATCCTGTTTGTCTTTCTGAGTGAGAGTTGATCTTCTTACCTAGGATCCTCCTTCTTGATTAGCTTTCTTGGGTGTACAGTTTTTAGTATGTTTATCCTAATATATAGGTATAATATCCACTTATAAGTGAGTATATACCATGTGTGTCTTTCTTCTTCTGGGATACCTCACTCAGGATGATCTTTTCCAGATCCCACCATTTGCTGCAAATTTCATGGTTTCCTTGTTTTTAATTGCTGAGTAGTATTCCATTGTGTAAATGTACCACAATTTTTGTATCCGTTCCTCTATTGAGGGGCTTCTGGGTTGTTTCCAGGTTCTGGCTATTATGAATAAAGCTTCTATGAATGGATTTGAGCAAATGTCCTTATTGTGTACTTGAGCATCTTTTGGATATATGCCTAGGAGTGGTGTAGCTGGATCTTGAGGAATCACTATTCCTAATTGTCTAAGAAAGCGCCAGATTGATTTCCAGAGTGGGTGTACAGTTTACATTCCCACCAGCAATGGAGGAGGGTTCCCCTTTTCCACTTCCTCTCCAGAATGTGTTGTCACTTGAGTTTTTGATCTTAGCCATTCTGATGGGTGTAAGGTGAAATCTCAAGGTTATTTTGATTTGCAATTCCCTGATGACTAAGGACATTGAGCATTTCTGTGTTTCTCTGCCATTGTATATTCCTCTGTAGAGAATTCTCTGTTTAGCTCTGTACCCCATTTTTTAATTAGATTACTTGATTTGTTGCTTTTTAAGTTCTTGAGTTCTTTATACATTCTGGATATTAGCCCTCTGTCAGATATAGGGTTGATGAAGATCCCTTTTCAGTCTGTAGGCTGTCCTTTTGTTCTGTTGACAATGTCCTTTGCTTAGGTTTCCTTGTTTTTAATTGCTGACTAGTATTCCATTGTATAAATACACCAGAATTATAATTCTAAAACTATAGTTGCCATATTTTATGGATATTTAATTTTTACGTGTTTTTTTTACATTTTTTTCTGATGTAATTTTAAAGTTGTTTCTTAGTCACTGTCTTGCAGGTGACACTTAACATTTCTCTAAATAAAAACTTACATAATAATAATAAAAAGGTATTGCTATTTCAACAGTATCAAACTGTTCCAGCATGTTTCCCTACACCTTTACCCTCCATCATATTATATTATTACCGCAACCAGTGTCTTTATGTATTGAATGATCGGTAACACACATCTATAATTCTGAGACAACTTCCTGAAAAAAACACCAACAGCACAGGTTCTAAGATCAACAATCAATAAATGAGGCCTCTATGAAACTGAAAAGTTTCTGTAAAGCAAAGGACACCCTCAACAGAACAAAATGACAGCCTACAGACTGGACAAAGATCCTCACAACCCTACATCTGAAAAAGGACTAACATCCAGAATATAACACCAACAAAGCAAGTAATCCAATTAAAAAATGGGGTACAGAGAATTCTCAACAGAGGAATACAGAAAGGCAGAAAAAACATTTAAAGAGATGCTCAATGTCCTTAGTCATCAGAGAACTGCAAATCAAAACAACACTGAGTTTCTACCTCATACCAATCAGAATGGCTAATAACAGAAATTCAAGATATGACACATGCTGGAGAGGTTGTAGAGAAAGGAGAAGCCTCCTCCATTGCTGGTGAGAGTGCAACCTTTTACAACCACTTTGGAAATCAATCTAGTGCTCTCTTAGAAAATTAGGAATACAGCTACCTCAAGATCCAGCTATACCACTCCTGGGTATATATCCGAAAGACACTCAAAAAAGTACAACAAGAACATTTGTTCACCTATTTGCATAGCAGCTTTATTGATAATAGCCAGAATCTGTAAAGAATCTAGATGTTCCTCAACTGAAGAATGGATACAGAAATTGTGGTGCATTTATGCAACGGAATACTAGTCAGCAATTAAAAACAAACCAAAAAAAATCCAAAAAAATATTTTTTCTGCCCATTTCTCTGCCCTCCCAGTCACATGTGTAACACTTGCATGGACTTACAGTGTGCTTGGACTTTTGTTTTTCTTTATCCTATGTTCACTGCTTAGACTCTACTGACCTATCAGGTTTTCTGATTCTTCCCTCCATTCAAATCTACCCTAGACAACTACAGTGATGATTATAATTTCAGCTATTTTATATCTTAGCACTCAAATTTCTTTCTAGTTAGTATTTCATAATTTATTTTTACCAATTTAACTCTATATTTATTGAGTCATTACCTTCATGAATAAGCTTAACTCATGCCTTCCTGTTGTCTCGTTGAAGATATTTAAAACAAACTGATAATAATTGTTTAATAGTTAAGTACAAATTCCGGGCTTTCTCTGGGACAGTTTGTGTTCATTGTTTATCTTATTTTATTTTTTATGAAAAGAGAAAGTGTTCTGTTTTTCCTTTCAAAACACCATAATTTTCATAGATGTGCACATTTTAAATATTTTAGCATAAAACAGATATGAAACTACCCAGAAGTGGATTTGTTCTTTGCTGTTGCTAATTCATCTAAATGTTTTGTGAAGTATCAGGTGCACCTTTGAAATCTACTTCTCTGTTTCACTACGGTTTCATGTCAGATCCCTGAAATACCTTGAACCAAGAGAAAAGAAAAGAAGAGAGGAAAGAGAGAAGAGATAAGAAGAGAAGCCAAGAGAAGAGAAGAGAACTGCCCAACTCAGCAAAATTGGTCTGTTTTGTGGAACTCTGTCCTGTTTATTCAGGCTGGTTACAACCTTGTGTCTGCCTAAAGTTCCCACCCATGTAGTACACAGTGTTCAACCAGAAAAGAAAGATATGGTCAGATACTCTAAGATTATTTCTAACCTTCATATCTGCTTATTTCTGGAATCCCTGACTTCAAAGGTTTTGAAAACCTCATTCTGAATATCACATGCATTTTCCCAACCCTTTTCTTCCCAGGTGTTTTGATCTATTTGTGGCTCCGGCTATCCGCCACCGCAGGCCACCATGCTGAGCAGAGCAGACACCGCCCAAAGCTCCTTAAGCACCGTGATAGGAATTAGTCAAGCAGGTCAACACCCTCAAGTGGAAAGTTTGGGAAATAAAAGCTCATTTCTTCTGTCACTAGAAATTCACTGCACAAGTATGGAACACTTTCATGGCTACTATTGATACAAGGAACAGAAAGCAGGCAATGTCAACTGCCTTGATGTTCTAGCTCAGCGGGCTGCTTCGTTAATGGCTTTCCCCTTGCTCGGCGGCAACTTTTTGCTAGATTCTAGACATCTAACAATGTTCATTCATATGTGAGTACTCCATTCCATCCACCCGTCCTTCTCTCCCCTACAACTCCTGCAGTATTTTAATAACATCTAAAATACTACTTTTAGTTTTCCACTTATTCTGAAATAAACTTTTCAAACTGCATATTATAAAAAAAAATCAGCCTTTTAGAGAAAAATAAAGGAATCATTACGGTTTCTTACCATTCTTCAAAAGAAGTTTCAAACTGTCAAAACAAAAGAAATAAACAAATAAAACTTTAAACATCTCAAAAACAATTGGTAGATTTCACTCATAATTTCACTTAAATTTAAACTCACTTATAAAATGTTTTGCTTCATTTAATTGGTAGTACTACACTTTCTCATTTGATGAAATTTTGTGCAATATATATTATATTACTATAATATGTAATTTATAATTTATATATTATATTTAAACATATATAAATTTATATGTTATATGTTATATATTTATTATAATATATAATTGTTATAAAGTGGATTTTTTCAGAATTCTCTCTCATGGTATTCAGCATTCCATGTGTGTATGTGTGTGTGTATTATTACAAGATTTGTCCACATTTTAAAATCTATGGATTTCTAAATGTTAACCATTCTGATGCTTCTTATCCCCAAAAGACGTGCCACACAATTAGAGATGCAGAGAATCATTGATACCAAAGCATGCCATGCGCAAAACCTATGGAAATACAGATTACATTCAGATTGCAGAAACATGTATAATTGAGAGATGTAAAGATATGGTGGGATGCTAACTTTCAGGATGGGAAGAAAAAGAATACGTGTGTAAGCACAGGATTATAATGCCCTTACAAGAAGATTGCTGGGGGCTGGGGCACACTTTAATCCCAGCGCTACAGAGGTAGACACAGGCAGGTTTCTGTGCCTTCGATGACAGCCGGGCATAGGTTACACGTTCCAGGCCAGGGAGGACTGCATAATGAGACTCTGTTTCAAAACAAAAACAAATCAAAACAAAAATCTGTATTTCCAATGTGGACAGTAGTGACTTGAGAAAATGAGGACAATTTGAAGATTCTATGGTGAGAAGACTAAGTGACAGAAAGAATCCTTGCAGAGGAGACGAGGGAGCTCATCAGGGATGTGGGCAGAGCTGGAAGAGAAGCTTCTCTAGGTGATAAGAGCTGGTAGTTGTGATATTCAACGATGTCTTTGGGTGAGAAAACAACAGTTTGAGGCATTTTGTTACATCTTTCACTGTCACAAAATTAATGGGTGGTGAAGGGGAAGACATGAGATTTTGAGCAGAGAAGAGGACCACAGTTATGAGCATAGATTATTATAGGAAGCTCTGATTGACAGTCAAAATAATTTCAGAGTACCTTTAAAGACACTATCAAGGTTGACTTTGGTCATTATAAATAAATTATTATAAAGTGGATTTCTTTCCAGAATTCTCTCTCATGGTATTCAGCATTCCGTGTGTAGGGGTGGAACCAGGAATCACCAAACAAATTTGCAGTTGGCATTTACCATTTCAGAAGGATGGTGGGATAGACAAGTGCATGGAAACATAAGCAGCAGTTGATATATATTTTAAGAGATGGATTAAGGCAAATGCCAACAATAGAAAGGAAACAGTAGCTATTTCAGATTTTGAAGATCCATTGGCTTTAAGTAAAATACAATAACAGAATGAGAGAACTTTAAGTTTCAAAGAGATAGTAGAGAATCAGTCAATAAATGTGAAGCTTCAGAGTGAAAGAACATCATGAATGATGTCGAATTTTCCAGTGAGAATTGGGAGCATTTTGACACCCACACTTTGTGACCTCCCCATTGTCAGGGATAGATGTCAGTGCACAGTGTGGAGAGGGTGGCCTCGGCCAACAGGCACACCTGGCCTGCAGGTGGACTCTGCACTCACTGTGTGATCTTAAGGAACATAGGCTTCTGAGGTCATTTTCCTCATCTGTACTTGAGATTCTGCCTTGCAAGTTCAGATAAGGATTCATAAGATCACAGACAGTGACTAGTAAAAAGATATGGATGGTTTTATATCACGCTGTTGTCAGTTTATTGGCAATTATGTTATTATTGTCTTTGAACAGCACTATCTTAATATTTTGGGCATTTCCTATATATTTTATAATATGTTCTAAAATTATGGTAGCATCCTGATAATTTGTATTAGACAGAGAGAAAAATTTAAACTCAGTAGAGTTTATTCTAAACTAAGCAAGATGTAGGTTAGGCACCATAGGACACAATGTAGAAGGAAAAGATAATTAATTATTTACTTGTATGGAAAGTTACCCAGGGTTTCTTTTTTATCACTGATCATGGTTCCTACTCTGTGAAGAAATAAATATACATGGAAAACATAACCAAACATCCACTCTGAAGATATTTCTTTCCAAGGTCATCATGGCTTGAACTAAATATGTTCCTCAGAAGCTCAGTGTGCTTGAATATACAGCTGATGGTGATGTTAGGAGATGAGAGCCTTTTGAAGAAAGTAGGCCCAGCCATGTTTTCTACCGGGTCTCTGTTTCCTATTTTGCCATGATGTGAAGAAGTAATCTGTGTCCCTATCTGCACTTCCCTGATAGACGCCTTGCCTACCCTGCTGTCACGAAGTACATCCATCAAACTGTAAATAATTCCGGTGGTGCTTTTGGGTTAGTATTCTGTCACATGAAGACAACAAATAATTTTTCAGTTGAACAAGATGCTGAATTATTTTAAATTATGTTTTACCATGTTTCACTTCACAAGAACATTACACAGTAATTCTATGTATCTAAGAGACATAATACAGCAAAATACATGGCATGGTTTACATTAGGATTTCAATAAACAGTGCCTATCATAATGGTTTATCAAGGCACCTAGGGTTCTGTTTTTACCATTCTAAATCAAGTGGATAATTAAGAGGTAGAGTGTCTATGAAATGTGCAGCACACCCCTTTAATAAATGCTATTATGTTCTATTTCTTTTTGTACGATTCCAGATCCAGGGACCCACCTGCTATGTGATCTGCAACTGTACTAAGGGTTTTTGATTTGGAGGTGTATGGGCGAAATAGGTACTGCCACAGAACAATATTGAACATTATTATTCAATAATAATGTATATCACTATTCACAGTAATAGCTCATGTGTATGCACTGGGGTCCTTCCTAATCTGGAACTTGATCTAACACTCTGTCAGGTTTCCGCATACCTACCTAAGGTCACACAACACGTCTCTTCAAAACCTGTAATCTTAATGCCTCTCAAAAGAGCTGACTTCCTATAGCAGAACATTCTCTAGGTCAGATCCAGGGGTGAAAATAAAGGAACAAAAAGAGGCCAGATGTGTGGCAACCCCCGCCCCCTGGGTGCCCTAATCGTGTACGTTTAGTTCTTAAAATGCTTTCTTAGTAACAGGTACAAGTTTTTGATTTTTCATTAAGTCATTCCTAGATAAAAATGATTGCAAGTTGCAGAGAGTTCAATATGAAATTCTTCTTAGGGTAACAAAGGCTGACAGGTTAACGTGACCAAGAAAGAATCATTATATCTTCATGAAAAAAAGTGTATTTATTAAGCAATAAGAAAACTCATTTAAAGGTCATATTGACCTTTTAGACTACACATTTACTTATAGTTTAATCAGTTCAGTGCCTCTCCACTCTAGGATATGAATTCCATTTAACTTTTAGTCATGTTGGCCGACGGAAATGACATTTTGGCATGACTGTTTATGTTAAAGAACAAACAAATAGGGAAAAATCTGTTTAGTGAGGTCATTGCATTCCCTGGAGTGAGATTCTCAAAAGAACATGTCTAGACTCGTAATTAATCACCTGAGCTAAAATTCTGAATTTCCTAGAAATTATCAAAATAATTTCCTATTGTCCTTAAATGCAACACCTCAATATTTGTAGAATTTATCTCCAAAAGTTAAGTACGTCACTTACTTGTTTTAAATGCTCCTGTATTTTGGATTCCACATCTTCGATGTGGGAAATCATTTTGGTGACACATGGTGTAGGTATATTAACCAAAGAACAGCTGTGCCGTCGACTTGGGTAGCTGAAGTAGATGATTCTGTTCACTTCTGATAGGATACAGACCGTGGGAGAGGTCAGGGATAAGTACATAACAGCACATTGTAATGTTAAGGACATGCAGAAAGGTTTTGCTATATTTGTCTTAGTACTCTAAATATCTAACAGACATGTCAGAAATACCGAATAAAACTTCAAACTTTAAAACTTCAAATAAGATAATCTCTTAAGCTAAGTGGATAATAGAACAAACTGAAGTGAACTAGAAATGCCCCAATGAAATGGAGAGATGGCTCAGCAGAAGGATGACCTGGGTTTAGGTTCCCTGAACTAATGTAAATGTTGGGTAAGTGTGGAAGCCCAGGACATGGAGGACAGAAATTGGGGGAGCTGATGAACAAGCTCCTTAGCTAGACCACCTAGAATCTATAAGTTCATGGTTTAGGGAGAGACCCAGCCTCAAGGACCATGCAGAGAATGAGCAGAGAAGACACCTAATTTCAACTGTGGGCCTCTACCCTCAATCATACACAATTACAGGCATATACACATGAGCACACAAAACACATTCATACTGAAAAGAAGTTAATACAGTCAATAACACTGTAAACTAAACATTGAAATAAGAAATTTAAAATGACAGAAAATAATCAGTTTCTTAATTCTTAAAATCAATTTCAAATCACTTTTAAAAATGAGCACAATTACAAATGAAGCTGCTATGAACATGGTTGAGCAAATGTCCTTCTTGTGTACTTGAGCATCTTTTGGAGATATGCCTAGGAGTAGTATATCATATTGTTTTTCAAAGTGGTTGTACAAGTTTGCATTCCCACCAGCAATTGAGGAGGGTTCCCTTTTCTCCACATCCTCTCCAGCATGGTTTTGTCACTTGAGCTTTTTATCTTAGCCATTCTGATGGGTGTAAGGTGAAATTTCAGGGCCTTTTTTTTTAAATTTGCATTTCCCTGATGACTAAGGACTTTGAGCATGTCTTTAACTGTTTCTCTGCCATTCATTATTCCTTTATTGAGAATTCTCTGCTCAACCATGTTCGTAGCAGCTTTATCCGTAATAGCCAGAATCTGGAAACAACCCAGATGTCCCTTAACTGAGGAATGGATACAGAAATTGTGGTACATTTACACAATGGAATACTATTCAGCTATTAAAAACAAGGAAATCATGAAATTTGCAGGCAAATGGTGGGAACTAGAAAAGATCATCTTGAGTGAGGTAACCCAGAAGCAGAAAGACATACATGGTATGTACAGACTTATAAATGGATATTAAGTATAATATATATGTGTATAAATATATTAGATATATAATATAGGACAAACATACTAAAATCTACAGTCCAAAAAAGCTAAGCAAGTAGGAGGACCCTGGGGAAGATGCTCAATCCTCATTCAGAAAGGCAAAGAGGCTAGACATCAGAATAGGGAGAAAACAAGGAACAGAGCAGGAGCCTACCACAGAGGGCATCTGAAGGACTCTACCCAGTAGGATAGATGCTGAGACTCATAGCCAAATTTTGGGCAGAGTGCAGGGAATCTTAGGAAAGAATGGGGGGGATAGAAAGACCTGGAGGGGACAGAAGCTCCACAAGAAGAGCAAAAGAAGAAGAAGAAGAAAAAAATGGGCCCAGGCGTCTTTGCTGAGACTGGTACTCCAACCGAGGACCATGCATGGAGATAACTGAGAACCCCTGCACAGATGTAGCCCATGCCAGCTCAGTGTTCAAGTGGGTTCCCTAGTAATGGGAACAGGGACTATCTCTGACATGAACTCAGTGGCTGGCTCTTTGATCACCTCCCCCTGAGGGGGGAGCAGCCTTACAGAGGCCACAGAGGAAGACAGTGCAGCCAGTCCTGATGAGACCTGATAGCCTAGGGTCAGATGGAAGGGAGGAGGACCTTCTCTATCACTTGACTGGAAGAGGGGCATGGGAGGAGAAGAAGGAGGGAAGGTGGGCCTGGGAGGGGTGAGGGAGGGGTTTACAGCAGGGATAAATGTGAATAAATTGTAATAAATAACTTTTTAAAAATATGTGCTCTAATGTTTCTCTTCTTTAGGCCTATAGATTTTAGTATGGCTATCTTACATTATACAAACATATTATCCACTTATAGGTAAGTGTATGTTATATGAATCTTTCTGTTTCTGGGTTACCTCACTCAGGATGATATTTTCTAGTTCCATATATTTGCCTGCAAATTTCATGATTTCCTTGTTTTTAATAGCTGAGTAGTATGCCATTAATCAAACATACCACAATTTCTGTATCCATTCCTCCACTGAGGGACATCTAAATTGTTTCCAGATTCTGGCTGTTATGAAAGAAGCTGCTCTGAACATAGTTAAGCAAATGTCCTTATTGAATGGTGGGGCATCTTTTGGGTATATGCCCTGGAGCAGTATAGCTGGATCTTGAGGTGGTGTTATTCCCAATTTTGTGAGAAAGCACCAGATTGATTTCCAAAGTGGTTGTACAAGTTTGCACTCCCACCACAGAAAAGAGGATCCAGGAAGTCCTGATGGAACTTAGTAAGCGATGGGCAGATGGCAGAGGAAGAGAACTTCCCTTTTCAGTGGACTAGGGGAAGGGGATGGGAGAGAGAGGGAGTGAAGGTGGGACTGGGAGGAATTGAGGGAGGAGGCTTCAATCGGGATATATAATGAAAAATAGTAAAAAGAAATTAAATTAAAATTTACCCCTAAATATGTATTTAATTTGCCCTTCCCAGAGATCACACATCTTCCCACGTAATGAAGGCTGGAGCTTCCGCCCTGGAACCCTGTGTGAGCTGCTCCTGTGGGAAAAAAATAAATAAAAGCAGGTCTTCTTCCTCATTGTGAGCGCGTTTTCCAGCTTCTATTTCCTGAAAATTGGAATCTCTCATAAAGAATGATTGATGTTCTCCTTGCATCTTTCAGGCTGTGCTCATCACAAAACCCACTCATGATGTGCCTCAGTGATTCCAAAAGAACTAAAGGTTGCAGAAGTACAGCAAAGGTGTTCAAGACTCTCCTCCCAGGCGCTTACTTGGAGTCCTGCCACTCTGAGGACCTCCACAGGGTGCATGATGGCAGCATGCACTTAAACTTGCACAGGATGGATGGTGTAGTTTCAATGAGAGCAGTGGGGGCACCCTGTCAGCTGACCTTGGGGGAAAAGGAAGTGATGTGGATGTTGCTGCCCTTGGTTTTTTTGCTGTCGAATGGAGCTGGTAATTATTTTCAATGTCCTTGCTTCATCTGCAGTCTTTACAATGTTGGTCTTTTATTCACTTAACGCATACCAAATAGTGGGGTTTGTTGTGGCGTTTTATGTATTATTGCATTAAATTCATCATCATTCCCTTCTTACCCTCTCTTGACCCTTTTTATCTTCCACTGCTCCTCTTCCTCCCCAGCGCGTGCACACACAGAGAGAGAAACAAACTCACACTCTCTCTCACATGTGCACACAAATGTACATACACACATACTTAAATTTAGAGCATGTATATTAGAGGAACCACATAATGTTAGTCTTCTAAGCATCTTCAATGAAATCCTGTAATATCCTCTTCCACAAAACTAAATCTTTTCCATAAAAAGACACATCTACTCATTTATACAAAAACGTGATCTTTCTACCCAATGTCTTTGATCATGTGTGTATATTGCTAACATTCATTGACAATTTTTTAGTTTCCCCTGCTAACATCTTTGAGCATAGAAAGTGTATTACAGACATAAGGCCAAGTTAAGCACTGCCCGTAGCAAGTTTTATTTAATATGCACATCCATCTTATGATATCAAATTGCTGTCTTGACTTCATAGATGTTGAGAAGATGTGCAGTGTCAGTGCAGAGACCTGGTAGGTGGTAGAGCTGAGTTTGAATGACAGTTCCTTGCCTATAAGCTACACTAAGAGCTGCTTTAATATGCTTAAATTATAATGATTAAAAGAAACAATCGTGAATTATTTTTCTGGACATTTAACCATCTCACATATTGGTTGTTTTTTAATATTTGGATGTTTTTTCATGATTTATCAGTGTAGCTATTCTTGTGTGTTTTAGTTGGCTTTGAGCTTCCTCTGAACACAGATACTCTGTGTTTATTTTGTGTGTGATATGGTCCATGCTTCCTTTTTAATTCATGCATAGACATGTATGTTCACCTTTGTGATAGTCAAAGGACTAAAGATACAAGCTGATATAAATTGAAAAAGACATTTTGATCTTCTCTCAAAACATCTTGCTAAAGACATGTTGCCCTTTGTAGAAGTGAGAAGGTTTTGATAGACAGTTAGCAGAAGGCAGTTGCTATTATAGTCAAAACACTTGCTTTGCTTTGGTCAGTGCCAGGCAAACTAGGATCCGAACGACTCGTTCCCAGTGCTTCTTGACTGTGCCATGCTTAGTCTCATTTTGTGAATGGTAATACATTTCTACAGCTTTCAGATGAAGCGTAATAAAGATTACAAAGAAGTAAGAGAAATGAAATAATATGACATTAAGTTGCCAAAATCTGGAAAAGGTATGGCATCATATGCAAGACAGGACAGACCCAAAATTCAGAAGTTTTTATGGTTGTTTTAAATTAATGTGTGCATGATGGACTTTAATACTTTTCATGTCCCTTTTACTGTTTAGTGCTTAAGAGGTCCTACACTACAATGCAAGTCTTGTCTACATACAAGTCCATGTGCATCTGTTTTCTATGCCTGTACATTTGTTAAAAATCTAATGAGTTCCCAAATATCAGCTCTCTCAATGGTGAATTAATTATACTGATAAGAGTTTTCCACCTAAGTTTCCTAAGTAAGATGAATTAATAACTGTAGTACAGTATAATCTGATGTATCTCCATTTTGTGCAGACTACGGAGAAGCAGTAAAGATATTTAGCAGGTAAGTTCAGGCCATGTTTTCACTGATTAAGAACTTGTGTCCAACCTCATTTGTTTGTTGTTTTTCTGTTTTCGCTGAGGTGCATTTTTAGCGCAGATCTCACACTAGAGTGAACTTGTCCCTGAGGATAATTATCGATACAGCATTCCTGTCAGCTGTCTCTGATTTTCTTTCTCAGAGTCATTGTCCAAGGAATTATATTTTTTCTGTCCATAAATGAGAGAGAGAGAGATTGGTCTCTTCTGTGGGCAAATGAAATGGAGTTCATAAATAAACACCTTTTCATACTCTGTGAATTTAATCTTCACATAATGTTTTCACCATTTTCCTGATAATTTGGCATTTTATCACTGTTTCCCAGCTGCTTGTAATATGTGTTTTCTTTATGTCCATCACAATGATTTTTATCTTTTTATCTCAATATGCTTAAGAAAAACTTAGCTTCTCATCTTTTCACACTGTCTCATATCTTCATATCATCATTTTTTTCCAAAGTCTGATTAGTGCTCTTGACTTTAAAAATAACTTCTCTACCATGTGAAGCCTTTGTTATAGACAGATCTTCCATCTTCTACAGGGAACAAAGTCTCAATTATGGGGAGAAGACAGATAAAACATCCTTTGCTGACAACAGAGCCAGCTCTGCATAGAACCTTATTATACTGGGGTACCTGGTGCTGGAAAACAGAACAATATGTTCAGCTTTCAGAGTTGGCACTGACTAAGGACTCAGCTCCAATCTCATCTCATATACAGATATAACATTGTTCTTACTTACCCCGATCACCTATCAGCTCTTTCAAATGTGAAGTTTCAAAGCAATTAGTTTTTCTTCATTCAAGCAATCCAAATCTTTCAGCAACTTGGCCTGAATACTTCCCTAGAGCTCTTACTAGGTACTGAGTTTATTGTCACTTGTGTTTCTTTCCAAATGAGTAGTTCATAGCAGCACCAACAATATTCTTATGCCTGCCTAGTCCCTTCTTCAGATTGTGACTTCTGTAAAATTTTTAGGATCTGTCTTCTCCCCGTGAGGAATTATTAGTTCTTTAGACTTGGAGTAAACTAGTCATACTTTTTCTTTTCCTCTGACAGAGGTGGTCAGGTAACATTTTGCTGTGTCACATTTATCGGTCTTCCTGTTATCTTTCAAACAATGATATTGTTACATCTTGTTTGCAGTTGTAATTAAATCGACATACACAAACACATTTGTCAAAGGTAATTAACCCAGATGCTTAAAAGGAGAAGATTCTATAATATTTAATTTTTACCTTGATAAATATGACTTCTAAAACCAGTCACTGTTTGTATTCTAGAGACAGTATTAAATGCTTGTGTCATTTCCTGTCTTTAAACCCACTAAGCTCTACAAAATATTAGACCATCATTCCTTGAAGTAGGATGAGTTAGACATCTCAGTGAGTAAAGGTGTTTGCCACTAGGCCTGGTGACCTGAGTTTGCTCTTTGAGACACACATGGAGGAACTAACATGACACCATAAAGATGTCCTCTCACCTCCACACACATACTGTGACGTGTATCCCACATACTCCCACATACTAAATAATTAAACGTAAAATATCCCCTTTAATAACTTTCCCTAGAATCTTTTTCCATTTCTCCATAAAGAAGAAGTTGATTGATATTAACTACATTCCAAGAAAGAAATTCCTGTGTTTCCTTTGTCTCTTGTCTGCTTGCTTTTTAAAGTTTGCATTCCAGAAAAGTGGGCTAGAAGGAGACTTGAAGGCTCCAACCACCATCTGCAAACTCTATGTCTATAATGTTAACATTTCTTCTTTCTACTAATAACCAACATCTAAAACAATTGAATCACCTTTGAATTCACCACCTTGTCTTTTTGAGAAAGGGCTGCATTACATATCTCAAGCAGGACTCAAAATCACAGGAATCCTCCTGCCTCAGCTTATCAAGTGCAAAGGTTCATGCCTGGCCAATTCCCCATTTCTCATTCAACTCCATATCTAGTCTGTCCATAAAAGGACTGGTCCAACAAAGGGTCTTAAATTCTTCATAATATTTATGGAGTCCCATGCTTCCTTTATGGTATCTATCAGATGTCTTTTACTTTCAGCAATCCTTTAGAACCTTCATTAGTTCTTCCTAGGTCAATAACTTTATAAGCCTTTAGTATGCTAATAAGAAATGAGTTTCCACATTGTATTCCATAGTTAAATTTTAGTCTGCTCAGACATGGCATGGAGAGGCTTTGAGCATGTAACATCAGGCAAGAAACTGAGAAATACATTCGTACTCTTGAGCCCTAAGCTCTGTTTGACTGTGGCTTGGACATTTGTCACTTTATTTGAACTAACTACGTTTCCATATTTGAATCCGACATGCGTGCAGTGATTTTTCCTGTATTGTGTTCTGCTCTCAAAAATCAACTCCTCACTTTTAACAGACAGGTATATTCACTAATATTTCACTTAGCTCTCTTCTTATTTTTCAATGTTTCTTAATGTCTAGAGACTATATAAATTGGTCTTCTGCAAAACACTGAGAACGTTCTTTTTGGTGATATTTACTTGGTGTCTATTGCCACTCTGCTAATAATCTATACGTCATCGTCAAAGAGTAAAATTGTTGTGTACACTCACATTTTATTTAGCATGCAAGATTATGCATCTATTGCAAGGGTCATTTCTTAAATACCCCTGAACACTAATAAAAGTTGGAAAGGTTAAGTATCCTGAATTAGTTGGTTCATAAATCATACATTCTATATTTGAAAACTGAATTCAAAACTACTTTTGGTCTAAAGTTGATTACATGCAATAAATTCTAAACCAAGATCATAAAATTAAATTCAAGCTTTGTATTGGATGGAAAGAAAGAGAAAGACCATAGTGCTCAGAGTCACATTTTTTATCTCATTAAACTACACAACCCTAAGGAAGAAGTTCCCCAACATCAAGGTGAAAGTACATCTGCCCTCTTTCCTAGTTTTACCTCTCCCCAGACACAATACCAAAAAAAGAGATAAAAAAAGAGATAAAGTGCAGATTCTTTCTACTAGACAATATTTGAATTCTAGATTTTGTAAGCCCGAGGTAGATTTGCAAACTTCCCAAAAAGCTTCCTTCTAGTCAACAGGCAAGATGGGAATAGTATTCAAAGGGGGCAAATTCCATTTCTTTCTGAAATTATATAACAAATCTTATAATCTATGGGGCAATCGATGATCATTAGCTATTTGTGAATGGTGTGTTATATTACAATATTGTACCCTTGTTATGTATCACTCTAGGTTACTAACAATACGTCATCTTTGTTTCTTAGTGAATACACAAGCTGAAGTCACAAACTAGTGAGTAAGTGAACACAAACATAGAAAACACAAGTCACTTTGTGATACATATTTGGCCCTTACCATCTGTATTTGTTGTTTTAGTTTCATAAAGAATTTCATCCGAATCCTTGGAGCTGTCGAATCCTGGCAGCCCTTGCAATCTGGCATGTTCTTTAGAAAACAAACAAAAATCATCTCAGAGTGCTATTCATATACAATTTGAAACAAGTGACAGAATATTAAAAATTTTCTAAGAAACTACATAGTAAACTTCTCTTTTTGGAAAACAACAATTTTACTATAAATATTAAGGGACATGGTTGGAATTTCTCATATGTGTTCTCTGTACTATGAAATTTGCTTAACTGTCTTAAGACAGCATTCATCCTAACAGGAAGTTGTTTAAAAAATACATTAATCACTGTGTATTGAAGAAACCAGTTCAAACCAAATTATTCACCCAAAGCAGCAAGTGTCCTTTGGGATATTTTTCTAATGGAAAAACATGTATCATTAAGAATAAATATTTTTAGATGAGAATAAAATTTCTACATCAAAAGACACATGTGGTGTATATTCACTTATAAGTGGATATTAGACAGACAATATGGAATAATCATACTAAAATCTGTACACCTAAGAAAGCTAATCAAGGAGGACCCCAGATAAGATTCTCAATCTTCATTCAGAAAGGCATCTGAGACAGACATTGGAAGAGAAAGAAAACAGGGAACAGGACAGGAGCCTATCACAGAGGGCCTCTGAAAGACTCCACCCAGCAAGGTATCAAAACATATGTTGAGATGTATAGCCAAACTTTGGGCAGAGTGCAAGGGAATCTTATGGAAGAAGGGGGATGTAGAAAAACCTGGAGGGAACAGGAGCTTCACAAGGGGGGCAACAGAACCAAAAAATCCAGGCACAGGTGTCTTTTCTTAGACTGATACTCCAACCAAGGACTATTTTTGGATATAACTTAGAATCCTTGCTCAGATGTAGTCCATGTTAGCTCAGTCTCCAAGTTGGTTTCCTACTAAGAGGAACAGGGACTGTCTCTGACATGAACTCAGTGGCTGGTTCTTTGGTCACCTCCCCCTGAGCAGGTGCAGCCTTGCCAGGCCACAGTGGAGGACAATACAGCCAGTCTTGATGAGACCTGATAGGCTATGGTCAGATGGAAAGGGAGGAGGAGCTCCCCTATCACTGGAATCTGGGAGGGGCATAGGAGAAGAAGAGGGAGGGAAACTGGGATTGGGAGGGGTTGGGGGTGTGGACTACAGCTGGGATACAAAGTGAATAAACTGTAATTAATTTTAAAATTTTTAAAAAGAGACTGTTAAGTTGGATCACTTTTGAAGAGAAGAAATGTAGAGAAGAAGAACCCTTACATATCACTGTAGAATCTCTAAAGTATTTTAAAATTCTTAAAGATAACAATACAGTTTTGAGAGCATATTATAAATTTAAACTGATCTAAAAATATAAGCAACTGCATTCCCAAGTTTTTATTCAAGAGAATTGGATTATCGTCTCAGGACACTGATATTTATTCACAGAATGTAAGCTAAAAAATGCTAAGCCCGAGAAGATCAAATAGCAAAGAAAGTTCTGTTCACTTCCCATGGTATAATACTGAGCATTGAGAAATAACAAGGAAATTTATCTCAAAAATTGGTGAATTTGGAACCTATACTGAGGAGAGCAAACAACAGAAAAGGCTGTGGGAATCTTATGATTTCATTGGTAAGAAATTCAAAAGAAAAAAGACAAATATAAGACAGATCTAGTACACACTTGTAATTCCAGCACTTGGGAAGCTGAGGGAGGTGAACTGCTAGCCCAGGATAAAGATGGGGTACCTTCAGCTATTTTACATTTTACCTCAGAATCTATGGCCTGAAGAAAGGAAAGAGAGGAAGTAGATGAAGAAAGATGAAAGGCGGAGGGAGGAAAATTTAGTAATAATGAATAAGTTTAATAAAATAACACATTATATTAGTAGAACTAATATAATCATATTATAATGGGAAATTGAAAAAATAATTTAAGGAAAGAATTGAAGTTATCACTTACATAAGGCATATCAGTTTCCGATAAATATGTGATATTTTATGATAGTCATTTTTGAAAAACATTCGTATTGATGTACCCACTATTTAGCAAGTGCACATGACACAAAATTAACTAAGAAAATAGAAGAAATGACATACATCATACACTATCAATAATAGTGAGGTTTGTTTTTTTTTAAAGAAAGGACACTGGCTTAACAAACATTACAAACACAAAGATCAAACACAAATTTTCTCATTTATAATTTTTAACAACAAATAAATTACAGGAAAAATAGAGATGGAAATTGTATGTGTTTGTGATACCTGCAATTATTTTTTGCCTCGCCTGTTCTCTGAGAACCTTTATTTGACGACATGTTTTACCTATAAAATACAAGACAAAGTATTAGTTTCAGGGGACAACTATCATTCCCTGTACTATACTGGAAAAAGGAACTCTAAACTAAAGGTGAAGAGAGCCAAGGTTTACCATTACAGTCTATCCCAAGAGGGCAGGAGCGCTGGGGCATAGTAACTTTCAGAAAGGTGGCCAGGAAGGAGAGAATACCCGGGCTGCCGCAATGACTATCACCCCTTTTCCCTTTAACTTCTTGTAGTTCCTAGCTTACGAGACTGTGCTGCCCACATTGACTGTTGGTCTTCTTTTTTTGTTGTTTCTTTTGTTTTTGGTAAATCTCTCTGGAAACACTATAAGACACATCCAGATCTGGCTTTACTTATATCCCAGGAGCTGTTCAAGCTGTCAGTTAAGATTCGCCATCATCAGAAAAACACTTAAAGAAATGCTCAACGTCCTTAGCCATCAGGGAGATGCAAATCAAAATGACCCTGAGATTTCACCTTACAACCACCAGAATAGCTAAGATCAAAAACTCTAGTGACAATGCATGCTGGAGAGGTTGTGGAGA
>CM053764.1:20152784-20169336 GCA_028658305.1 Pachyuromys duprasi | reverse complement strand
AGATCTGGGGGAGGTTGCTGAGACTTGGGGAGAACAAGAGCTCCACAAAGACCAAACTAAGCAGGGCACAGGGGTCTTGTATGAGACGGTTTCTACAATCAAGGACCATGTGTGTATGTGGCCTGGAACCCCCACACAGATGGGGCCCATGATAGCTCGGTGTAGGACTGAAGACCCTATTCAGGGAAACAGGGACTGTTTCAGTCATGATCTTGATGGCTGACTCTTTGACCCTCCCCCATACAAGCCGGGGAGTGACAGACTGGCAAGATCCCAGGGGAGGACATTGCAGCCAGCCCTGAGGAGTCAGGATAAGCTGGGGTTGGATGCAAGGGAAGGAGGTCCTCCCCTGTTGGTGGACTTGGAGGGGGCGGGGAGGAGGGAGATGAGGGAGGGAGTGGGAGGGTAGGAGGGACTGAGGGAGGGGGCTAAGCCTGGGATTCAAAGTACCTAACCTGTGATTGAGATAAAAATAAATAAATTAAAAAAAATAATAATACAAAGAAATTTAACCATATGTTTTATAAAGAACATAAAATGATTCAGTAGATTTAAAATTGAATGATGAAAGAACATCTACTCAATAAATTAAATACATAAGTTATGATCTTAATATCTGACAACATAAAATTAATAAACTTTAGAATATTGTACTATATAAAATAATATATAAAAATAAAATTACTGTAATATTACATAAAACAAAATGATTGTATTGGCTAACATGGTAGAGGAAGATAGAGCCAACTGTGAGGGATGAAAGGAAAAACAAGAAAGCATCTACTAACAAGAAGGTAATGAAACTTGCTTTATATGATCAGGATGCCAAGGATAATAATTACTAAGAATATACACTGAATCTCAGCCACAAAATCTATGACACAGATCTGAAAGATAATAGCCAAAATATTTCAAAGCATCAAAGAATGACTTAGCATTCAATGGCATCTAAAAGATTACTGTAGGTCTCAAATGTATATTCTCGCTTGAGAGAGGCTCAGGAAGAAGATAGCATAGTGAATCTTGGAAATACACACCTCACACACATTCTGAGAACATACAATCTAGCATTTGTCAGCAGGACGCTTCTTATCTGGAAAGCTGATAGAAGACTATTTCTGACTGCTGGAGCTGTTATCATAAAATGCGTGGCACCAGACGCAGGGTTCAAGCCTCTGGCCCACATCTCTACCTGCTATTCAGAGGAAGGCTCCTGGGACCCTGGATCCAGCCTGTACCTGCCCTCCCAAGGAGACCAGCTGGAACGGAACCCAAGTTAGAACCACCAACCTAATTCCCTGTCTGGAGGTCTGACTGGAACAAAGCTAGCAGAGGAGGGCCGCATGCTGTTCCTTGAGTTTCACCCTCCAGACTAGGGCTCTACTCACCTTCCGAGAAGCCTGCCAGGGCACTGTGGACAACTTGTTCCAGTCTCTGACCCACAGTCCTACCTATTTTACCGAGGAAGGAGGCCAGAAGCCAGGAATATCCAGCCTCCAGCCCAGGGCTCTGACCGCCTCCAACAGGGCACCAGATACACCCAGCCAATACCAGGTACAATCAGATTACTAAAGACCACCATAAAAACACGACCAACAAGAGCCAGGGCAATATGGAAGCATTAGAACCCAGCTTTCCTACTACTACAAGCCTTGGCTATCCTAACATAGCTGAAACAAAAGAAAATGACTTTAAATCTATGCTTATGAAGATGACAGAGGCCTTTAAAGAGAAAAAAACAAAAAAAAATCACTTAAGAAATAGAAGAAAATACAACCAAACAGATAGAGGCATTTAAAGAAAAAACAAATAAATCACTTAAAGAATTACAGGAAAATATAATCAAACAAGTGAAGGAAATGAATAAAACAGTTCAAGACCTGAATATGGAAATAGAAACAATAAAGAAAACACAAACAGAAGGAATACTGGAGATGGAAAATTTAGAGGAAAGAATAGGAACTACTGACATAAGAATCACAAACAGAATACAAGGGATAGAGGAGAAACTCTCAGGTTGAGAAAAGGTTTTCTTTTTCTTTCCTTTCCTTTCTTATATCAGTGCTCATAGGCTAATATCAGATGGAGGGGGAGGAGGGCATCTCCTATCAGTGGACTGTGGCAGGAGCATGGGAGGAGAAGAAGGAGGGAGGCTGGAATTGGGAAGGAATTAGGGAGGGAGCTAGAGCTGAGATACAAAACGAATAAACTGAAATTCATATAAAAATTCTCACAAAGAGATATACATACTCATTCGTATTTTAATTAATATAGATGTGAATGTGTTGTGAAACTCATTTTTGTATTTGGTAAAAGTATTGCCTTGAATTTAAAATGTATAATTTGTTAAAAGGTATTTTGATTATAAAATTTAAATAATTGTATTATAAATTATTTTCTAAAATAATATATAAATAGGAGTCTTTTGAAAACACCATTGGCATGTACAAAATGACAAAGCTACAATAAATTTGCAAAAGTTTGGTAATTTCTTCTATTGTTTACTTCACCTGAGGACAGGAAGTAACTACTCACTCTACTGCTTATCCACAGTATGAGGAGTGTTTTGACCACAGTTATTTCATAAGTACTGAGGGAATACGAGGGGAAAGAATGGCCTCTCTGACGGGAGTGGGGGAGATATGTGGACAGTTGATGAACATGAGTCTGGGAGAGCTGATTCAAGCATACCATTACACTGCTTGTGTGACTCAGAGTGTGACTAAGTAGTGAATGTTACAACAGAAGTGAGAAGAAGAATAATTCAGGCAATGGGCATTCATAACTTAGTGTGCTACTTTGTGTAGTTCCCCATTACTCGTCTATACGTTTTGGTTTTGTGATACCCGACCTGTCTTTGCATTTCCTGTGTTCTGGGAGGCACCAGGCTCTACTTAAGTTTTGTTTGCAAAGAAAAGCTCTTTGAGAGGAAATCACCTGTCGTGGCCGATTTGTCCTTCGCTGTAGGATATGCTGTATCCTTCTCGTTTTCTGGCATGATTTTTTGACAGTATTTTAAAACCTAATTACAAATAAAAATATTTTAATGCTGTGAATCAAATTTAGTCTGTATTTCATTTATCAACAATTTAAAAAAATGGTAGTGTAAGAACAAAGTTGTAATATTACAGAATATATTACACAGGTATAAATGAATTATGCTAAACTATAAAGAATTGGATAGCCTATCATACAGGTTATCCAATCCCAAGTGGTCAGCCCTAATCACAAATTCATACAAGCAACACTAAATGGATTCAGAAAATTGTATTTATATATTTTACATATAAATAAAATATCAGGAATATAACAGTGGGATCTTGACATGTCGTACTAACAGAAGATCAAAGTGCAAATGAAAACCAAATATGCCTACCAGAATGACTAAAATAAAATATCAGCTTCTAGCAGAGATGTAGAAACTAGGTCACTAGTCATTGTTTCTAGATTGTGAAACAGTACAGCACTCTGGACAATAATTTTTTCAGTTCCTTTTAACATTAGCAGCAAAGAGCTTACCAAACTGAATCAATAATTGTACTCTTGAACATTTACCAAGAGAGAACCTACTTTGACTCACACATGTGCAAGAATATTCTTGGTAGCTTTATCCCTAACAATCAAAACTACTACCTGAAACATCCTTTAGAGACTAAACTGCTATCATAAGATACAATCCAGGAAACAGGAAGTGAGTGGGTGGAGCAGATGGTGTAAACTCTTACATAGGCAAACATTTGAATGAACCGAAAATCAAAATGCTGAGTGGAAAAAATAAGATAGTCTCCAAAGGATACAAACTGCGTGCTTCTATTTATATTCCGGAAATAAAATCAGTAACAAGCAACAAATGAATGGTTATTCAAAGCTAGAGATGAGCAATGGTTTATATGAAGAATTGGGTGGTACAGTTAAGAACGTCGACTGTGGTGGTGGCCACACAGAGCTGTGCATCACTAATTTATAAACACCACCATGTTAAAGTTATGATGTTAAGAAGACATTGAGGTGGTCATCTGTAAGAAAAAGGACACATCTTGTTTGGTTATTTCTTTGCAATCTTCTATGAA
Source organism: Pachyuromys duprasi (assembly GCA_028658305.1). Classification (NCBI taxonomy): domain Eukaryota; kingdom Metazoa; phylum Chordata; class Mammalia; order Rodentia; family Muridae; genus Pachyuromys; species Pachyuromys duprasi. The sequence goes on along the minus strand of CM053764.1, from coordinate 20,165,266 downwards.
CTCATAATTATTTTGAAATGAAGTACTCATTATAAAGTCATAAAAAGACAAAAAAATGATGACTATAAAATTATTATGCTAGTAGAAATGAAACACACTCTAAATGATCCATGTAGAAGGATTCACCACGATGGGGCTGGGATGTAGTTTAATTGGTGCAGGGTTGGTCTTGTGGGAACAGAGCTCTGGGTTCTAACCCAAGTACTGCATAATCAGGTGTGGTGGCACATACCTGTCATCCTAGCATTTGAAAGATGAAGGCAAAGGAGCAGGAGTTTAAGGTCATCCTCAACTATATGGGACGTTTAAGACTAACCTGGGACATCTAGGTTGTTTCCAGATTCTGGCTATTACAAATAAAGCTGCTATGAACATACCATAGCAAATGTTCTTATTGAACTTAGATGTCCCTCAGCCAAGGAATGGATACAGAAAGTATGGTACATTTACATTATGGAATATTACTCAACAATTGAAAACAAGGAAATCATGAAATTTGCAGGCAAATGGTGGGAACTAGAAAAGATCATCCTAAGTGAAGTAACTCAAAAGAAAAAAGACACATGTGGTATATACTCACTTATTAGTAGATATTAGACATATAATATAGGATAAACGTACTAAAATCTGAAGTTCTGAAGAAGCTAAAAAAGAAGGACCCTAGGGAAGAGGTTGAAGCATCACTCAGAAGGGCAAACAGGATAGACATTGGAAATAGAAGACAAGGAACAGGACAGGAACATTCCACAGGGGGCCTCTGAAAGACTCCACCCAGCAGGCTAGCAAGGCAGATGCTGAGATCCATTGCCAAACTTTGGTCAGAGTGCAGGGAATCTTATAAAAGAAGGAGGAGATAGAAAGACCTGTAAAGGATAGGAGCTCCACAAGGAGAGCAACAGAACCAAAAATATCTGAACACAGGACTTTTTTCTGAGACTGATACTCCAAACAAGGACCATTCATGGATATAAACTAGAACCCCTGCACAGATGTAGCTCATGGCAGCTCAGTTTCCTAGCAAAGGCAATGGGGATTGTCTCTGACATGAACTCAGTGGCTGGTACTTTGATCACCTCCTACTGGGGTGTGCAGCCTTACCAGGCCACAGAGGAAGACAATGCAGCCAGCCCTGATGAGACCTGATAGGCTAGGGTCAGCGAGAAGGGAGAAGGGCCTCTCCTATCAGTGTACTGGGGAAGGGGCATGGGGAAGAAGAACAAGGGTGGGTGAGACTAGGAGGACAAGAGGGAGGAGGCTACAGTGGGGATACAAAGTGAATAAATTGTAATAAATAATGAATAAATTTAAAAAGACTAACCTGGGACACACGGGTCTTCATCTCAAAAAAGCAAAATAAAACAACAAAGCTAATACATCACAATGAAATTTAGAAAACATTTTGTCCAATGATCAAACACACATATGATATAATACATATATATGTATGTGTACTTGAAGATCTCTGTGAATCTTCCTGGAGGAAACGTCATCTGACTTTAGTAAACAGATGTGCAATATGTCAGCTGCAGTGAAGAATAACTCATGCACATTTAATGAAGACTCATAGCTCCTAAAAGCAAGAATATACTCAGAATGTTGCAGAAAATGAAATGGCAAGTAAATATTAATTCTAGAATCAGCTCAAATGCAAATGTATTGATTCAAAGGATCTATTTCACCTCACCTGACAATTTACCAAAAGCCTCCGACTCTCCTAACTGGAACCCTCAGGCTTTCTTCATTACAGAAAAAAGACAGCTTGTTAGCTTGCCAAGAAGCTTAAAAATCTTATATCCTTAACTCTTCTTGCTAAAACTTCTCTTTCCTCCATATTCTCACCCCCATAATGAGGACTAAAATTTCAAACATACTGAAGGTCATGATTCAAAAAAATGTATGTAAAATGTCCTAAAGTTCTCTAACTCCCCATAGAATGTAAAATAAAGACAGGTATGAACACACAAGGCACATTCCAATGGTCGGGAAGAACAGCAGGCAGAAAGCAAAGTCCTAACTCTGGCTAAGGTCTGTAGTCAGATTTGGATCTTCACAGAAGCAGACTGAACAGACTGTAATCCTTATTATACTAACACCAAGGGTATCTTCTGCACTTTTTGGCAAGAGAAACTCAGTTTAGTCAAATCAAAACAAACGAAGGCAAAGCAAAGAAGCATAGAAGTCAGCATTTATCTCATTGATAACAGGCACTGGGAGATGCTGAGCTGGTGGAGTGTTTGCTGAGAAAGCATGTGGAATGGAGTTCAAATCCCCAGTGCCCACTTAAGGCAGTGTGGAATGGGAAATGGAGAGATGCTTTCTTGTCTTTCCATAGGACCACAGTTCAGTTTCCAGCATGTGTATCAGGACCCTAACTCTAGTGCTGTGGAATCTAATGGACTTGTGTTCAAGGAGACTGAACATCACAAAGCCACACTTAGTCACAAAATACACATGAAACTAAAAATAAAATCTTTTTTTTTAATGGGAAATGATGGGCTTGTACTTATAACTGTAAAGCTGAAGATGTGGAAACAGGAACATTCCAGAGCTCACTGGCAAGCCAGTCTACCCTGTTAAGATGAAAGGCAGGTTCAATGAGAAGACCGTGTCTCAAAATATAATGTGGGGAATCATGAAGGCAGATGCCTGTAATTCCTCGCCTCCACACATGCAGACATATGGCTTCAAATTCACACATGCACATTCACTACAAATACACACACATCCACTACACACACACACACACACACACACACACATCTACCTCTTATTGTCCATGAATGAGAAAAATAGAGACATGGATGTTCTCAGAATTCTCTAGATCTCCTTGGTTTTCTCAATTGTCTTCATTATTCCTCTACAACTTGGCCTTTTGAATGTGTTAGAAAGTTTGGCTGCTGAGAGTTTGAGTTTTACATTGGAGAACTCTGGCCTTCAAAAGTAGCTAACTTTCTCTGATAGAATTCCAGTTGCCCTCAGAGGATTTTAATTAGTCTTATTTGAATCAGGTGCCTGTAATCTGATCCAGTCAATACATTTTTGCCAGGAAACTAGGATGCTAGCTGAAGTGTGAATCTGTTCTCAGTGTCTGGCCACAGTTGTGGTCTTATCCACCAAGAAGTGCCTCATAGTAATTGTGGTGCAGATGGTGGGGCTGGGGAACAGAGACAGAAGTCTGAGCTGCCATATCTGTAGGCTCTCTTCCAAAATTGGCAGCCTGAGAGACAGGTGGTAGCCTATACCATAAGGAGGCATATTTTGGCAATCATGCAGAGATGATAGTGGTAATTTGAGTTTTTCAACAACGAACAAAGTCAAGTGATAAGGTAGTGCTCACTAGAAATGGTAGAGAGGTTACAAAATCTTTTCTTAGGGCTGATATATGAAGAACTGAAGAACCAGAGATCTTAGACTGGATCGTCCTACTCACATCCGCTTTTACGTTCCAGGCTCTTGCCAATTCTGCTGTATCCAGTCACTGACCTTCGTAGCAAAGTTTAGCATGCACCTTGTTTAGATCACTGTTTTATGTTTTGATGGAATATGTGTGAACTATGTAATCTGTGTCTTGAAAAGGCTATACTTATTTGCTAATAACAGGAAAATTTTACATGGGGCAGAGAAGTTACAGATCCAGAAGACAATTGAAATGTCCTTAGTTACACAGTTGTCTCTCTGTGCTTCTTGCTGCATATTCAGTTAATAAAAATTAATTAATTAAAAATAAAATGTCAAAATTATTTATTGACCTTGTCTGTGTATTTCTGACAGATGTTTTAGGTGATACAAAAAATTATCTATGACAATCCTTCCTCTAGAAAAATTGGAAATATTACAGACTTGGAAAACAGCTACAAGAGTCTTGACCAAGAAAGGCAAAAACAAGAACTTACACTTGAAACATGTTATATGTGCATTCATTTCTCACAGAGGCCCAGTGGCCTACTATTATGAAGCTGTCCTCAAAACTCCAAAGAGTAAAACCTCTTGGGGAGAATTTATCTCTTGGGGGCTCACAGGTAGCTTTAGCGAGAAATTTGACTCCAGATAGACCTGTTAGAGAGACTGGCAAGGTCTCAGAAAGGGGTTAATTTCTCAGAATGTCTTAATAGGCTTTTATGCATATTGGTTTGCAGTGACCACCCAATCTGTTTTTGCATGGAAGCCTGGTTGAATGGAATCATGGGAAGTGATTACAGTTCCTGTCTAGGATTATTAAACTACATAGTCTCAAAATAAGAGAGGTTAAAAAGCTCAAATTCAAAAGGATAAGACACTCATAGATGACACTCTAGAGGAGTGAAATGAGAAAGGCCTTTTTGAGCATGCCACTAAAAACATACATGCGTGCGCGTGCTGTGACTTCATGCACTCTAAAGCACTTCAACTATCTATCTAAAGTAGTCTTACAAACCAAGAGATGACATTTGATTAAATGTCAATAACAAAGAAGTTCTGGAATGAGAAATAGGAGGATTGTAAAAAAGTAAAATACTTTTTATAAAAAATACTTTTTAAAGAAAATATGAATAAATGTCATAGAGCTAGCAGTCACCATAAAACACACACTCACAAAAAAATAGGGAGATCTAAAGGGGAAACAAAACTAAATCTACTAAAGGAATAACATGGAGTACCATTTCTTACAGAATTTATAATAATATTTCAAAAATAAAGTCATTTGGAGAAAAATACACTAGAGATCAATAAAGGACAGTGCCAGAACACTAAAGCCATATTTTCATGCTGTGGACAGATACCATATCTCAATTATTTACAGGAGAGAAAATAACATAATACATCCCTCTTAAAACATGAAAGTTTCAAATCACCTTTTCAATATAATTAACTGTCCATAACAAAGAAGCAAATGAGAAGAATAATCAGGTTTGCCTATAAATGCTTTCTATTAGGGTAAGGCAAGCATTCCTTAAATCACTAGCCTTCATCTCTTGCTACTCAAAGCAGAGTGGATACAGTGTTTTCAGGCAGGAAACCAACCATAGAAGCCACTGGTTATTCAACATACGTCTAAACTAGATTCAGGTAACTATGACACATGATAAAGGGCAAACACTATAAATTGAGTTTATTTTAATCGCTTCAGTTATCCATGTATTCACATAGAATTATCATCTAAGAAAGATGAGCCTTTTACTAAAAAGGAAAAAAAAAATCCAAATTGTCTTTGAGAAAGAAATAAACCTTCAGTTAGCTTCTAAACCTGAACATAATACGCCTATTTGGTATTCAATGTATTCTAAGATTCTGCTTTTAATATGAAAAATATAATGAAGAAATTTAAACATTCTCCAATTATTACGGGTTACATTTCGGCATTGGGGTAGAAACAATAGTATGTGGTCCTCATGTAAATCTCCTCATCTCACAAGGAAACTATATTTCATACATTCTTTTGAAGGTGGCACCAGGCAGACCACAAACCTTGGCCATCTGGCCACTGGACCAGCTGCCTCCAGCTTGGCTTGGACCAGAACATGCACAGTTCCCAGTTCAGTTCTTCTGCCCATGGCACCTGGGGAAGCCGTGTCCTCCAGATGGTAGAGCCACCACAATGGCTCACCTTGAGTGGTGTGACACCATCAAAGAGCAGCCTTTGCTCTGCTAAAGCACGTTGGTTTTATAACTCCTGCACTGTTGAGTTGGAGAACTGATCAAAAGTACACATCAGTCCCTTGCAGACATTATTGCCTAAAAATGAGCTGAATTGCTAATAATAGAAATACATCCAGTTGTTGCCAACCACTGTCCTCAGAATGAAAAGAATGAGCCACATCTAATTAAAACACAAGTGGATGCTTATTTTAACAGATATAGCGTACGGGAAAATTGTATTTTGGAAAACCTCAAACCCGTCCTGTTACTGGTGGAACTGCCAGAACTGTCAACACCCCAGTTAGGAGCTTTAAAAGGAAGGGTTGTTAAGTTCCCACGTCACCAAGCTTCCTTTTCATGCTAGTGCGTGCATGCTTGTAGAAAAAGCAGTCCATCAGATGAGTATGTGGAAATGGCAGTTTGCATTTGCTCTCAAGAAAAGACTGTGCAGTAGTTCAACTCAGGATTAGGGCTAGAAACAAAGCAGCAATAGTCTGGATCCATTAGGCCTCTAATTCCTGAACAGTAATAGTAATGAAAGGTCATGCTTTCTGGTGGCATGTGTGAGTTACTTTCTCATCGCTGTGACAAAGCACATGGCAGATTTAACCAAAGAAAAGACAATACACACACATACACACACAACAACAACAACAACAACAACAACAAAACAAAGCAAAACATCTAGACATGGAAGCACCCAAAATTGTTCTAATTCCTATGCCTCCTGATAATTTGGTTCTTTAGATTTTACCATTCTAAGATATACCATCCAGCAGTCTGGATTGAACCTGTTCCACATTTCTGCTGACTTTACACATACAGATTCCGAAAACCCATTTCCTGAGTCTAGTTGAAAATTACTGATTCTTTGCACGTCATTTTTTTCATGTTGTAATTCTGCATATCCTGATACCATGATCATCCTAGATCCCTGTCTAACCCAAGTCTATATCCCTGACACTTTCTTCTTGCTCACTATTGACTACACTACTTAGCCCCTGGACATTGTACTCTCGGGCTTCTTAACTTAGGAGACCTCATATATGAGTTCTGGGATGTTATAACCTGGTGCCTACATGACCCATAGTACAAAAAAGGCTCCAATTTGTCTCCCAGTTCCCCCAAACCCCACAATACATATAGCAGCCTCACTGTCCAGTGCTGGGAAGAGAGGAGGCAGAATATGAAAAACACTCCTTTTCCATGTTGGCTTATCACCACCCAGCTGGCCAGGACTCTTTGGCCCATATCCATTCACATAAGCATCGCCTACATGAGATTCAAAAACTTCACAGAAAGCATCTAGAAGTCCTGCTTGGAGACTAAACACCCATCCACCTCACCCACAAGCCACATCTGTGCCTGTCCATATCTTTCTTTGCATATCTTCCTATGACTGTTTCTTTATTCTTTCTAGGAGGGAGAAAAAGAACCAAGCAGTTATATGCTCACGTTCCCTAGTAGACATGAAGTCCAAGCTGGAGGCAGCTGTTTTTGATTCTCTGAGCCCCAGTTTTCCCTACTAGAGGAGGATATGAGGGTACAGCAGGGCCTGGATTCTCATCCACCTTAATTCCTGAACTGCTTTGCTTCATACTGAGGTCTCCATACAAGTATCATCAGTTATTGTTAGGTTTGTGACTTCTGGCATGCTAATTTACCCAATTCTCTTATATATGAGGTGAAACAATTCAGGGAGGAGTGTTAATTGCCCTTCTTTTCAGGAGCTTGTATATAGTCCACACTGTCCTAGAACTAATCATGTAACCTGGAGTGATCTCAAAATCGTCATAATCCTCCAGTCCCAACCCCACATGGTGGCATTACAGGTTGGAACCACCACACTCAGCTTAAGAAAACTTTTATTCTGTCTTCTAAGCCATGGTAGAGAGGTTGATGAAGCTGAAGGTGGGAGATAGAAGCATGGGTATCAGGAGTTCAAGATTATTCTCTAGTACATAGGTACATCACAATCAGTCTGGGCTACATGAGGTTGTGTTCCAAAAACAGAAATAGCAAAACATTGCTAGATGTACGGCAGCTTCTGTAATCACTGCAGGACTTATAATGCACTCAAATACTCAAAAACCAGTTAGGCTGTACATTCAATAGCAGGACTTATTCATTGAGCAAAACAAAACACAGAAGAAAAGAAAAGGCTGTCACTAGAGTCTGGCTTGCTAGTTGTGAGGCTTTGGGAAAGCTTTGGAAGATAACTTTTCACCCTGACTTCAATACTAACTATGATAACAGGTTTCCCTGTCAGTTCTTATTGTCAGCTTGACACAGTCTATAGTCATTCTGATAAGAGAGTCTCAACTGAGCAATGGCCTAGAGCAGGTTGGTCTGTGGACATGTCTGGGGGGAATTACCTTGCTTACTTATTGATGTAGCAGCAGCAGCCCTAGGCAATGGGCCTGGGCTATTAAAAAAAAAAAAAAGACAGCTGATCATGAGTCAGCCAGGGAACAAGCAAGCAGAGTTCTGCCATGGTTTCTAAATTCCTGTCCTGATGTCACTCAGTAATAAGCTTTGACCTGGAAGTATAAGCTAAATAAATGCTTTTCTCCCTTATGCTGCTTTGTATTGAAAGAAAACTACAACAATGGGTCTTACCTCATAGGATTATTGGGTGTGTTGAAAACAGTGTGCACTATGAATGAAGGAATAATATTATCTCAGTGACTACAATGCTTGTGTTTTATTATTTTCTCGGTCGTTCCTTCCTTCCTTCTTTCCTTCTTTTCTTCCTTCCTTCCTTCTCTCTCTCTTTCTTTCCTTCTTGTACCTAGAGCTAGAAGTCAACTATCATTCTCAACATTTTAAAAATTTATTTACTTATTTAGCTTTTTTGAAACATAATCACAATGTTTATGGCCTCAATATTAAGGTGTCAAACTCCTGGCACTCCCGGCACAGCCTCCTATCTGCTGGGGTTTTAATCATGCAATACTATGGCCCTATGCACTGCTTGTCTTAACCATGGCCCTTATTATCAGGCCAGTGTTCATTGCCATCTTTACAATAAAATCTCTGAAACTTTAAACAGAAAACAACTCTGGCAGCCACAAAAGAACCATAGGGAGGGGAGGAAGGGTTTATTTTAGCTCTTACCTTAAGAGGGAAAATAGCACAATGGCAGAAAAAGCATGGTGGTAAGAACCTGAGGCTACTGGTGTCTTTGTGTCTGCAATCATGAAGTAGACAGCAGACAGTACATAGTCCATGCTATAAAATTTTAAGGCCCACTCCCAGGAACCTATTTCTTCCATGAGTTTCTACTTCCAAAGCCTCTTATATCCTTCCAACATGTCCTACCAGTTGGCAAGTAAGCGTCCAAACATAGATGTCAACTAAAGACCATCCATATTTGAGCTATGACAGGTTAAAAATGTGGAACATCTGGAGACAGGAGATGTGGGTAATCCCAATGAGGCTGCAGCAGCAATCTAGAAAGCATACAGAATGCAGGCAATCAAATCCGAGTGAGTTTATGTTGTATTACGGTGTGGAATGAGGATTCCGGCCATATCTACACTTGGGAACCTCAAGCTAGCTGGCATCTAAGAGATCTAGAACACTGCTGGTAAGCCACATTGGAGAGATAGCAAATGTGAGGAAGATGCTAGGTGGCCCGGGGACCACGCTGCAAAGAAACAAAAGTCCCAGAACTTTATAGAGCTTGGTTTGATAGTGGATGAAGAAAGAGACTGACCTCCTGAGATGGGAGCTTAATTGACTTGGAGAGCAGGCTATTCTCTGCAAGGATCAGTTTTTAGCCTTCAGTCCAAGCCTTCTATACAGCAAGCGTATATTGCTAATGGGACTATACTTCTTTTATCAGAATTTTTCTACAGGAATTGTTAGTCACTTAAGGAAGGTAGCAATATATTTTTCCACCTACATGTTAATATTTAATTTTCAATCTCTGCTTCCCTTCCTTCCTGTCCTTTTCTCCTCTTCATCCTTCATGTACTCATTTCCATTCACTTTCTTTCTTTTCCTCTCTCTTTCTTTTCCCTAAAAGAGCACATGTGCACATGCACTTTTCTCACTCTTTTTGTATATTTTAAGGAAATAAATATTGGCATCTGCTTTCATTCATTAATGTGGTATTAAGGAGACAGAAGAATAATAAGTGTCTTTGTAACAAAGAGTGATGTTATTAACCATTTAGGTGTTATAGCTCTACAACAGCAATAACAATACAAGTCAGTATTTAACATCAATTTGGACATTTGAATCTGTTTATTCTCTAGAAGTATCTCATTTCACTGTTCTGGTCCTTTTAAAAGACCTTGTAGGATTTGAAGATTGGATAACCCCCTGTTTTTCTATCAACTCAGCTTCTGTTATTCTACAGAAAATTTTTACCTAGGGCTGATTTTCCTTCTTCTGCAAAAGAACAAGCCATTGGTGAAGGGTCTCCAGGGTGCATCAGATTTTTGTGCATCAAGATTCCCTAAATGATCTTCTTCAAAATGTAGACTACTGAATTAATGTGAAGCACATGTTGCTAAATAAGAAAGAATTCTATCTCCTGTGAGTTCCAAAATTAAAATTTAATAAATGTGGGAAGACTAACTCCTACCCATTATGATTCCAACAGAAGGTCATGGGGTCTTTCCTGGCTGCAGAGCCTGAGAGCTAAATTAGAAACAGGCTACCTCTGCTCTCTACCCCCTCCTACCTATCACTCCATTTTTAGCCCCTGGTTTCTAGCCAGAGCACCACAAGCTATCTACAGGAAAAGAAAAATATGTGAGTGAACCCAGTAAGGAAATAAGGACAGTGAAGCCTCCCATTTTTCCTAACCTGTTGCTATAAGCTGTTGGTTGAGAAAATTTAATAAAATGCTGAGGTTTTCTGTTACAGGCTTCATTCTAAACAGTGGGATACCTTGATGGCTTTCCACTCCATTACTAGCCCACAATTCAACAGCAATTACATTGGAGCATTTTTGATTGATAGAAAGGTATGCTTTCCTATGTGTTTTGGAAAGGTCATCATTATGACATGTGGGAAAACTTGAAACTTTTACAAATTACTGTTATAGAAGAATTTTAAACCAAAATATGCAGATTCTTTTTAATTATTTGGTTTACCAGCATATCAACACTCAGCATATTTTCCTACAGATTTTGCACTCTGTGTACTAAATGATCTGTTAGTAACCAAAATAGAAACTGAAATCACCCAACAAGGGCTTAAGGGACAGCTGAGTCAACCAAGTCAATAAACAATTAGGACTTGACTTTGGATCCCCTGCACCCCCAAAATGGGTATGGCAGTGCACATCTGTGATCCTAGTGCTGGGGGAGAAAGAAAGAGAGGAGAATCCCTCATGCTCAGTGACCAGTCAGTGAGGCTAAATCAGTGAGCTGCAGAGAGAGCCTGGAGAGTGGCCTGCAGAGCACTTGGTCAATAAAGTGAGTGCTGTGAAGGGATCTCAGGACATGTCTTAGCGACAGATGTAAAAGCTGGTGTGTGGGTTTATTTCTGCGTCTTCTATTCCGTTCCACTGATCCACCTTTCTGCTTCTATGACAATACCAGGCAGTTTTTATTACTATTGCTCTGTAGTACAGCGTGAGATCAGGGATGGAGATAACGTCCAGATGATCTGTTGTTGTACAGGATCATTTTGGAAATTCTGCGTCTTTGTTTCTCCATATGAAGTTGAGAATTTTTCTTTCAAGGTCTGTAAAGAATTGTGTTGATATGTTGATGGGAATTCCATGGAATGTGTAGGTTGCTTTTGGCAGGATGGCCATTTTCACTATGTTAATCTTACTGATCCATGAGCATGGAAGATCTTTCCATCTTCTGATATCCTCCTCAATTTCTTTCTTTAGAGACTTCAAGTTTTTTTCAAACAAGTATTTCACCTGCTTGGTTAGAGTCACCCCAAGGTACTTTATGTTATTAGTAGCTATTGTGAAGGGTATTGTTTCCTTGATTTCTTTCTCGGCCCTTTTGTCTTTGGTATATAGGAGAGCTACTGAGTTCTTTGAGTTAATTTTGTATCCAGCCACTTTGCTGAAGGAGTACTCTGGTTGAATTTTGGGGGTCACTCAGGTATACTATCATATCAACTGCAAATAGTGAAACTTTGACCTCTTCCTTTCTGATTTGTATCCACTTGATCTCCTTTACTTGTCTTATTGCTCTAGCTAGGATTTCAAGTATTATGTTGAAGAGATATGGAGAGAGTGGCAGCCTTCCCTTGTCTCTGATTTCAGTGGGATTGATTTAAGTTTCTCTCCATTGAGTTTGATGTTGGCTATAGGCTTGCTGAATATTGCCTTTACTATGTTTAAGTATGTGCCTTATATCCCTGATTATTCCAAGACTTTAAACATGAATGGATGTTGGACTTTGTCAGATGCTTTTTCAGCATCTAAGGAGATGATCATGTGAATTTTCTCCTTCAGGTTGTTTATATGGTGGATTACATTGATGGATTTTTGTATATTGAACCTCCCTGCATGCCTGGGATGAAGCCTACTTGGTCATGGGGGATGATATCTTTTATGTGCTCTTGGATTCGGTTTGCAAGTATTTTATTGTGTATTTTTGCATCAATGTTCATAAGAGAGATAGGTCTGAAGTTCTCTTTTTTTGTTGGGTCTTTGTGTGGTTTAGATGTCAAGGTGACTGTGGCTTCACAGAATGAGTTTGGTAATGTTCCTTCTGTTTCTATTTTGTGGAATCATTTGAAGAGAACTGGAGCTTGATTGTTGACAAAGAAGCCAAAAACATTCAATGGAAAAAAAAAACAGCATCTTCAACAAATGGTGCTGGTCTAACTGGATGTCTACATGCAGAAAAATGAAAATAGATCCATATTTATCACCCTGCACA
>CM053764.1:20106399-20152684 GCA_028658305.1 Pachyuromys duprasi | reverse complement strand
GAACAAAACTACTACCTACAGATTGGGAAAGGATCTTCACCAACCCTATATCTCACAGAGGATTGATATCCAGAATATACAAAGAACTAAAGAATTTAAAAAGCAATAAATCAAGCAATCCAATTTAAAAAATGGGGTATACAGCTAAACAGAGAATTCTCTGTAGAGGAATATTGAATGGCAGAGAAACACTGAAGGAGAGGCTCAATGCCCTTAGCCTTCAGAGAGATGCAAATCAAATGACCCTGAGATTTCACTTGATACCCATCAGAGTGGCTAGGATCAAAAACTCAAGTGACAACACATGTTGGAGAGGAGTGGAGAAAGGGGAACCTTCCTCTATTGCTGATGAGGATGTAAACTTGTACAACCACTTCGGTAGTCAATCTGGCACTTTCTCAGACAATTATGAATAGTGCTTCCTCAAGATCCAGCTATGCCATTCCTGGATATATATCCAAAAAATGCTCAAGTACACAACAAGGACCTTTACTCAACCATGTTTGTAGCAGGTTTATTCATAATAGCCAGAACCTGGAAACAACCCAGATGACCCTCAGTTGAGGAATGGATACAGAAATCGTGGTACATTTACACAATAGAATACTACACGGCAATTACAAACAAGGAAATCATGAAATTTTTAGGCAAATGGTGGGATCTAGAAAAGATCATCCTGAGTGAGCTATCCCAGGAACAGAAAGACACACAGGGTATATACTCACTTATAAGTGGGTACTAGACCTATGAGATAGGATAAACATGCTGAAACCTATATACCTAAAGAAGATAAACAAGAAAGAGGACCCGGGGTAAAAGGATCAATCCTCACTTAGAAAGACAAATGGGATGGACATTGGATGTAGGAGAAAACAAGTAACAGGACAGGAGCCTACCACAGAGGGCCTCTGAAAGGCTCTACCTAGCAGTGTATCAAAGCAGATGCTGAGACTCATAACCAAACCTTCAGCAGAGTGCAGGGAATCATATGAAAGAAGGGGGAGTTAATATGACCTGGAGAGGGCAGGAGCTCCACAAGGACCAAATATATTAGGGCACAGGGGTCTTTTATGAGACTGTTACTTCTACCAAGGACCATGTATGGATATAACCTAAAACCCCTGCTCGGATTCAGCCCATACTAGCTCAATATCCAAGTGGGTACCCTAGTAAGGGGAACAGGGACTATTTCTGACATGAACTCAATGGCTGCCTCTTTGACCACTCCCACCCCTGAGGGTAGAGCAGCCTTACTAGACCACAGAAGAGGACATTGCAGCCAGTCCTGAAGGTACCTGATAAGCTAGGGTCAGATGGAAGGGGAGGAGGATCTCCACTAGCAGTGGACTTGGAAAGGAGTAGGGAGGAGATGAGAGAGGAAGGGTGAGGTTGGGAGGGAACAAGAGAGAGGGCTATGGCTGGGATATAAAGTAAATAACCTGTGATTAATATAAAAAATAAAAGTTATAAAACAAACACACAAATGCTAAGAAACTTAAAGTTATAAAACACACACACACACACACACAAATGCTACATGGATGGTGTACTGGTGCAAGACTGGGAACCCAGACTTCAGGGCTCAGACACCAGCAGCTCCCTGTATTTCAGGAGCCAGCCAGACAGCCTGATTGTCTCCAAGACTGTCTGAGAAAATAAAAGAAGAGAAGGACTTGGCCTTCTGGCCTAGGCATATCAATCGCTGTCAGCTTCATTAAGAGACTCTGCCTCAAAAACTGAAGTTAGAGAATGGCTGACATGTTTCTGCATGTGTCCCCTCACACACTTGTATACACTGCACACATAGCATCAACATACACAATAACACTACACACAAACACGCACACACAAACATACATCCACACAAATACACACATACACTAAAAAAAATTAATGTTTCCAAAATAGGAAGGAAATGGGAGAGCAGTTGAGAATGACATCAGAAGTTGACATCTGGCCTACACACACACACACACACATACACACACTCCACCAAATAATAGAGCTATTGAGAATCATTACGTCTGACTTAAAAAATAAGTTTCTTACTGGTTTTCTATGTTTTTAAAATGTCAGTTAGAAGAAACAGTTTTCATTTGCTGCAAAGCAATACAAGGCTATAAATAATAGAAATAATAGCACCAAGTAAGAAAGCTATGCTTACTAAGACAACAGACAAATAGAGTGCACTTTTGCCATCTGGAGAATAAGAAAATCAAAAGTAATAAGAAACAATTTGGGATTTATTACAAAGAAATTATGCCAAAAGCATCTTAGAGTCATTTTCTACAAAATGTTCAAATTAGTAGGTAAAGAAGTAAATTGTACAGTACATATTGGATGCCACTGTTCTCATTTTATACAACATCTTCTGGCATAATATCTGCTAACTAATTGAAATTATCTTAGCTATAAATTCTGTCATGCTGTTGCAGTTTGCTGCCATGCCACAAGGAACAAGTAACAATGAATAAAATGGGTTGACAGAATTATCTAGGCCCAAAAGGGGAGGGTTCTGGTGTTGAATTATAAAACTTAAAGAAGAAATCTGAAAGGATTTGAGATAGTAAGCAGATGCGAACAAAACAGAGGATAGGAAGGATACAGGACAGAGATAGTGAAAACTGCATAGGTCAGAGAATCCAGCAAACATTTATCATCACCATACCTGGGGGAAACACGGTGGGATCAGAAACAACTCCCGTCATTGAATGGCATCTTTACAGGTCCACTCCCCCTTGTTATTTGAGAGTCTACACGGAATAGAAGAAAGAGGGTTAAGAGGAAAACAGTGTCAAGTGTTTTATTACCATTCATTGGACCCACCAACACTTTGATATTCAGAAATCAAATTCCCAAATCACCTGCATTTCCTACTGCATCTTAAAATGCAGAAATTATATCTCTCATTCCTCTTTTAATTCTCACAGTACTGGATAAATATGATAAGCTCAGAAATATTACTCTGATAGCATCACTGAGCTTTGTAAGATAATATCAGCCATCAGAATTAAGGACAGAATATTTTTAAGAAACAATTATTAAAGTTTTATTTGACAAAAATGACAAAAAATAATTGTCTAAGCTATTTTAAGAATCGTCTCAGTAGCTATTAGTATGTTCTGATAGCAGAGCTCCAGGAATTCCACGCCCTTTCAGCTCTATCTTTTCCTGTCTCCACCCATTTTCTTACGTGTACACCACTGTTTCCTAATGTTTAAATTTAATAATTTAATAGACAGACTTCTATTCCATGTTCATGGGTTTTGGTTACATACAACATTCAATATTTTTCAAGCCTATGAAAGAAGACTGAATCTCTTCAGTTCATGCGGAAAGACTTTTTTTTTTTATTTATTCCTATTTACACAAATATGCTCTGAGTATCCAGAGAATGGAATAAGTGCTGACAGAGATAATATAAAACAGGCTGATATTGTAGAAATATAGGGGATTAGGCAGTTTAATGATGTATCAAAGACTGTAGCTTGTAAGTCTGTTACATGTAGGATTAAATTCCTGGCAGGCCCCATCACTAGCAATATGACTTTGGAGGAGATAGTTAAAGTATGTGGAGTGCTGGACTTTGCCACTTGAAATTGAAAATGGTGAAAGTGATAAGGCCTTAAAATCCTACTACAAGGATCGAAATGGCCTACACAGCGCTAGCAAGATGGGTGCAGTGGAAAGAGATACTGTGGCCAAACCTGATGACTTGATTTCAACCCCAGGCATGCCCATGAGAGAAGGAAAGAACAAACTTCTTCAAACTATCCTCTGACCTCTACAGGTACATCACGGCATATGCACAGTGCACACACACAAACATACACACACTACATAGATATAATAAAAAAGCATACATAGACTAATCCCATTGCAAGCATTACATAAACACCCACTAAGCATTAATTAACAATCATTAATTATTTAAATTTTATGAACTAGATTTTATCAAAAAGTTTATGTTTGTAAAAACAATGGTTAACTTCTTCAGGTCTCAGTTTTCTGTTATATGGATGAGTTTTTATACACAATGAAAGATCAAATATACAGATCATCCATGAAAATAGAACTCTGGATCCCTTATATTCATCAGTCTGCAAAATCAGATATAAACTTCATCAATCAATTCAGAAAAAGCATAACTGTGTCACTGGCTCCCAGCTTCTTACCTGTTCGTAATTCCAACTCAAAACCCAACAGTGAAAAACCAAATAAGCTCCCCCAAAACCAAATTCAAGGTGAGCCTGCACTTTATAGCAAGGCCTTGTTTATAAATAAATGAATGAGTGCTATCCTACACGTTTTTTTTTTACCAGCATTATTTTGTAGAAATTAGACCCTAGAACACCATGGCCTTCAGGGCTTGAATGTTTTTGGACATGCTGTTTTGCTATCAGGCATATCCATATGATTCCAACACTATCAAATCAACTTTCTCACTGTAGTTGTGCCCACAGTGAACACACAATCTTCAACTACTTCACATATCCCAGCTGCTCAGTTTGTTTTTCCTTAGTCATCAACTATCTTCCTCTTCTCCATTTTCTGTAAACTACAGAGACCAGAGTTTTAGCAGTGAACACTCTTAGTAACTGCTAGGCCCATCTGCCTAGGAAAAGAATGGGTAAAGAAGTATGGTTTTAATTTTATTTCAGAGAAGAGCTCTCTTAAAACTGTCTTTCTGGGGCCAGTAAAACAGTCCAGTAGATAAAGGTGCTTGCTACTGAGCCTGACGTCCCTGAATTATATTCCAAGAACCCACAACAGTAGAAGAAAATAACAGATTCTAGCAAGCTGTCCTTACACATATGCACCATGGGACATGTATATGTCCGCAAATAGACACACACACACATTTGAAAGGAAATTGTCATCCTACTCTACCGTGAGAGTTCCACTTATACACAGCAGCCACGTACACAAGAAGAATGCTCTAAAATGAGAGGGTGAAACCACTGGGAAAACAGAACCATCTGGCATGTGTGTAAGTATTCTGTTTAGGTACAAAGCCGAGGGATGAATCCAGTTCCCTTAGAAATCATATCTCTAGAGGGCTAAGTGCTAGGAGAAGCCAGTGTAAGGGTGCCTGCTATAGTCCAAGGGGAACAGAATGAAGGGTGTTCTAAGACCATGCAACAGAAGCAAAAAAGCCAGCAGGCCTCTGAGGGCTGACCACTAGCTTGATTAAATCTCCATGTTACATCTCTGAGAGTTCTGAGTATTATCCTGATAAAATTCATCATTAAGTCCTAAAACTCAATAATAAAATGATGAGCAGTGTATATTCAAGACAAATTGGACTAGACTCATATAAACAACTAACATTCCTACAAAATGCTAAATGTGTTTTGAGATTACCGGTCTATCTAGTTCTCTCATGTCTTGTTGTAGGGGGTGGCTAAGTATTATTTCCTCATTAGGCTCAAGAAGCCACGGAGGATTAACAAGAGCCATGAACATCACCAAGAACAGTCTGTTTGGTTCAAGAGGCGAAAAGAAATCAACTCTGGAGCATGCTGTGGTCACCATGAATGGAAGCTACCAGGCCAGCTCACAAATTTTCTGAGTAGTCAAAGGACGTCAATAGAGTAATGATCACGTGGTCTGACTTGACGTCAGGAGATGGCTGAGCGCTTGGGTCTGATGGTGGCCGGTGGGCACTAGACACTCCCTGAAGCAGGCCACTGAGGCAGGCCCTACTCACCCTCCATGCTACCTCTCGCTTGTCTGCTTTGGCGGCCGTTAGCGGCTCGCGCCTCCCAGGCCTCTCCACCAGTCCAGCGTCCCCACTCCCAAAAGCCTCTTCACCTTCTTGGCCTGTCTGATGACTCTCCTCCTTCTTCTCTCTGCTTTGCCCAGTCGTCCCTCTCCCGACCCATCCCGGTCCTTCTCGTTGCTGTCTCGGACCCTAGATCAGCAGTCCTTGCAGGGAGGGACACCCTGTTTATTTCTCCGGCTTTACCCTGCTTCGCAGGACCCCTTCACAGCAAAACAAATGGAGATGAGGCAAAGGCTCTGCCTGCTGAAACATCCAGGAGGACCTTGAGACTGAGACGTTGGTCCAGTCATCTCTGGGATGTGGCAACTCTCAGCACCGGCTGTCTGGCCCCAGGGACACTATGACAGAAGACTGTAAGATATGTGTGCCTAGTTCAGTTTTGTCGTTAATTTAAGACGATTTTTGTTTTTTTACTGTTAGTACTGACAGACCTTAGCTAATAGAGAACAGGAAGCTGAATTCGTTAATTCATTAAATAGTCATTCTGTTTTCTGTGTCAGGATTAAAATAGGAAAAGGGATTGATTAATTCCGTCAAGCCATTTGTGTAAAGGTATGTGTCCAGCAAAATTTTTGAAGTGTTGTGTTTTTTTTTCTCATAAAACAGTGACATAAAGTATTTTTACCTAAAGTTTCTATCTTTTCTATGAATATATCCTATGACCTGAAACAGGCTTCAACGGAAGGTAGTTGGGTCTTAACACAGTCCACCAAATGCCTGCTTGAATGAAGACAGACATAAGTGTGTGAACAGGATGGTAGAAATGATAAGCTATCTAGAAAGGTTCTTTTCACCAGGATAGCAGTCTCCAGGAGACACTGGAAGCAGGTAGGTTGTCTGCCAAGATTCATCAGCACAAACTACTGTTCTCACAAGCCATCCAAAGAGTCATGCTTTCAGGTGGGAAGACAGTATCATGAAAAAGGAACAGGGACCAGCAAGACCGCAAGACTCTTCAGTTAATATGTTCAGGAACAGTCCAGAATGGACTCTCCATTTTCTGACTGTTCTTGCATTAGTTACTTAAATTGACGTGTTAACAATACAATATCAATCTTTAATACAATATCAGATTTTAAACTCAGTGAGTCATGTGCATCCCAGTAAAAGTATATTCGTGAGGATTCAAAATGTTTATGAAAATATCCAGATTTTTATAACAAAATGGAACCCTATCATCTGATAGAAAGTCATCACTGCCAACTTCTAATTCATTAGGGGCTGGAGATATTTCTCAGTGGTGGAGTGCCTGCCTAGCATGCATGAGGCTTTTTTAGTCTCAGAACCACCTAAACTGGGCATAATGACACCTTCTTCTAATCCCAGTACTCAGATAGAGGAGACAGAAGGATTAGAGATTCAGGGCCAGCCTTGGCTACATGAGGCTCTTTCTCAAAAAATAAAAAATAAAATAAAACTCATTGTCTCATCTTACTGTTTGAGAAAACAGCAAGAGTATGATCACCTTGATCTGTGCCTCTGCTGGTGAGCAGGTCATAACTGCAAAGAGGGATTTTCTTACCAATCCTGAAATTCCTCCTGATACCTTCATATGAGCAGCACATCCTCTTTGCTGGCCAACAGAGAGGTGGAAAGGAGCTCATTAGGCTTCACCATGTTTTCCTCAGCTTGTTACCATGGAATATGTGCTGCCTACAACCTCTATTTCCATTCATCAAGAGCAAGAAGGAAAGCAGACTGAACCCTTGCATCTTTGGTTCCCAGGTCTCTCTAGTTATTTATTTATTCAATTTGTTTCTTTTTTTATATTCTGTTTTTAACCTGCCATTTGTTATAAAGATCTCAGTCAAAAACAAAGTGTGTACGGGAAATACATTTTATATTTCTACATAGACAAGGCACTCTAGGTATTGGGAAGGAAAGCAGATTTTACAAAGCATTAGAGCAGAAAGAAGATCATTTCACGGCAACACTGAAAGTTAAAGAGTAGCACAATAAATTAATAGGACATAGAAGGAATAAAAAAGATGTTCTATACAATACTGTCAAGAATGAGAGCAAAAAAGAAACCAATGTATCTTCAAAGAACTAAAAATTCTAGTTAGCAGACCAACTCTTAATGGCGTGCTTCAAGAACAAAGTAGTACATGGGGGCTTGGAATGATGTGAGTTTAATACAGGTTATGGCAATCAGAAACATGTTCCATCCACTTATGTTCTAGTTGATTAGTCTTGTCATATGCTGGGTGGTACAAACCCATATTCCTAGCACTCCTGAGGCTAAGGCAGTATGTCAAGGTTATCCTTTGTTAAAAGGTGAGTTCAAGGGCTTGCTCAGGACCCGTAAGAACCTGTCTCAAAAACAAACAACTAAACTCAATCATCTGTTCTTTATGTCCCGACAATGCTTAGATGTCTCAAGCTTTAGATCTAGTTAGAACCTCTGGGTTCCTTTTAAATTCACCTTTGATTTATTTGGAGCCATTTTTAGGGTACCTCAATGCATCTCGCATCTGCCTGAGAGGATACTCTCAAACATCTTCCTTATTGAAAATGATACTGTTTAAGACAGACTAGGAAGATCATCAAAAGATGGTCAAAACTGTCTAATTTTATATGTGTGATATATCGATGTTTCAAAATAAGTTACTATTTTGGGAAAATACCCTCTAGCAATTGCTTACATAAACTAAGTTATCATAACAAATCAATGCATTCTAATTTTGAAAATAATCCTTGTTGACATATCTACAAATTACCTCTAATAGAGTCTTACTAATATGATATACTAACATATGATTTAAAATATTCAAAATCAGACCATTTTGTCCCTTCAAAAGTGACTCTTATAGTTCTGTTTAGGTGCTAAAGCCCTAAAGTACAACACAAATGTTCCTGTTGTCACCCTCTATGATTTGTAGTCATCTGTCCAGGAAAGTGACTTTGTCCTTCCATTCTAGCCCCTCACACACTGTTTATCATACGGTTTTGGGTCTGCGCCTGACCCATTTGTTTTGTAGACCTTCATCAGAAAATAGTCTGAAATCTTGGACAGTTCTTAGTAAAGACTGACTGAAAGAATATGATTTACATGTAATTAGTTCAGCTCCCTTAATAGATAGTATTATGCTTTTTATAGCACAGTTATGATGATTTTCTTCCTGAATTAGAGGAAACCTTTACCAGATGACATGCTCAGACTATATCACACTAAAGTGAGTTTTTTACTGTGTTCCATTATTCTTTCAAATATGTCAAATTATACTATTCTAAGAGGGCATATAAATGTATACAGCTACATGAAGCGGGTTATTGATAATAATGCCTATTATATCACTCAATGGTCCCTATGTAAGAAAGTGACATGGACAGAGTACATGGGGTTCTTTTTACTGTTATCTATTCTTGCTTTGTTATCTCTCTCTCTCCTGTGTGTGTGTGTGTGTGTGTGTGAGAGAGAGAGAGAGAGAGAGGGAGAGAGAGAGAGAGAGAGAGAGAGAGAGAGCGAGAGCGTGCCAGTATACGAGAAGAGATTATTGTGTGGAGAACAGGGACCATGAGGGTTGGGGAGGAGAGACAGCATAGGGCTAACAGTGGGAGACTAGGACAGTGGGAGCATAATACAGTATGACAGTCATAAGAAAACACATTATTTTGTGCACTAAGTAAAAGAATGATTTTTAAAATTTCATGATGTAGGAGACAGGCAATGGATTGTCAAGGGATGTAGGAGGTTAGAGCACAGTGTTCAAACTGGGCATCAGTGTAAATCATGTCTAAGACATGAGAGTCAAAGCACTTGACCAGGTAAGTCATAATGTCTGGGCATGACTATATCAGGGCTTCTACATTAGGCTAATAATCTGAGGTAGAAAAGTTGTCCTCAGTGTTGGCGGCCCACTCCTTGGGCTGGGATCCTGGACTGAGTAAATAAATAAATAAATAAATAAATAAATAAATAAATAAATAAAGTGAGTTGTTTTCATCTCTGCTTCCTGGCTGCAGAAATGATGAACCAGCTACTTCCAGCTCCTGATGCCACTGCCTTCTGGAAGTGTGGAATATAGTCTTAATCTATGAGCCAGAACAAACCTAAATTAAGTTCCTTTTGGTAAGCATTTTGCCACATCAAAGAGGAAAGTAACCAAATAACTAATATATACAAAGCAAGGATGTTTCTTGCCGACTTTGACTTATTATGAATGCCCAATTTTCTGTGTCATCTACACATGCACAAACATCCCATTAATGTCACAAGCCTCCTCATATTTTACAGTATCTGCATTTTTCGGTTATTCCTTTCATTTCTGGGAAGCAGGAACTTAGCACTCTGGTGTAAAACTTTCATCAGAACAGGTGCAGTATCAAGCCAGATAAAATCTCTGCATGGGCGGGAGAAAGGCTCATGAAGGCTTGTCTCAGCTGAGGAGCTGTTGGTAAGTGATGGCTGTGCCTGGAGGAATTGCCAGTGTTCTCCAAGGAAGAGGTCCTAGAGAGGCCACCATTCTCCTCAAGGCCCTACACCTGTGCACACAGAAGCAGCACCGAGTGTTCTCAGTGGGAAAGAATAAAACACAGCAAAAGTCTCCAAGTTAGGAAGAAACAGTGGGGAGGAAAGAGAGGAGGAGTTGGGGTGGAGGGGATGTGGGTTACACTTGATCAGAAGATATTGTATACATATACAAAACTCTCAATACTGTAGATCAATGGATATGCAACACACACATGTCATAAGCAAATCTCCTGAATTGTCTTTCAATCAAAATGATAAAGTGCTGAATGCAAATAGAAAAGCTCTTAGCTGTGCTATTGCAAAGATGGATGAGAACAGCCACTTGCTAATTTCTAAGTTTATTTGCAGCTGCTTCACTTTCCCAGAAAGGTTTTGAGCAATAACCACAGCAGTCTCCACAATGAACTATTTACTGATCACTATCATAAATCAGGCAGGGCACTTTGCTGTTCTCAGATCTCTTTGATGAATAGTTCTTACCTCATTTTCATAGCCATTGTGACTTGGATCACATAACTTGCCCAGAGCCACACAGTTAGTTATGAATGGCATGATATTCAAACCCAACTGTGACTGAAATCTGCACATTTCACAAGAACTTACTTGGCTTATTTTATAGGAATGTATGAATGATTATTACTGTCAGCTAACTAGTTATTGGTTTTGCCACATTTATTTTTTCTCCAAGACATCAGCAAAGCAAAATGGTCATAATAACCCTATAGGAGTAGGTGAAAAAGAATGAGAATAAAATCACCTTTTCATCAAATGAGGCTCCTGCTAAGGAATAGATATGGTAGTGGTTAAGTATCATTGGAGTTGTACTGGATCTAGAATCTCCAGGAAACACACTTCTAAGTGGATCTGCTAGAGAGTTTTTGGAAAGGTTCAGATGAGGAGGAAAGACACATGCTAATTATGGATAACACTGTCCCACAGGTTGGATTCTTAGGACAAATTAAAAGGAAGCTGAGCTGGGCACCAGCACTCATCATTCACTGCTCCATTACTTCAAACACAGTGTGACTCACTGCCTTATGCTGCATTTTACATGCTTTTCTAGGATGGACAGTATCCTTCCTCAAACTATGAGCCAAATAAATCCTTCCTCTCCTAAGTAGTTGTTGTTGTTTCCTTTGCCACAGCAAGAGAATAGTGACTGATACAGAAGAAAAAACCAAGGGATTACACTCCACAAATCTAGCAAAGGCATTATGTACAAAAGAGCAGGTGGGTGTGGGGAAAATACCAGAGAAAGCTACCAACTGTGGAAAAGTTGACAGCACCATGAAGTCTGGGAGGGTCCAGAATGTAAGAAGCTCATATGCATCGTTTCATTCTGCAATGGTAATAGCATTTCACACATCCATCAGAGAAGCGAATTGTCAAGGATTTGCCCATTATCTTCCATTTTCAGAGACTGCACTCTGCTTGCTATATGTTGGAACCATTTGGGGGTTTTGTAGAGTTCAGTATCATTTCAACCAAGACTCCAAAAATACCCCTAAATTCTGAATAGATTCTTTACTCTTATATGTGTAGAACCAACCCCCTCCCGCATGCATCCTTCTGGGTAAGGGTTAAAGAAAGTGTCCTGAATCCACCTAACTGAATGTGGAGCAGAACTTCATATGAGGGTTTCAAAGAAACAGAAATGTGAGGAAAGAACCCAAAAGCAGAAGGTACCTGAATGTTTCTTTTAAAACCTAGGAATATGCCAACACTCAGAGGAAGTTGTTTAACCCACCACAATACAGTAGAAATTGCAACAAAATGATTACAAAAAAAATATGATGTAGCCTCTCTCCATGGCTAAGTCTCTCCCAGACTTAGAAAAGCAACAAGCAGGCAACAATGTTGAGGGAGATCAACAATGTTGAGGGAGATAAACAATGTTGAGGTCTGCACAGTGCCCTTTGTGGTCCACTTCCTGAGCTGGCACATTTCCCAAGAACCATCCTGATCTGTGGCCCTGGAGATCAGCACTGCTTTGTGAGCAGCAGTGTGGAAGGGAGTAGAAGACCAGCACAGATCAGGGAGGAGCAGGAAAACCAGAGGACTGAATCATCTGGGACTGAGATCTCTACCTACAACTCCAGAGACCTACCACCATCAGAGACCTGCTAACACTAAAGTCAACCATTGGCCAGAGGTCAGCACAAGAACACAAGCAAAAAAATCAAGGCCATACGACACCACAAAACCCAGCTATCCTACCTCAGCAAGCTCCGAAGATACTGTCACCCCAGAAGCACAAGAAAACAATTTTAAATCTGAGGTTATGAAAATGATTAAGGCCTTAAAAGAAGAAAATATGGGAATCCAAGATGGCAGGTGCTAAAAACACACTGTGTCTGATGAACAGGACAGCAGTGACTGCACAGCGACTAACAGACTTTCAACCAAAAATTAATCAAAAGAGGTGGGGAACTTCACTTCATACTCATCAAAGAAAAAGTCCACCAAGAAGATATCACAATCCTGAACATCCATGCCTCAAATGCAAGGGCACCCACATTTGTAAAAGAAACATTAATAAAACTTAAACCACACATATATCCGCAGACACTAGTAGTGGGAGACTTTAACACTCCATTCTCATTAAAGGACAGGTCAACAAAAATGAAACTAAACAAAGAAACAATGACACTAACAGATGTCATGACTCAAATGGACCTAACACATCTATAGAACTTTTCACCCAAACACAAAATAATTTACCTTCTTCTCAGTACCTCATGGAACCTTCTCCAAAATAGACAAACTAATTGGTCACAAAGTAAGCCTCAACAGATACAAGAAGATTGAAATAATTCCTTGTATTCTATCAGACCACTATGGACTAAAGCTGGACCTCAACAACAACAGAAATAACAAAAAAGGCTACCCATACATGGAAACCAAACAACTCTACTCAATTACAACTGGTCAGGGAAGAAATAAATTAAAGTCTTTGTAGAATTCAATGAAAATGAAAGAACAACATACCCAAACTTATAGGACACAATGAAAGCAGTGCTAAGAGGAAAGTTCATAGCATAAAGTGTCCTCATAAAGAAATTCAAAACATTTCAGACAAGCTACTTAATGGCTCACCTGAAAGCCCTAGAGGAAAAAAAGAAGCAGACACTTGTAAGAGGAGTAGATAACTGGAAATAATCAAACTCAGGGCTGAAATCAATAAATTAGAAAATAAAAGAACAATACAAAGAATAAATGAAACAAAAAACTGATTTTTTGAGAAAACCAAAAGGACAGACAAACACATAGCCAAACTACCTAAAAGGCAGACAGACACTATCCAAATCAACAAAATCAGAAATGAAAGGGGGACATAACAACAGATACTGAGGAAATCCAATCAATAAGTCTTAGTTCAAAAGCCTATGTGCCACAAAATTTGAAAATCTAAATGAAATGGACAAATTTCTTCATTGATTCCACTTACCATAGCTAAACCAAGTTCAGGTAAACAAATTAAATAGCCCTACATCCCCCAAGGAAATAGAAACAGTCATCAAAATTCTGCCATCCAAAGAAAGCACAAGACCAGATGGTTTCAGCACAGAATTCTTCCAGACCTTCAAAGAAGAGCTAATGCCAGTCCTCTTCAAACTGTTCCACAAAATAGAAACAGAAGGAACATTACCAAACTCATTCTATGACACCACAATCAGATACCTAAACCACACAAAGCCCAACAAAGGAAGAGAAGTTCAGACCAATCTCTCTTATGAAAATTGATGCAAAATTACTTGATAAAATACTAGCAAATCGAATCCAAGAACACATCAAAGATATCATCCACCATGACCAAGTAGGCTTCATCCCAGGCATGCAGGGGTGGTTCAATATAAGGAAATCCATCAATGTAATCCACCATAAAAACAAACGGAAGGAGAAAAAAAAACACATGATAATCTCCTTAGATGCTGAAAAATCATTTGATAAAAATCCAACATTTGTTCATGTTTAAAGTTCTGGAGAGATCAGGGATACAAGACACATACCTAAACATAGAAAAGGCAATATAGATCAAGTTTATAGCCAACATCAAACTAAATAGAGAAAAACTTAAAACAATCCCATTGAAATCAGGGACAAGGCAAGGCTGCTGACTCTCTCCATATCTCTTGAACATATTACTTGAAGTCCTTTTGAGGGCAATAAGACAATTAAAGGAAGTCAAAGAAATTCAAATTTGGGAAAGAAGAAGCCAAAGTATCACTATTTGCAATGATATGGTATATATGAGTGACGCCAAAATTTCTACCAAAGAATTACTTCAGTTGATAAACACCTTCAGCAAAGTGCCTAGATACGAAATTAACTCAAAAAATCAGTAGCCCTCCTATATATAAGTCAAAACGGGTTGAGAAAGAAATTAGGGAAACAATACCTTTCACAATAGCCACAAAAACATAAAGTATCTTGGTGTGACTCCAACCAAGCAAGTGAAAGATTTGTATGAAAAACAAATTCAAGTCTCTGAAGACAGAAATTGAAGAAGATATTAGAAGATGGAAAGATTTCCCATGCTTATGATTTGGTAGGATTAACATAGTAAAAATGGCCATCTTACCAAAAGCAATCTACAGAGAAATTGTGGTGCATTTACACAATGAAATACTACTCAGCTATTAACAAGGAAATCATAAATTTTCAGGCAAATGGATGGAACTAGAAAAGATCATCCTGAATAAGGTAACCCAGAAACAGAAAGACAGGCATGGCATACACTCACTTATAAGAATATATTTGCCATATAATATAAGATAGGCATCTATCGACCTAAAGAAGGTAAACACTGTGAAGGACTCTAGGGAGGATGCTTAAGTCTCATTCAGGATGATAAACATGATAGACACCAGAAGAAGTGGAAGAGAGGAAACAGAATAGGAGCCTACTATAGATGTTTCTCTGAAAAGCTCAACCCAACAGTGCATTGAAGCAGATGCTAATCTTACTGACCTTGAAAGAAAAATTCTCAACTTCATATGGAATAACAAAAAATCCAGGATAGCCAAAACAATTTTGTACAATAAAAGAACTTCTGGTGGTATCAACAGCCCTGATCTCAGTCTGTATTACAGAGCAATAGTAATAGAAACTGCATGGTATTACCATAGAAACAGAAGACTTGCTCAAGGGAACCAAATTAAAGACCCCAAAATAAATCCACTCCAAAGGGCACTTGATTTTTGACAAAGAAGCCAAAACTATACAATGGAAAAAAGAGAGTATCTTCTGTAAATGTTGCTGATCTAACTGGATGTCTGCATGCAGAAATATGCAAAGATACCCATATTTATCACCCTTTAAAACTCAAGCCCAAGTGGATCAGAGATTTTGACAAACAAACAAACAAACAAACAGGGACTCTAAATCTATGAGAAGACAAAGTGGAGAAAAGTCTGGAACTCATTGGCACAAGAGACAACTTCCTGAACAGAACACCAACAGCACAGGCTCTGAGATCAACAGTTAATAACTGGGAACTCATGAAACTGAAAACGTTGTAGAAGTCAAAGGACTCTGTCAATAGAAAAAAAATGGCATCAGATAGTTTGGGGAAAGATTTACATCAGACAGAGAGTTAATATCCAAAATATACAAAAAACTTAAGAAATTAGACAACAACAAATCAAACAATCTACTTAAAAATGGGGTACAGAGCGAAATTGAGAATTCACAGCAGAAGAATATTGAATGGCTGAGAAGCACTTAAAGAAATTCTCAGTGTCCTTAGCCATCATAGAAATGCAGTTCAAAAGGACTTTAAGATTCCAACCTACACCAGACAGCATGGCTGAGATCAAAAACTCAAGTGACAACACATATTGGAGAGGATGTGGAGGAAGTGGAATCCTTCTCCATTGCTGATGGGAATGTTAACTTGTGCAAACATTTTGGAAATCAATCTGGGTATTTCCTAGAAAATTAGGACGAGATCTACCCCAAGACTCATCTATACCACGCTTGGAAAAATACCAAAAGATGTTCTGCCATGCAACAGGGACATTGTTCAACTATGTTCATAGCAGCTTTATTCATAATAGTCAAAAACTGGAAACAAGTTAGATGTCCCTCAACCAAAGAATGGATACAGAAACTGTGCTACATTTACACAATAGAATACTACTGAGCTATTAAAAATAAGGAAATCATGAAATTTGCAGGCAAATGGGTGGAACTAGAGAAGATCATCCTGAGTGAGGTAAGTCAGACACAGAAAGACACACATGGGTATGTATTCACTTATAAGTGGATATTAGACCCAAAGTACAGGATAACTGTACCACAAACCACAGACCCAAAGAAGCTAAGTAAGAAGAGGGCCAAAGAGAGGGTGCAGGGGAAATAAAATGGACAGCAGAAAAGAATGAAGAGAGGGAACTGGGTAGGAGAGATGGAATGGGAAGGGAAACAAGGGTGAGGATCAGATATAGGCAGAAGGGGTTTTAGAGGGCTGGGAACAAGGAAGGAACATGAGGACAGGTACATCTCTTTGACAAACTGGAGGTCTGCAACAGTGTAGACTCCTGGGAAGATCTGGGTGTAACTATAGCTGAGACTCCTAAGGTGCATGTGGATAGGTACAACATGAAGACCGAAGTGGACGAGTGGAGGTAGGGGAACAACCACCCACCCACAAAACCTTTGACCCAGAATCTACCCTGCCTACAAGAGGTGCAGGCATAAAGAGGAAACAGAGATCGAGGGAATGTCCAACCAATGATTTACCCAACCTGAGACCCACTCCATGGTGGAGAGCCAGCTCCTGACACTAATAATGATACTTTGTTATGCTTGCAGACAGGAGCCTAACACACCTATTGTCCTGGAGGCTCCACAGAGACGTGAATCAAGACAGATGCTGTCACTTGCAGCCAAGCATGGGGCAGACTTACAGAGACTGAGACATCAACTAAGGAACATGCATGGTCTGGACCTAGGCCCACTACACAATGTGGCTGAAGGGCAGAGTGGTCTTCATGTGGGTTGCCTGGTCAGTGGAGGATGTGGGAGTGTGGGCTCTTTTGGCTACTTTTGGATCACTTCAGCCTGGCACGGCTGCCTTGCCTGGCCTCATTAGATGAAGATATGCTCAGTCCTGATGTGACTTGATGTGCTGGGGAGGGTTGATATTGCGGAGGAGTCCCCTTTCCTGGGGAGAAAGGAAGAGAGGAAGGGGAAAGGAGGGGGAGAGAGGACTACTGGAAGGAGAGGAGGAACGGGGCACCCTTGGGATTTAAAGTAAAAAAAAAACTTAAATAAAATAAAAATTTTAAATTAAATCAATAAAAATTACAAATAAAATAAAATACACGGAAAGGTAACAAGCACTGCAGGAACTTTGTTGTACCTGCTGGCCTTCTGGAGTGGGATGGAGGACTCCTGAGATGCTAGGAGCATTCAGAAAAGCTGCCTGATTACAGAGCCCACAATGCATGTGTCTGCGGCATTAGATGCTGAGCAACACAGGACAGAAAACAAATCACTTCCATTGACGTGGGGAGGGGAGCGGAGCTCTGCAAGTACTCTGAGATGAGTGAGCACCAAAGATATGAAAAAAATGTTAAACATATCTCAGCCTAATCTTAATCAACTAGATATAGTTGTATAGCCATCGGTCATAATTGGTGTTCAAGTGACCAATAAAATTAAGTTACACTTGTCATTTGAATGACTGGAGAATTCCTACCCAGAGAGCCACTCTGTCTCTCTTCTTTCTCTCTCTCCTCTCTCCTTTCTCTCTTTTTCTCTCTATGTAATATATATCTATTTAAGGTAAATACATATAATTTTCAATATTCATATTTTTATTTTGATTACTGTCGCAAATTTAGTTCATAATTCCAACAACATATTATACCAAAGTCAACGTGATTCATTTTAAACTGTAACGTTTCTCTCAGCACACATTTTTCTATCTCCGGATCATCAAAAGCTAAGTTTCAACATCAGCAAATTCATTCCCATTCCTTTTCTCTTGCTTCAATCTGAGACTAATTCAAATTATCATACTTAAACTTTATACATTTTACAAAAGGAATCTATGGTTATTATCCTTAATGACGCTTCCGTGGTGTCAGCCCAAGCAGTGACTACTGCCACTTGTCTTGTTTGCCCTTCAAATTTTCTTTCTGCCAAAACATGTGATTGCCAAGTTAATTATAATCTAGAATTCTCATTAAGTTTATGCACATGTGTTACATTACAGTCTTTAATATTTTAGCATAACATTTAAAATAAAAAATATTTCTATTCCAATAATATATTTTCCATTAGACTTTAATAAATTAGATATACACACCTAATGATTTTTCTGCTTCTCAGAATATAACAGTGAAATTTTCTAAATAATGAGAAGCCCTTTCTGCTTCGAATGAACATAGTGTATGCCAGGTTTGAGTCTCAAGACAATTTTTACAACCAAATCATCAGACCCCAAAATAAGTTTTTACTATAGAAATGTCACTTACTTACACAGGGAGCACTTGCAAGACCTTTGTCTCGTTAATTATTCTTGCTAATGATATGGAGATTCAAGACTAGCTCCTGATTTTCATATGTCAAGGACCCTTTATATCTGCTTATCATAACGTATTAAAAGTCATATTTATCTATCATCTATCTATCATTCTATCATTTATCTCCATATCTATAATCTATCTATCTATCTATCATCTGTCTATCTATCTGTCATGTATTTAAAGCTGGGGAGATGATTCAGTGATGAAAAACATTGACTGCTTTTCCAGAGGACCAAGCTTCAATACTCAGCGCTATTTGGAAGCTCGCAGCCATTTGTAATTCCAGTTTCCTGGAATTCAATGCCCTCCTCTGGCCTCTGTGGACACTATGCATGTGGTGCACACACACACATTGGGGAGTGGGGTGCTAGGGAGGGCCTAGGAGGAGAGAGGGCAGAGGGCTAGGATCAGGCTATAAAGTGATTAAATAAATAAGTGCAAAAACCAATAAATATGAATGAATCTAAAAAAGAAGATATTCACTTATTTATTTTCATTAAATTTTATATTAGCTTATTTACTTTACGTCAAGAGATGCCTCTCCTCCCAATCCCTCCCACTTCATCTCCTTTCCCCATCCCCTCTCAGTGTCTCCCCATGGAGAGCCCCCATCTCCCCTTATTAACCTTCCCCAGCACATCAGGTAACATCAGGACTGCACTTATCTTCATCCCTGAGGCCAGGGAAGGCAGCTCTGCTAGAGGGAAGTGATCCAAAGCAGACAATAAAGTCCACGTTAGAAATAGCCACCCCACTCCAATCCCCATGCATGCTCTTTAGTTGATGTCTCAGTCCCTGAAAGCCCCCATAGGACTGGGTTAGTTGTCTCTATTGGTCTTCATATGAGGTTCCTGTCCCTTCCAGGTCCTTCCAACTTTCCCCCAGCATTTCCACAGGACCCCCAGAGCTCTGCCCCATGCTTGGCTGCAAGTTTCAGCAGCATCTGCCTTGATTCACCGCTTGTTGGAACCTCCCATACAACAGGCACGTTAGGCTCCTGTGTGCAAGCATAGCAAAGTATCATTATTAGTGCCACTGTCTAGCTCTCTACCATGGGGTGGGTCACAAATTGGGCCAATTATTGTTTGGACTTTCCCTCTATCTTTGTTCCTTCATTATCCATACACTTGTTATAAGCAGGGTATTTTTGGATCACAAGTTTTGTCAGTGGATTGTTTATCCCCTCCTTCTACTAGTGCTGCCTGGCTAGGAGTTGTCTCTTTAGTCTTCATGTACCACCCTGTTAGGAGTCTACAGTCACAATCATCCTCCCAGGAACCTTCCCTGTAGCAGACCTCCCTCTTGACAAAGGGATGTCTCTCCACAGTTCCCCTTCTTGTTTCCAGCCCTCACACCTCCATTCCCATTCACTCCAAATCTGAACCCTACTGCTGTTTCCCTCCCCATTCCATCTCGTACCCAGTTCCCTCTCTTCACCCATTTCTGCTGTCTATTCTATTTCCCCTTCTGAGTAACATCACTGCACCCTAACTTGGGCCCTCCTTCTTACTTAGCTTCTTTGGGTTGTGGCTTGTAGTATGATTATCCTGTACTATAGGTCTAAAGTGAGTACATGTGTGTCTTTCTGGGTCTGAATTACCTCACTCAGGGTGATCTTTTCTAGTTCCATCCATTTGCTTGACATTTTCATAATTTCCTTATTTTTAAAAGCTGAGTAATATTCTATTGTGTAAATGTACCACAGTTTCTGTATCTATTCTTCGGTTGAAGAACATCTAACTTGTTTCCAGCTTTTGACTATTATGAATAAAGCTGCTATGAACATAGTTGAACAAATGTCTTTATTGCATGGTGGAACATCTTTTGGCTATTTTCCCAGGAGTGGTATAGCTGGGTTTTGAAGTAGAGCTATTTCTGATTTTCTAAGAAATCCCCAGATTGATTTCCCAAATGTTTGTACAAGTTTACACTCTCACCAGCAACGGAGGAGGGTTTCCCTTTCTCCACATCCTCTCCAGCATGTGTTGTAACTTGAGCTTTTTATCTTATCCATTCTGTCTTGTATAAGATGAAATGTTAGAGTCCTTTTGAACTGCATTTCTATGATGGCTAAGGACACTGAGCATTTCTTTAAGTGCTTCTCAGGCATTCAATATTCTTCTATTCTGAATTATCAGTTTATCTCTGTACCCCATTTTTAATTGGATTATTTGGTTTGTTGTGTCTAATTTCTTAAGTTCTTTGTATATTTTGGACATTAGCCCTCTGTCAGCTGTAGGATTAGTGAAGATTTTTTCCCAAACTGTGTGCCATTTTTTTCTATTAACAGAGTCCTTTGACTTATACAATGTTTTCAGTTTCATGAGTTCTCAGTTATTAATTGTTCATCTCAGAGCCTGTGCTGTTAGTGTTCTGTTCAGGAAGTTGTCTCTTGTGCCAATGAGTTCCAGACTTTTCCTCACTTTGTTTTCTAATATATTTAGAGTCTCTGGGTTTATGTCAAAATTTTTGATCCACTTGGACTTGAGTTTTGTGACGGGTGATAAATACGGACAAATACAGAATATTTTCATATTTCTGCATGCAGACATCCAGTTAGATCAGCAACATTTACAGAAGATACTTTCGTCTTTTCATTATACAGTTTTGGCTTCTTTGTCAAAAATCAAGTGCCCTTTGGAGTGGATTTATTTTGGAGTCTTTAATTTGGTTCCACTGGGCAAGCCTTCTGTTTCTATGGCAATACCATGCAGTTTCTATTACTATTGCTCTGTACTACAGACTGAGATCAGGGATGTTGATACCATCTGAAGTTCTTTTATTGCACAGAAGTGTTTTGGCTATCCTGGGTCTTTTGTTTTTTCCATATGAAGTTAAAGGGTACTTTTCTAAACCTGTAAAGAATTGTGTTGAAATTTTGATGGGAATTTCATTGAATCACTGTAGATGGCTTTTGACAGGATGGCCATTTTTACTATGTTAATCCTACAAACCCATGAGCACGGAAGATGCACTAGGTGTTTCTATTTATATAAAAATGCCATGGAATCAACCAATGAGGTTTGGAGATGGAGAGAAAGAGAGAGAGACATGTAGGGGAGGAGGCGCCTGACAGAGAGAGGTGAGAAAAGCAAGAGAAGAGCAAAAAGAGATGGAGGGAAGGGGAGTGGCCGACAGGTCACTATGTACCTGGCCCTGATGATGTCATAGGATGCAGGTACTGTCATAGGACTTTATCAGGACCCTAAAGGTCCCTAAGGGAAGGCCAGTTGAATTGCCTGTACAAATAACACTAGGATGGGTTGGTACTCATGGTGGAGTCTTCCCTTCTCTAAAGAGAAGATGAAGGGAGATTGAGGGAAGAGAGTGTGAGGGTAGAAATGGAAGGAGAAAAAGGAGGTGGCTGAGATCAGAATTTAAAGTGAATAAATAAATAAGAATTTAGAAACTATAAAAAGATGAATATTCTTCTTAAATTGTGAAAAACCATGATTGCCCCCTTCTTTACATGCCAGGTATCTTTGTATTTAGCTAATGTTCTTTTGTGGCATTTGTGAACTCTTTGCGTCTCATTTCCATTAATCTGCAGTCACTTGTAAGAGGAAAAATGAATCATAGCAAGACCCAAATACTCTGGCTAAATATTTATCCTAATAAACAATAGTTTAAAATAATTTTTTGAGACAGGATGTCAACTGTGTATCTCAATCTGGCCTGAAAGTTACTATGTAGACAAATTTGCTATGTGAACTCACATAGATCTTTTTGCCTCTGCCTCCCAAAGGTTAGAACTAAAGGCGCAAGTCACCAACAACTGCTTTGTTCTACATATTTTAATTCACTTGTCTATGTAATAACCACACTAATTATCTTTGAGATTATTTACAATATAATTTTTATACTTAAGTAAACAAAAGGTATATTTGCTTGGAATAATCACTGCTGATAGTAGTAGAGAAAGATGTGGAATCCAGCCAGGCAAATGACCGTCTCTGTTAGTCAACAGACTACACCTCCCATATGTATGGAAAAACACAGACCTTTAGAATTTATTTATGCTCTCAGTTTAAGTGTTTTGTTGTTCTTACTGTGTCTTTGTTTTTAAAACCAACTGGACCTTGAAGAACTAGAAATAAAGCATACATTTCATGAAAACTACCAGAAAAGAAGTGTAGAATCAAAAGCAGCTGAACGTTTTTGAAGGACATTTTTCTCAAATCTCTAGAGAACAGGTCACACGGAAGGCCTGATGATGGAAGTATTTACTGCCTGAGTCAGGTTTCCTAGAAAATGAACAGCTGTTATTTCATATGAAAGTGTGACTAGGTTTTTGCACACAGGTAGAGTTGTAAACACCAGGAACCTATCCCCAGCAAAACTACTGCTCCTGCTTTGATACTGTATTCATGAGAGAGGTACACTTTGATAGTTACTCAGGATTATAATACATTATCTTCTTTGAGAAGTGGTTAGTGTGTGTGTGTTTGTGTGTGTCTGAGCCAGATGTTCTATGCACAGGTTGCGCTACAGCTGTGATTCTCACACCTTTCTCCCTCCCGCATCTGCTTTCTATCCACTACAACCTTGCAAGCATCTTCATTCCCACTCACTCACAGAGAAGTCTTTCAAGCAGAAGGAATAATTAAACACGGCAGCATGTGCCAGGGCAGCTGTGTAGAATGACAGCTCCTGAGGAAGGTACCTGTGGACACCCTTTAGCCATCACAGCCACATGTGTACACATTGACCCACATGCATGTGTGTGGGTGCACACACACACACACACACACACACCACATACATATGCACATGCTGCAATAAGTAAGATAATAATAATAATCAAATAATTCTGTGCATAGCTGTAGTAAGACCTAATTTTCCTGATTTAAAGACATGATATTCCTACTAAGGCATAAAATTATTAATGGTATCATTAGGCATTTAAGACAATTCCTTTTAGTTAAAAGAAGTTTCCCAATTATATTTACATTGTTACCATTGATTTGTAGCTGACTGTTAACTCATGAAATTAACTTTTAGGTATAAAAATAATTTATTTTATGTAACATGTAGCTTAAAATGAGAAACAATTTCTCCAATATGGTCTGCAGCACAGCTATTTAAAGCAACAATTCTCTTTAGAACAGGAAGACACTTGCAAACCGGAGTCATCTATTTACTCAATAAATGTTTGTTTAGCTATTTGCCAAATATTTGGATTTCAATGAACAACTCAGAAAGCCCTGTTGTGATGGAATTTGTATTAAGGTTGAGAGATAATCCACTCACAAATAGAGACACAATCTCGAAGACTCAGGAGACAATTCAGAGAGGGCAGGAGCTAGAGGAAAGCGGTCAGGTGTTACTTTAGACATGTCGTTAGGAAGGCTTCTTGGGGAAGGTGTCCTTTAGCAGTCGGGTAGGGAGCGTAGTAATAAACGTATCTGGGGTGGAGTATTGTCAGTTAAGTGAATTACAAAGACTATGGCCCAAAGGAAAGAGAACGTGACTGGTTCTGGTGTTTTATGTATTTATTCTTGTAGCAGAAGGCAAAACTTTCAGCAAAACAAATATATGCATTCAAATTTCCTGGACTTTGAGGAGAGGTAAGGTGATGAGCAGATAGATCATGTAAAATGTTACCTCTACGACACCAAAAAATAAGAAGGTATTGACTTTACCAGGCAGGTCCCTGAAACACATAGTGTTAAGTCTAACCAGGGGCCAAAAGGAGTAGCCAATTGTTAGAGAAAAGCACTAACTGCCAGAATGGAGCCGACAAGAGCTCGAACAATAAAGAAAGTGACAAAGTTGTAAAATAATAGGACAGCCATTAATAGGTGAGCATTTTAGACAGTGCAACCCCACAGCTGAAAGCTACCAGGAGGCAGTGACCCCTGCCTGAGTGGGGGGTGCTGATATACAGGGTCTTATTATTATTTTTTTTTAGAGTAGGTTATCACATGCTATGAAGAGGCTGTGTGACAGTATCTTTCATTCTTATGGAAATGGTTGCTTAACAGTCTTCCTTCCATTTTGGCGCCTGTCTCCTAAGAATCTCATAACTTAGTGCAACTTTGTGTTAGACTGACATCGTCCTGTTCCATATTGCTGAAACCTGTATGAGGGAGAATGGGAACAAAAAATTTAGGTATGGCAGAAAATTGAAGTGGTGGATCTGGGAATGAATGGGTGAGCAAAACATTAGAAAATAATGTCAAATAACCACAAGTAGCTGAACCAAGAACTCTGCAGCTTTGGCAGGGTAGCTGGGACCAAGTCACTGAGAGGTGGAGTGTTTAGATTTTACTCCAGTCATGATAAGGGGGAAAAGAAACAGCTGGAAGGTTATGAGCAGGAGAGGAAAATGTGCTTCTATTTTAAAAGGAACAATATGGCAAGTGTGTTCAAAGTGAGAATTAGGGTGTCAAGATATGAAAGCCTAGAACAGAGGAAGTAGCACCTTTCCAGCGTATTGTGGCCAAAGCGTCTTTGAGCTGCAGAGGGTAATAAATGATTGGACACTCAATGAATATTTAAAGAGAAAGTAACAGTAACGGGATTTTTTTTTGGAAAGTTCATGTAGTTCATACAAATAAAAATCCAGTATGACTATCGATTATCTGAAGGGGATCATTGTTTTGTTGTTATTAATCTCATTAACAGAGAAACTTTTTATTTAGACCTATCGAACACAGAGAGAATAATAGGGGTACACACCTGTCATCCTATCCCCTTGGAGACTGATTTTCAGGCTAACAAATTTGAGGAAGTCAGCCTGAGCTTTGTGGTACGACCTTACCTCAGGAGACAAAATATATATATATATATATATATATATATATATATATATATATATATATATATATATATATATGGAACACCTAATGGAAACCCAAGAGGAGATGTTGCATTCCAGCAAAAAAAGAATGCTTGTGCTAGAATTATAAATTATTGTGCCAGGATAAAAACCATAGAAATAAGCTAAATTAACTCAAAAGAGCAAACATAAAGATTAAAAGAAAGAAAAAAGAAAAAAACCCCAAAGCATACTCATA
The DNA here is from genome assembly GCA_028658305.1 of Pachyuromys duprasi. Lineage (NCBI taxonomy): Eukaryota > Metazoa > Chordata > Mammalia > Rodentia > Muridae > Pachyuromys > Pachyuromys duprasi. Next base: position 20,126,869 of record CM053764.1, on the reverse strand, counting down.
CTATTGTTCTTGAAATATTGAGGAACTTAAGAAGAGTTTATAAAAGGGCCCAGGAATGGATTAAGAAGGAGGAGGAGGAGGAAGAGAAGGAAAAGGAATGGCAAGGAAGACTAGGAAGCAAAAGAAGTCATGAAGGCTTTGGCATAAAGGTTTCCCAAATCTTTCTCACCAGCTAAAGGCTCTTTAGGGTAGTGGTAGACCCTAGCTGATTCCTTGGAAGTGTACCCTTCAGGAAAATATTAGAAATCTGGCCTTCCTGTCACTCGCTTTGCTTCCTGGCTGCCATGTGTTGAACAGAGTTCTTCTGCCACGTGCTTCTGTCCTGAAGTGTTGGCTCAACACAGTTCCCAAAGTGATAGTGCAACCGCGGAGTGAAACCCAGAAGAACCGAGATAAATCTGTCTCTCCGTTTTTCTGTACTTTGTCACGGTGACAAAAAATGTTTCTGTGGACAGAAAACATGTGACCGACTGTATCACGTGCTTTTCCCAGGTCCATAGTTCTGTAAGGTCATAACTGCAGGATCACATCAGTGAAGAATGCAGTGTGAAAAGAAGAGAAGGATGTTAAATGGAACACGCACGCAAGCCAACATTCCTGAGGTGCATTGTAGAGGAGAGTGTGACATAAAGAAGGTGTTAGTAAGTCGGGGAAACATCACAGCACAATGTGAATGATAAGGGAAGCGGGGGGGGGGGACGATGGCGGGGGGGGGAGAGTAAAGATCGATGGTTCCCCAAGATCTCCTCATGACAACTGTAATTCCCATTCTAGGGGATACGACACCCTCTTCTGGCCTCCTTCAGCACTGCGCACACATGCTGCTCCTTCATATGCGGCAGCTACCAGTGTAGCTCAGCAGTAGAGGTCTTGCTTGGTATGCACAAAGTCCGAAGTTTAATAGTAAACACTGAGGGAAAATAATCAACAAGTTGGAAATAATTTACTTTGGCTGACATAAAACTTTTAGAACAGCTTATGCATAATGCGCAGATAACTATGTCTAGGGTCCTAGGTGTTCAACAAATATTTCAGACATACATTAAATGTCTATAAACAGACACAAGCTGAGATGAATACAGAGGAGAGCGGGATAAAAAGGATTAACTTTACAGAGTTTAAGTTCCATAAATGATACAGAAAACTAAGAAATTGTATCTATAAAAATGTAATAGTTACTTTGGATAGGAAAAGAAGAATTTAATCATAGGTAATCTGTACTTGGTTAATCGATTAAAACATTATAAATGTCGTTGGCATTTTTTAATTTTTAAACAATTAAGCTCACACTGAAAAACCTGAAGTAAACTACGGAAAGCCAATAATACATACAGAAAACAAAAGAAAAAAGGAATAAAAAGCCATGGAAAAGAGAAAGAAGAGGTATATGGGAAGAAGGAGAATTGGAAAATGATGTGATTTATTATAATCTCAAAAAACAAAGACATAATTAAAAGTTTGAAGAACCGGGGAAGAGAAACGGTTTAGCAGTTAACAATCAAAAGTTCAGACAGTCCTTGAAGAAGACCCATATTTGATTCCCACCAACCGCAGAGTGCTCACAACCATCTGTGAATCAGGTTCCTGGGAACCCAATGTTCTCTTTTGGCCTTCACAGGCACCTATACTCATGTACAGGCAGACAGATAGGCAGGCAGACAGACAGACAGACAGACAGACAGACAGACACACACACACACATAGAGTTAAAAACAAAACAAATCTTTACAAAGCATAGGAAGAATGAGTTAGAATGTTCGTTCTGAATATTGCGTTCACATTGCTTTAAGAGAAAGTCTGGCACAGGGATGAACTAACTTCTTTTTCTACAAAATGTCAGAGAATTTAGGTTTCCAGATGTCACAGGCCATGTAGCTTCATTACTGTGCCACATCACTGCCAAAACAGCTACGGAAAATTAAAAAAAAAAAAAAAAACAGGTGGCTGCGGCTTAACAGAGGTTCACTTACACGAGAGGAAGGTGGACCAGTTTGGCCTCTAGGCTCAGCTGCCAGAGAAGAATTTAAGAAAAGCAAACAAGATTTTTTTTTCAGAGACAAAGCTAAGAAGACTTAAAAAATAAATTAACACTCTAATTGTTAGCAGGCTAAATGCTAAGCAAAAAATAGTAGAATTAAAAAAAATAAAAAGAATTAAAAAGAATCAAAGCATAGACACATTCCCGTATAAAGTGCAAAACCTCCAAGAGGAGAGGGTTTACAAAGCACCCCACAGAGAGAGTGTATCACTTGCGCAGGAGCTTGTTTCCACCTGGCAGTTTTCTCTCAGCCAATCATGCCAGGAGAAAAAGGAATCCCATATGCAAATTGCCCTCCTAAAGCTAAATTTGATACCAGCTAATTATTCTTCCAGAAGAAGATAAAATTAAGTCAGTTCATAGCAAAAAAGAAGAGGGGGTAAGATAGTTTGCCATTACTGAACACAGTAAAACCCATAAAGCACAGATTTCAGCAATAAGAAAATTCAGCACGTGATAAAAGAATGAGACAAAAATATACACTGTTGGTTTTCATTATTCACAGTAGTTATGTTCTAGTAAGTTGCTAAGAACATTGAATTCATGAATACTGAGTCACTGCTTCTAGTCGCTCTGTGTGTGTGTTTCTAATCTATATCTATGTCTATAAATACAGTTATGTAAATCCTAAAACCAACTTATTCTAATGGGTTCTACCTTTTTTTTTCCATTTGCAAACGAGAAACTAATGTTCAAAAGTGTTTACTAGCTTGACATCCCAGGACTGTGAACCCAAGCAAGAAAGCAGACTTTGGCCCTGGCCTGGAAACTGGCAACTTCCTGCAACATAAAGGCAGACCTTCCTGTCTTTCTGTGGTCCTCCCGGTAGGAAAGCTAATAAAAGAAGGCAGGACCCAGCTTCTGTGGCCTCAGCTGTGAGTGAGTGTGCTGCTTGGCTCAGATTTCTCACCACCCTCTGCCTGCTGCAAATAACCATGAAAATGGTGAGAATATGTTCTAGAACTCCAGGTACTTTCTAGCAAGTAGGCAAGAAGATTTGACATCCTGATATAATGAGGCTCAACTGTGTAATTATCCACTTCCTTTGGTATCAATATATCTTGCTATTATTTGAAAGATAAATATTATGTGATACATTTTGTTATTTTAAGAGCATACAGTTTCAGGGAGAGAAATTCAACAGAGGTTCATTGTCCCTGAAATACATGTCTTGTGTCATTTTAGCTTCTGTATTTCTCTGGGGAGTAAATTAGTGATATCGAATTATACAGAAAAGTTAAGCTAATAGACCAGAGACTGTTATTCTTAGACCCTTGTAAGGTGAGCTTTTGGCCAGTGTCTGAGAATGCCATTTCAGGAAAGTTCCCACCATTCCATAATTCATAAAAAAAAAATTGATTCACTGAACTTAAAGGATTTGTGCAAACAATGCTTCATGCTGAACATCTGCTTTCCTTCCGTACATCTGCAATTTTGACTCAGGCTCAGCAGAGGGCACTAAATGCAACAGCCAGGGCACCGGTTTCTAATGAGCGTCCCTGGTAAATGCTGCTTCACTCATTTGGCCATGACTTAATGCTAAGGATTAGGTGGTCCACTGGGAGGAGATACAGCAGCAGTGTGTGCCTGGCTTCCCCTGGATGTTCCAGGCCATGGTTTCCCTGAGCTGTTTTCCCATTTTGCTGCTTTTCTACAGTAACCAATAGATGAGGGCTATGGACAGATCTGCATGCTATGCACTGTGAGTCCTGAATTCATAGCAGCAGCATTCATGGTAGCTAAAAGGTGGAAGAAACCTCAAATGTACATTGACATAGGACAACATAAGCTAATTGTGGCATTTACACATATGGAATATTATTTAGACTTAGGAAATTTAACAGGCGCTACAACATAGGGTCATGAAAATAGCATAAGCTAAACAAAAGCAGCCATTGTAAAACTAATAAAGATCGTGTATGTTTTTTTAAACAAAAAAGCAAGAGGAAAAAGATAAATACTCTATCATTCCACTCATACCAGATATTTCAAGTAGTTAAGAGAGACTGGGGTCATCCCCGTTTCCCCAGAAACCTACTCCATAGTGGGTCTCCAGTTTGCCCCAGAATGCCCCCCATCGGTTTCCCTTCTTTCTCCCAACCCTCTCAGCTCACACCTTGCTCTCTCCACACCTGATCCCCACCTCCTGTCTCACCTGGTTCCCTCTCTTCATTCCCTTTTGATGTCTACTTCTGAATGAGATGCAAGCATCCTACCTTGGGCCCTCCTTGTTACTTAGCTTCTTTGGGTCTGTGAATTGTAGCATATGTATCCTGTCCACGTATAAGTGCATATATACCATATGTGTCTTTCTGGGTCTGGGTTAACTCACTCAGGATTATATTTTCTATTTAGAAATACTCCTGTAACCCCTTAGAAATAGAAGCACTCATTAAAAGTCTCTCAACCAATAAAAGCCCACGGGCAGATGGTTTTAGCACAGAATTACACCAGATTGTCCAAGGAGAGCTAACACCAATACTCCTCAAACTATTCCATGAAATAGAAACTGAAGGAACATTGCCAAACTCATTCTATGAAGCTACAGTTACCCTGATTCCTAAGCCACACAAAGATTCAATCAGGAAAGAAAACTTTTGCGTCACATACTTTTAAAAGAATACACATGAAAAATTCTATGGCTTGCAAAAAATGAGAGGGAGAAATGTACACAAATTTTTATTAAAACTGTAAAGTCTTCAGAAGAATTGCCTTCAACTCCAATGTGTGTCTGCTAAAGGAATGTTTTTCACACCAGCGATCTGGATGAAACATATAAAGCAATCCCCTTTTAGAATATTTGAAAACAGGCAAAGCAAGATCCTAATTGCCAAGAGTTGAGAAAAATACAAGATGTAGTGCGTGTTTGCCTGGCTCTTGGCCTGTGAGGCCTTTCTTGACTGAGGCTTCAGCTTGCCACAGGAATGGGAAGAAAAGAGGCTCACAGAGTAGGCTTTTCTTCCACCAAGATATCCTTAAAGATTGGGGACACAGGAAAGATCCAGAGAGAGAAGTTATTTACAAATGTCGACAGCCTGCGAAGACTTAGTGCCTGACACAAGAATCCTTATTTGGGAGTTCAAACTCATGATTCCCACACTGTGTGCACTATAAGGAAATAGCAGAGAACAAGCAGAAAAATGATAGTACAGAAATAACAGACTCAAGCCCTCACTGTTGACCCTGACATGACTAACAGGCCTAGCCTTCAATATTCCCACTGTTAGTTACAGGGTATAATTACAGGGTGTGCCAGGATGGGACAAAAATCTGCACTGGATAATGCTGGCTCATAAAAGGTGGCATTCTGGGGCTAGGGAGATTGCTCAGTTTTTAGAAGCACTTAGTACTCTGTTAGAAGACCCGGGTTCTGTTCCTAGCACCTATAGCCTAAGACCACCTGTAGTAACCCCAACTCCAGATTAGACTCCTCTGGTCTCTTCCAAGGCTGGCACTCACATGCATGTATGTATACACGCACACACACACACACATACACACACACACACACACACACAGCTTAAACATAAAATTTGTAAAGGTGGTATTCATAGATTATGTACTCTTTTGGGATAGATTTTTTTTCCCCTCTGTAACTCAACCTGGCTTCTGACCCATGATCCTCCAGCCTCAGACACTCCAGTTCTAGGATTACAGACACGTGGGACCACATATGACAGTTCCCTATGAGGCTCCATAGTCTGCTACTAAAGTTTCTCTTTTTATTCTTCTTCTACTGCTTGTTTACTTTGCTGTAAGTAACCATCTAAGTGGCAGTTACATTAATCTCTTAAAATGTTGCCAACTAATCCTCCACAGACTTAGTACACAACCTCTCTGTTGAACTAAGATGCAAAGTATTTGATATTCAGAATATTTCTGGAAATTCTTAAGATACATATTTAAAATGTCCAGAACCTTTTCCAATCCTGATATCTCTCCACTTCCTTCTATGATTGATAAAAAAGGAATATTCAGGGTATCTTCAAGACCCAAAATCTTGAAGCTAAATTTCAAGATGCCAAAAAGACTCAGAGTTCCAAATACTTGGAACCATATTTGAAGAATTCTTGTTTTAACATATCCTTCCCAGCATTCAGCTCTTGAGCAAATTAAGCAGATTCCATTCTACCCTCAATACTCCAGACAGATTAACACCCCAACTACATCTTCACCTACTCCCAAATCTCTTTTCACCATAGTACACTTTAACTAAGGAGGAACACTGAAAATTAAACATTCTCATATATGAAATTTATAGTATTAAATATAACAGGGGTAGTAATGTTACAAGAACCCTGAAGTGTCACAACTCTGCAGGTTAAGAAATTTTTTATATACCTTAAGGTACTAATAAAGGACAGTAAATGAATTCTGTTACAATGAACATTGACAGTCATGTAAGTAACAGTGGCCTATTTAATGTGAAAGTAGAAAAATTTGCCCTGGGCAGATTTTGGGTTCTGTATACCAATTCTAAAAATCACTAAAAAGAATTCCAAATTTCATGTAAATGTGAGAGAGGAAGATGGGAAGGGAAGGACAGGGATAGGAGACAGAGAGGAAAAGATAAAGGGAGGAAGAGAGAAAAATGAGAGATTCTTTTATTTTTAGTTATCTATTCTAGTCACAGCAACGCTGGCAGAAATACTTTAAGTTAAAAGGACGAAACATTCATCACCCAGCAATTTCATTTGAGATCAAAATGTTCTCTATAGTTAATAAAAACATGAACTCACTAGGAATATAATATATATTCTTAATATCATAGTTGTAAAGCTACACTGCCTTACTGTGCAGTGTTCAATAAAAGAGGGAGAGGAAAATGAGACACAGAAGAAAAGCCACACTTTTGTTTAATGTGTTATATAACATAAGGAGATGGAAGTCTCTTGAGAAGCATGTCTGGGACTGCTGAGTTACCCAGCAGGCAAAATCACTGGAGGCTAAACCTGAGGCTTCCCAAGGTGAAAGTGCAGCAGGACACCTGCAAATTATCCTCTGACTTCCACACAAGCAATGTGTCATGTGCGTCGTCCACGCGTATGCATACAAACATACAGATACATGCAAGGAAGGAAGGAAGGAAGGAAGGAAGGAAGGAAGGAAGGAAGGAAGGAAGGAAGGAAGGAAGGAAGGAAGGAAGGAAGGAAGGAAGGAAAGTGTAAAACAAAGGGAACAAATCTTTGAGTTGTAACTCATGTGAGACACGGTAGTCGTCATCTCTGAGCACCGTTTTGTGTTCTCCCTTTGGCCCTCTTTCTGCTCCACGCTGTCTCTGCTTGCCTGTGGAACATGGCCTCCCCTCACAGCCACAATAATGCCCTGGGGAAAGTGAGCTGCCCTCACAGACTTCCTGGAGTTTCTGCCAGTCACGGTCCGGTAGATGGCCCCGAGCAGCACTTCTCTCTTCCATCTTCCGGTAGATGAACAGAGAGGAGTCTTCTCGTTCTACATTATTTCTTGCACTTTTACATTTTAAAAAATCCCTCAGGTTTTTTTTTTTTTCGAGAAAGCAGTACACATGTGATGATAGGTGTTTAAGATTGAAGTGCAAAAAACTAAAACTGAAAGGAAAAACAAATTTTACAAAGTATTCTGAGAATTCCACCTCTAATTTTTTCAGCTCTTGAAAATTTAACATTTTTAGGGCTGGAGTGATGTTACAACAGTTCGGTGTACTTGCTAGTCTTCTAGAGGACTATGATCCAGTTCGCAGAACCTACATGGTAGCCAGCAAGTGCCTGTAACTCCAGTTCCTGGAGACCCATCACCTTCTTCTGACCTCTACCAGTACTGCATGAATGAGGTGCACAAATATATTCAGGCAAAACACCCATGTACATATTTTTAACATAACAGTTTACAGAAATAATGGCCTCACTTGACACTTTCTCCCCTTTTGACCCAGTATGCTCTATTAGTTTTTTCATACATGTAGCCTATATTTTTATCTCTGCAGATCTGTAGTTGTTCACAGTACCTTTCACTTTCTTGCCCATTTAATGTTATGTCTTTATTTGTTACAAGTTTATAAATACTGTTTCCATGAATTGTAATCTATTGGTTTGCATTCATGATAAAATGGTAAGCATCTCCTGCCCATCTTTTGGATTTGTCAATAGGTAAAGGGATGAAGCGCTGGTGAGCTTCACCCAGCACCATATTCACTTTGACTTTTTAAAAGGATGGAGCATGGGAAGTAACATGATCAGTGAAAACTCCCTGTAGCCCAGTCTTTACTCCCCCAGAACATGCATGTTCCTGAGACATGAGGCTGGACATAGATGGGAAAATCCAACCTAGGAGAAGCTAGGGAATCCTGGCCCCTTATGTTGTGCTGGGTTTTATATAACTAGCTAATCACAATGATTGCAAAGTGTCCTCCATCATCTGGTATCGGCCTTCTCAGCCATCACGCACTAGTCTGCAGTTTCTGGAGCTGCTTTCACCACCAACACCAAAAAATGTTATGTCACCAGACTCAGTAAAGGAGCAGAAATGTTGGTTCCAGTAGGTAAAATGTGACCCTGTTTTCACTTGTCTTAATCAACTTTGCAGTCTGACATCTTCCAACAATTTCTTCAATCTTGAAGGAAGGCTACAGAACCCACCAGACAATGACTTTTCCTCTCTCCATTTTCTCTTCCCTCTGTAGGACCCTTTAGCACATAGTCCATGTACTTCTGAGCTACACCAAGCAACAGTGATACACTATTCAGTACAATTTAAAAGGAACACATGTTTTTGAGCTTAGAATTCCTGCTTTTGAGCAGCTCAGTCCAAATTCCGATCACTTTGCATCAGTCTAAGCCAGAGTTTTAGGCCTATTATTTGTAGTAAAAGTATAATAATTTATTTTTCATATGTATGATAATTTATCCATGTGTACATACAGTATACATATTCACACAATACATACTCACCATAAATACATAAGTTGCAAAAAAAATAGTTTCTCACTTAGAATCCTTCTTTCTTTGTATTTCTATGTCTCCAGTGACTTAGAATTTCTACAAGTAATGTCTCCTATTGAGTGAAAAATGCTTCAAGTTTCAAACAAGTAATGAATCAAGTAATGACTAACAATAAAAGCAGTGATTCACTTATTTTTTTTCTCTCAGTAGGTACTTCCAAGGTCTAAGGTCTATTCTGTCTACCCAACCAGGCTTAGAAACTTGGTTCACCAGTACCTTATCTATCACGTCTCTTTTTCAAGGCAGAAAAAGAGTAGTCAAGAAAATACTTCTCCAGTAATCAAGCACTGTCTTTGGTTTCATCACACTAATGGGAAAAAATGGCAAAGAAAAGTCACATTCATTGTAAGATTCTCTCTATAAAAGGAGGGATGGTTATTTATAAAGCTGTAGAACTAACCGGTCAACAGTGTCATTCACAGCAGTTCTCAAAATTAATATAATTAAGTCACCTATGCCAAAATGTGTGACAGACTGTTGTCTTGAGGCTCCTTCCAACTACTGATAAATATGTCCTCTAAAAGTGTCTAAATAAGCAAAAAATTATATGTACAGAATAACACTGAAATTAAACAAACTAAAATATTAACAGAAATTCAATTATGAGTGATATTATCAAAATTTTGTTTTTAATGTGTTTAATTTTGTTTTTCTGGCTTTCCAGTTTTTATGCCAAAAAATGAGTGTTAAAACACATCTTTTAATATAATTTTATAAATAACTTTGTAAAAATTCTAAGTTACTGGGGACATAGAAATACAAAGAAAGATTCTAAGTGAGAAACTGCTCTTCTGCAAATATGTATTCATATGTGTATGTATTCTGTGAATATATCTACTGTATAGACACATGAATAAATTATCATACATATGAAAAATAAAATGTACCTTTGTGCTCTATAAATGTGTTGTATACATATATTTGCCTCAAATTTCTCAAAATAACTGGAAATTTTATAATCATTTTATAATAATTTTATAATCATTTTATTCTTTATTAAAACTTCAGTCAATTCTTATTTTCTAGATTTTTTATTTTTTAATTTTTCCTTTTTTTATTTAATCACTTTGCAGCCCTCTCCCCCTCTCCTCTCATTCCTCCCCTCATGCCTCCCCCCCCCACTTTTTTACCCTCTCCTTCTCAGTGAAGTGGGGACCACTAAGGGGTACCTACCCACCCTAGCACTTCTTTATGCCTCTGAATGTTTTGCTTTCATGTTACTTACGTGTAAGTGGACCACATATGTGCAAGTGCTTGTAGAAACCTGAAGAGAGTGTTGGAGCCCTTGGAAGAGATGGTTACATGCAGTTGTGAGCATCCACACGGGTGCTAGGAATGTAACCCCCGTTCTCTACAAGAGTAGCAAGTACCTTTACCATCTCTCCAGCCCCTGGATTTGATATTTTGGGTCAATACATTTATTATCTCATAGTGAGTTTTACTCATTGGTATATCCATTAGCTTCTTTATTCTGTTCACGCTATTTCTTTCTTTTTCTTCACCCCACTGAACTTGGGTGCATCTTACAAAGTAACTGATGATCTGGTGATTGGCTCCTGAGTGTGTGATTTTCTTCCAGAATAGATGAAAATAACATGTCCCATGTGGGTACTCTTTTGATATTGCTACTTTCTATACTCTTTAATATAAGGTCAGAAATAATAAGGAAACAGAAAACACTGGTCATTAGGATGCAGAGGAAACCACGTGATTAACGGAAGAGGTACTGGTCCCTAAGAGGTACTGGTCCTGGATGGGGGGGGGCAACAAACAACAAAAATCTATTATAATCAGTAGTAGTTTAAGAGCTTTTAATTTCTAATATTTAAAATTCCAACATAGAGAGAGAGCAGGCTTGTACACTAACTGTACCTTTTGTCACCATAGTTCCAAAACCCAGGTGTTAACGCTATCAGTTTCTGGAGCTTGTGCTACCTGCAGGTGTGAAAGCATTCCCATCATGTATGGATCTTTAACCTTAGAGGGACTGCGAGCCCTCTGCTTGCGCAGCAGTCACATTGTGCTCTCTGGTTGCACTTTGAAAGCTGGGACTGTAGTTCAGTTTCCATGAAGATCTCAGTTTATTCATAGAGTATGTAATTAGAAGAATGAGAGAAATGGAGGGTGTATCTTCTGCATCAACAGAAAATGTGTTCTTCCTTTTTACAACCAACCTTATGTCTACAAGAAATGAAAGTAAGAAAATCAAAACGTGACCTATGTTCTGAGACGTTACAGGAAAACTATTATTTAGACGGAGCAAATACTTAAGAATTTTTTAAATGCATTCTTGCACCAGGTAAACACTTTTATGTTCAAATTTAAGAGACCATAACAAAAGTGTTACAATGGGCTTAGATTTGTACCCACAAAGTTTTGTTAATGAGTGAAAGGAAGACCCTACACTTTAATGGCTCAACTCGTCAGAAAACTGGATTTTAACCTCTGGGTGATGGCTTCACAAATTCACATGGAGAGAGAAACACAGAAAAAGCTTATTGGAAGTCATAAACGGAGTCAAAATTTTAACATGTTTGACACCTTTATCTGTTTAAATTACTTGAAAATGTTTTTGTAGATGAAGGTGACCTTGATGAATTAGATTCTGAATGAAGAATCCAGCTGGTGAGATTATTTTCTCTTCAACAACAATGCTTACAGTAACACAGTTGTAACAGTTGGAAAAATACGTGTCACTAAGGAAAATAAGAGCTTTCAATAAACTACTTAAAAGAGCTTTAAAGAAAAATCTTATGATATAGGCTTATTAGCCCTTCGATCATTTTATAAATTCTGTTTTACATATGGGCTTCCTAGCTTTTAGGAGAAAATAATAACCAAGATACTGAAAATATTTTAAAATATGTAAGCAAATAATCTAGAATATATAAATACTATAAAATATTTGCAATATTGATAAACTAGAATGGTAGCAATACATCTAAACTTTAAGTGTGACTCTATCTGGACTTCTGCTTTTGAAGAGTAAATAAACAGAAACAAACTGTTTAAATTTCCAGTCTTGGAATATCTTGACATATACAACAGACAATTCACTACGGGAATGGATTTCACTGTGAGAAATGTGACAGAGTTAGCAGTGATATCATTCATTACATTACAGATGTGCACACTCGTTAAGACACTGTTGATTTTTTTTTTAAGTGAGGTGAAGTGTTCTAACATTACAGCCTGTGGTCACTAACAGTGAAAGGCTTACCCAATTAACCTGAACAAAACTTCAAAATATTTTCCTTCTTAATTCCTTTATTGAAATAAAGCTAATTCCAGATTAACCTCATAGATTCCAGTCTAGGCCTGGATACCTTCTCTTGAAGCATCTTAGAAGCATGACTCTCTGAACAACTTTAAGGTTGTCCTAAGTCTCCTAGCAAGTAGGAGGAATCCCAGACACGACCAATCATCTCTAGGCAGTTGTGAATTACTGGGTCTACCCCAATGCATGGCATCTCACTCCAATGTTCTAGCTCCTGGAGATTTCATGTTCTTCAGCAAAAGAAAATGGGATGGTTTGGTAAAACTCATGTGAAATGATGGAACAAAACATATTTAATTCATAGAGAAATCATAGTAGAAGGTAATAAGAATAAGCAAATAACTTAATGACTTAGTCTTGTATTGCCCTACATATAAGCAAGTAAATAGCCCAGACTACAGGCTACAGACCCTCTAAAGGATAAATACTACTAATGAGTCACAACTGCCTGAAAGGTTCATAATTTCCCTCATCTATAGCATGACTCTTAAACTAGGCACAGTAGCCTGATGAGAACGTCACAATCTTGATCTTAACAATACTTTGGATAAAGCAGTTCCAGGGCAGCCTTGGTGGTACATTCCACCCCACCTTGTCTTCTGTTTGGAACACCATGGGGTCTACTATATTTTGTGAAGTTACTGGAACACACCTTGGGCTTGCTAATTTAGGGGTTTTGAAACCAAGACAGGTATCAGGTTAAAGATTCTTATATGATATTCGTTTCCTTATTGGGATGAGAATCCTCTTCCCCCTGGCTGTCTCTGTGTGTTCTAGAAATTTGGAATTTCCTCATACAGACAGATAGAATAACCACTGAATCAATATTAAGCTCTGAAAGAAATCCCCTGGTGTGAGATTATAGACTTATAATTTCTCTCATTAACTATGCTTTTTATGCCTAAGGATGAGTTTCAACAAGGTTAGGTGAAAATGCAAATTCTGTAAACTAAACTTGAAGTTACTCTAGACATTTTCCTGAAACAAGGACTTGAAAATCTATAACATCAGTCTTTATGACCTCAGTTCACTTTAGAGTGTATCTAATGGGGGAAGGTAAGAATTCAGGCTTTACACGTGAATTCTCTCTTTTACCTCTGGTTTACCATATCACACTTAAGCAACTTTTGTGAAAACAAATAACTGTAAACACTAAGAATAACAAACAACAAAACTATGATTTGATCTTCTTAAAAATTTCATAGAATATTTTAATACTTAGCAAATCTTACCAATAAAAATGAGAAGACAGTGACATGACACATAGCAGCCTAGAGATATAAATCAGCGGTCAAGAGCACTTGCTGCTTTTAAGGAGGACCCGAGTTAAGTTCTCTGGACCCACATAAGGCAGCTCACAACCAGATGTAATAGTAGATAGTTCAGGAGATCTGATGACTCTTCTGACTTCTGAGGTACACACACATATGCTCAAGCACACATATATAGGCATATTTTTAAAGGTACCATACACCGGCATCAAAATAAAAAGATTATATCATGAGCAGTCATATGGATTGTCAACAGCATAAATAGTAAAACTAGTAAACAATTTTGTGCTGATAATTTTGACAACAAAGACGAAATGGGAAAATGCTAAAGGAGAATCAGACCACAGATAATGGAATATAGCATGGTTTGTTCACACATGAATTTCTTTTGTCATTGTAGCTTAGATCACAAGAACCATATGGAACCACGGAGGTGAGAAGGGAGCCTTGAACTTAGTTGATGCCTGTCCTTGATATTTTAAGATATGCTCCTTATTAGACTCACAGATTTTTTTTCATGTTTTTAGAGTTTATTAAAGTGATTTCCATCTCATCCATCTTTTCAGTATCAAATGACGCAATCAAAAATGTTAGGATCATAAATCTTTTTGCTTACTTATATATTCATTAGATATTTAGTTTTTAAAATTATACTCATTTATTTGCCCATTTTGTGTATGCATTTCTGCACCTGCACACAGTGCTATGATGCCCATATGGAGATCAGCAGAGCTGTGTATGTGTGTGGGAGGTGTGGCAACCATAACAATTACTTCTGTCCTTCCACCATGTGGGTCCTGTTGATTGGACTCATTTTGGAAACAAGTCCTTTAGACTGCGGAGCCATCCCATCAGCCCCACCTTATTAGCAATTGTTTGCATATTTACACACATGAAGTAAAACACTAATTTTTTAAAATTTCATTTACCATTATTTTATGTATAGACATGTGACAGTGTCAGATCTTGAAGTTATAGACAGTTGTAGGATCCCGTGTTGGTACTAGGATTTGAACCTGGTCCTCTAGAAGAGCAGTCAGTACCCTTAACTGTTGAGTCATCTCTCCAGCCCCTGTAAAACACTAATTTTAATCACATTGCCATTAGCATTATGAACTTTAATGAAACATTCTCTCCTCCTCCTCTCCCTTCACAACCTTCCTCTGTTTTCCCTCTTCCTCCTCTTCTCTTCCTCTTCTTCTTCATCCATGGGGTCTCACTATGCTGCACAGACTGTGACACCAGAATTCAAAAATTCCTTCTGCCTCAGCGTCTTGAGTAACAGGGACTACAGAGCCATATTTTAGGGCATCAACCTCAATGAGGCATTTCTTGACACTGATTCATTTTTGCATCCAGCACAGACCCTACTTTAGCCTCACAGTCTTTAAATGCACTCTCTAGTTTGAATCTGCAATTTTTTTTTACAGGATTTTATGTATCTCTATCTAGAAATGAAATCAGTATCTTGCTCCATTAGTAAACAGGAAACTGAAGTTACTTAACTTTCATTAAATAAACTGAAATTTTTCTATTTTTATGCATGCTCTTATCGTGATAAAATAATATAGAGACTGTTGAAATAAATATAGATGGGAATTTATTGTGTGATACAGGTGACATTTATCACTGGGAAAATAAATGTTGTTGGGTAAATAATGTTGCAATAAATGGGCAGTCATGAGAGAAAAGTCACTTCACAGATAATGTTTTTCCAGTAAAGCAAAGATTTAAATGTATAATAAAGAAGACTATAAACATCCTATCAATAGACATCAAAGGAAAATAACATTTTTTCTATCTCTTTATCCAAAACAAAAATGGAAGTCAAAGCACAACAATGTAAAGAGCGATATTAAAATTAAAAATGGAAAATTTGGTCATATAAAACTGTTTGCACAGGTAAACTCCACATTTATGGGTCAGGACAAGAAAAAAAAATGTCCCTGGAGCACAGTAGAAGCTGAAATTACGGGTTAGTGACAACTCCTCAGTAGAGATACATTTGGTTTCAGATGTGTATATCAAAGCTTGAGGACACAGAATAAAACGTTCCAACTCTTTTTTCCTTGCTATTTCAAACAAGCACACTTCTAATACATGTCGCTATGATCTTTTTATTCAGAATTGTGTATTTCATAGAGCCCTCTCCTTTATAATGTGGGTCAAACCTAGTAACTTGCCTGTAGCCAACAGAACACTACAAAAAATGTGGTTAGCATACAAAAGACCATAGCTAACTCTGCTACCCTTTCAGATGATGCCTGCTGATGATGCAAGGTGCTTTGTTGCAAAGGAAATGAGACGAAAGAGAAATACAGATGACTATGAAACATAAGTGAAGGGCTTCTACAAGGTGTTCAATCCTTCCTGTGCCTATATGGACTTGGAAGTGAATTCTCTCATAGAACCATCACAACACTTGGACAGCCATCATTTGGTTTCTTAGGTTGGAAATCACCAACAGGCAAGGGCAGTTTCCTCAGTGTTGGCTTCTTATTCCTGAGGCCAGATGTCACAACTTTACAAGCATGTAACCATAGACCCTGAGAGCTAGAGACTTAAGGCTCAGAGTTCTCAAAGGCAGAGAAGTATAGTTCTTACATGTTCAGCCCAAAGCAATGTCTGGGTGTTCAAGTTTCAGCACTGAACGTAACAGCTGGGATTCCAATCCCCAAGCTCTAGGAATGAGAAGGACTCTATAACTTTATAAACTGTTTCTCATTCCTGAGGCTGACCACTTAGCATTAGGCTCTAATGATTTAGTTAAGGTATCTCATTTGGGGTTTTTATTGCTGTGAAGGGATACCATGGCCAAGGCAACTTTTATAAAGGAAAACATTTAATTGGGACTGGTTTACAGTTTCAGAAGTTCAGTCCATTATCATCATGGTAGGAAGCATAGCACCTCACAGGTAGACCCAGTGAGAGAAGGAGCTAAGAGTTCTATGTTTTGATCTGCAGGTAGCAGAAGGAGACTGCGTGCCATACTGGGCATAGGTTGAGCATCGCGGATATTCAAATCCTAACCCCACAGTTACACACTTCCTCCAACAAGACCATAACTACTCCAAGAAGGCCATACCTCCAAATGGTGGCACTCCCCACGGGCCAAGCATTCAAATACATGAATTATGGGGACCACTCTTATTCAAACCACCACATATGCCATCAGTCAGGCAGCATGTACTTTGGGCCTGGTTGTTAAGAAAGTGGGGGATTTAGTTTTTTCCTTTGACCTTTATTTGGGGTTTATCTCTACAGTGCTCTCCCTCCCCATGGATTAGCAAGGACGAATTATTGGCAAAGGATACAGATGTCTTTGTGTGTGGAATTGCTGGGGTGCTGAGAAGCTAGGAAACCACCAAGGGATCTTGAAAAGGCACAAAAAGGAAGGTGAACGCACAACGGATCCCTTGACTTCAAACCCAGGATACCATAGGACTCTTTACCTCTCATTTGAAGGTATGTGACCCTGACACACACTAGCATTCTTACGTCCAAACCCTGATTCTCAGGATCATTATTTTTAATGTGGCTTTTGGAAGGCAGCTGTAATTACAGCAGATCATGAAGGCGAGGTTCTTAAGAATAGAGCCTGCTAAAAGCTGGGGGAGGGCACAAGATGTGTCTGCTCCTACTCTGTGAGGTCTCCCTGAGGCCACAGTATTCTGATATCCAGGAAAAGGACTATTACCAGAACCCAGCTAGTTCCCTGAGCACAAACTCTCAGCCTCCAGACTTGTGAAAAATAAAGATGTGTGGTTAAGACCCAGTCCCTAAGACGCTTTTAGAGCAGGCTCAGCAGACGAAGGAATAACAATAACTGAACAGGCTTCTAACATTTCCTGACCATCAGCTTTGCAACAAGTGCTGGCTCGGAAGGGATCCCTCCCCAAATCAAACTACAAAGGCACCAGGCAAGTCCAATAAAGCTATCAAGTAGTGAGGGTGGAAAGGCTTGGCAAAGACAATCAGGCAGGCAATGTTCTGACCTGAGACTATTTCGCCATCGTGACACAAAAGGTGGCCCTTTTGACCTGCCAGGAACAAAGATACTCTGAAGAGCACTTGTGAGTCTATCTTTTGTTATTAGGCTATTGGGAAATGGAGACCAATAAATTGGAACTTCCCCCAGAAGTTTTTAGAACGGGAGAAGACAAGGCCAAAACCCTGGAGCCAGCCAGAGAAAGGATGTGTTTCAGAGAAAGAGGGACTACTGTCCTGATAATTCACCAAATCCCTACTTAGGAGGTTGCAGCCTAGCTGGTAATGGGCCAGTGATGGCTGAGACTTCATCTCGACCAGGATTGCAGGCTTCTTGCTTTTTCTCTAAAACTAAACCTTATGTCGGGACCCTGAAAACGGACATTGTGGGAGGGAAGTCACTGGACCTTCTTATTTGTTCCACTTTCCGAAGGAGGCACACTGGATAAATCCCTTTCTATGCTTTTCTCTGTATCTCACCTGTTTCACAGACTTCTGAGGATGCTTGGCCAAGCCTAGCTCTTTAGGGATACTGAGGTCCCAGACTCTGACCGTCACAACCCCATTAACAGCCCTGACCATGAAGCCCAGACACAACCAACAGATGATGCATGCAAGGCTACTTTCACAGCTCCCATAGGCTGGGAAGTCACAGCAAACAACAAACCTAGGAAGCTTAATCCTTCCCTGAGAATCTCTGCTCCCCAAAACAGACGACAGGGCTAGGATGGGGTTTGGTGAGGCAAAAAAGCCTCCTTCATAAATGGTACCTAATCACAGAAATGCACCCAGCCTAGAAACACACCAGTGTTTGTAATTCCTCCCATCATTTAGGAGTCACCAGCAGTGAATGTTGAGCCTGTGCTATGGCAGGTAAACCAGACAGACACAAAGAACACATCTAAACCTCTGAGATTAAATCTCTTTGAGGCTACAACCTAAGAGATCAAGCCAGAGACCTCAGGCTAACCCCAAACAAAACAAGAAGTTCAAAATTGGCCCTGTAGCCTCCAAACAGAGTAGTGAGAACCGCCCCCCCCAACAAAAAATATCGATTGCCCAATCTGAGGAGCAACACATCGAATGAAAAAGCACAATTAACTGATGCTAAAACTCAGAGAAAACTGATGATAGAATCACCTGACAACGGTTAAAGATTGGCCATGACAAAAAGGCTTCAACAAACAATCACAAGTTATATTAAACACATGAAAAAAAGAAAAAAAAATAACAGAAAGTTACAAAACACTAACATTAGGGAACTACAAACAGTAACAATTACAAAAAACTAAACAGACGATGTGTTCAAAAATGGGATATACTTGTTAGGTAGATAATTGCATATAAGTGGGTTGGAGAGTAACCAGGATTGTTATTGTTTGCTTTCCACTTAAAATACTCACCAAAAACAGCTTGGGAAGAAAAGGGTTTACTTGACTTACAGGCTACAGCCAATCGTCAAGAAATGCTAAGGCAGGACCTCTGAGGCAGGAACTGGAGCAGAGATCAGAGAGGAACACTGCTCCCCGGCCTGGCCTCAGGCTCATGCTTTTTTTTTAAGTAATTTATTTATTTGTATATTAATCACAGGTTATATAGTTTGTATCCCGGCCATAGCCCCCTCCCCCTTTCCCTCCCACTCTCACCATCCCTCCCTCATCTTCTCCCTGCCCCCGTCCAAGTCTTATACACCCCTAAGGGATGGTACAGCCTACAGTGGGCCTGGCCTTCGTCATCACTCAAGAGGCAAGAAAACTGCTCAGCTCACAGACATGCCACAGGCTTGTGAGACGAAAACAATTCTTCAGCTAGAGTCCACTCTTCCTAGTCACCTCACCTAGGTGTGTGTCAAGTTGACAGCTGAAGCTAACTACAACAGGACTAGAGCCCTCCCTTGTCATCGGGAGTTAAATGTGAATGCTAACTGGCCATAAAATTATTATCTAGATACACTCTGATACATAGCAATATACATATTGTTAACCAATTCTCCTAGACGGAACAGCACCTTCAGGGGAAGCGGTTTGCTCTAGACTTTAAAAGCAGCAGGTAGCCTGTTTTCAAACGAGGTGCACAAAATGATCATTCGGCTGTTACCCACTCTTTCCCCTGGATAGTCTCTACATTACCCTGTAATAAACTCCACCTGTCTTCTACAGTGTGTTCCATGTGTAAATTACAAGACTTGGAAGCCAAAGGGGATTTAGCGGAAGATGCCACAAATTAGGTGACAGAAAATAGGACCAGCGCCATTGAGTTTAATGGAATCCACAGAATTGGGGTGGAGACAGCAGAACCTCAAAAGCCTAGGACAACGAAAAAACATCCAAAGCTTATATCACTGGAGTCCCAGAAAGAGAAGGGACTGCGAAAGAGGTTGAAGGAATATTAAAAAAAAATCTAAAACATTTACCAGTAGATATAAACCTACGTGTTTGAAGAGGTGACAGATCCCATATAGACTAAAGCAAAACAAATCAATATGAAAACAAATCTTAAATGAACCCCTAAAACCTGAAGGAGATGAAAAATAAATAAAATTGAGACAAAGAAGATGCATTCTCTACAAGAGAACAGCCAACAGAGTCATAGTTGGAATTTCCATGACTGTGTTAGTAAGCAAGTTATGGAGATGAAGGAAGAAGCTGATGCTCCACAGCTGTCAGAGGGGAGAGACTGACCGGTTGGACCCACACAGACAGAAGATGCTCAGCACGTTGCCTAAACTTGGTAACAGTAACAGTGAAGGGATCAGGAGGAAGAATTGTTTAGGTGCCACTAAGAATCTTTTTTATTTATTATTATTAATTTATTTATTTTTGTATCAATCACAGGTTAGGTACTTTGCATCCCAGGCATAGCCTCCTCCCTCATTCCCTCCCACCCTCCCACTCCCTCCCTCATCTCCCTCCTCCCCGCC
>CM053764.1:20080507-20105899 GCA_028658305.1 Pachyuromys duprasi | reverse complement strand
ACGACTCTGAGATTTCACCTTACACCCACCAGAATGGCTAAGATCAAAAACTCTAGTGACAACGCATGCTGGAGAGGTTGTGGAGAAAGAGGAACACTAAGAATCTTTTAACACCAAATGTTCTCTTAAGAGAAAATTGAGAGACCAAAGTAAGTAAGGAGAAGAAAATTAAAGCGTTTGTATTGTGAGCGTACGAGGTAATCGAATACGGATCACAGAAGCTGCCCTGGAACTGGCAGCCCATCATCATAACCAAAGCACCTACACCCTTAAAGACTCGGGTCATTTCTGTGATTTGCTGACAGGGAGAAAGAGACGGGGAATGTAACAAAGGCAACTCAAAACCATCCATCCTGAGAAATATTGTAAGCAAGAGCAAGAACACTGTGGGTGACTTAGCAGAGAATTCTGAAAGGACCCCTCCCCCAGCTGCAGACCAGAGAAGGGTAAAGCCGACTTCTCCTTGTAGCTCAAATGAATCCCTTGTGAGGAAAACAGCCCTTCCTGAAACGCTGTTCCTATCCACTCCAGTTCCCACACCTGCCTGGTCTTAAGCACTAAGTGTTCAGTGGAGGAGGGCGCCACCCTCTGTTTGATTTGTGCAGAAACAGCTGTGACTTTAGCAGTCAGGCAGTTTGTTTGAAGCCCACGTTAACAGGTATAAAAGGGCAAAAAGGAAGTGCCTAGACTCACACTCTGGGCATAATTTCCCTCGAAAAGAATCCATTCCTTCCTATGTACCCAGGTAGGCTATTGTGTTCAATAAAATTGGTTAAGAGCATATCAGTTTGAATCCTGGCCAGAGATTTTTTTTTAATGGTGTTTTGTTTTGTTCTAAATTTTGTGGGGGAGGAACGGAAGATAATATTGTATTTAAAATAGTAAAATATCACAGACACAAACAAACAAAACTTCATCAGCAGGCAAATTTTCACAGTAGTAAAAAAAATAGTCTGAGTATTAATTTTTAACATTGTGGGGGTATTTGTTTCAATTCTGGATGAAAAATAATTACATGCCTGTACATATATGACAATTTTCAATTGGGGAAATATTTCTTTAAATAAATTATTTGATATTTATATCATGAGGATACCATCTCTACTTCTAAAAGAAAGACTTCATTTTTTTTTATAATCTTTTCGTTGGTTCTTCGTGAATTTCACAGCATGCACCCAGTTTCCCTCACCTGCCCGTCCTCTCACACCTATTCTCCACCTTGCAACCTCCCTCCCAACAGAGAGAAAGAGTCTTGTGTAGAGGCTGTAGTGTGTTACACTGTGTCCCACAGTATGCTCTTTTCTCCATGCTTCTTTGTTTACCAGTGATCATTGCAATGATTTTCTGGTCTGGTATGAGGCCTCTGATTTTGCTACTCTATGGATACTTGAACCTCACTGGGACTCCTCTCAGATGTCCTCCTGTGTCATGGAGATCATATAATTTTGAGTCTGTAGGACCGGCCCCTTCATGCACTCCCGCAGTTCATCATTAGGGTAGATGTTGGGGTGGACCAATCCAAAATCCCCGGATCTGGGCCTGAGAGGCATCTGAGCTGATCAGCCTGACAGCTCTCCAATCTCGCGTCCTGAGGGACGTCTCACCAGCAACTCCTGCTACCAGAGCCAACTCTACCCTGCTGCCCAGGCAACGGGAGTGTCCACTCTTTCGAGTGTTGTGGTTGGTGAGGGACATGGCCGGTTCTTCCACTCTCATGACCCCGGGGACAACTTTCATGCCTGCCATAGACGGCAAGGAATGAGAGAGAGGCGGGGGCATCTCTCCCTCATTTATGCTTCTGCCTAGCACACAAAAGACAGAGTCAGCTCTTCCACACTTACACCCTTGGGGTCAGCCTACCCACAACTCCCATCTCCAGGGATATCTCTGTTGGGCTCCAGAGGTGAGCTGCAGGGCCTGCTCTACCAAATGTTGCTGCTGATGAGGGGCAGATTCAACTCTCCCACTCTGATGACTTGTGGGTCAGCTCTCCTGCCTATCATCGGTAGCAAGGTGTGTGGGTTCATCTCTCCCTTACCCACATAATTGTGAGTGGCAGAAAATTTGCAGTTCTAGCTCAGCTGCACCCTATGCCCCTGACATCAGGGTTCGCTCGACTGTGCTACCCTGGCGAGGTGCAGAGTGCTGGTGCAGGTGAGGGGCAGGGCCAGCTCTCCTGCTCTCAAAACCGTCAGGGCCAGGTCTCCTATCTGCCACCAGTGGTGAGGGCAGAAGGGAGGGAAGTGAATCTCTCCCATTGTTTAATAGAAAAGTAGAATTAATTATTTGTAACACATGAGAATCTGATTTGAGATACTATGTCATGTCATTAATCATAAATGTGTATTTGCAGGACACTGTTGTCTTATCCCATGGTTTTTCAAGAAGTCTGAAAATGCTTGCAATATCAGCTTTATTACTCTGCTGAACTGAATGCAACTGAAGAAAAGAAGACTTTCAAAGACCCTGGGGTGTATTTACTAAACTAAATTTTAACATAAAAACATTTTAGTAAAGTATGCAAAATATGTTCATGAAACAAACAAAATGAGAAGTTTGTTATTCAGACATGCAGAAACAACTTCGGTGTTTATGCACAGATATCACAAAAGAGCAACATGAAGTTCAGGGTTTTGTTCCCCTGGTAATATAAGGAGTATAATTGATGAAAAAGTAAAATGGTTATAATGGTTATTACCATCTAATGCAACTGGTGGTATCACATCCTTAAAACAATGAAAATAGGAAATAAGGAATTAGAATTTACACACACACATATGCACACATGCACACACAAACATGCATTTGCACACACACAGACCCATGCATCCACACACACAAATACATGTATTTTCACATAAACACTCATGCATATGTTCAAACATGCATCTGTGTGCATACAAATGTTTGTACACATACCTGCATACACATGAATTTACATAACAGAATTTTAATTAAGTTGGTGATGCTTATCTATTTAGAAAATAGATCAGAATGAGTAATTTTCACATATATTAAATTGATTCTCTCTGATTGTGAATATTTGGTTTAGATAACATGCCATTTATGCAAATAAAATACATTTATAGATGCCAAATGGAAGCCAAAATACAAATCAGATATTTTTCAAAATATTTAATTAGTGAAAATACCAAATTGTATCAGCTAAGCACCATGTTTTCATTATTCCTCAATCAAGTGTTTATCAAAGCCCCACTCTGTGAGAAGTTACTAAATAAGATGTTTTGTTAGAAGTTACTTAGCAATCTCACAGTGTGCACTGTGGGGAAGTCAGCTGCTCTGGATCCTCCTTGAATGAAACTACAAAATAAATTAAACCTGAACTTTCCAAGTGCCATCTCTCACTCTTTTTTGGTTCTTCAGGATAGGGTTTCTCTGTGTAGCCTTGACTGTCCTGGACTGGCTTCGTAGCTGACCTAATCTACAGAGATCTGCCTCCCTGAGTGCTGGGATTACAGGTATGGGCCATTGCACCAGGTTAAAAAAAAAAAAAACTTTTTGTTTTTTTTAAATTACAGAAACAGGAGCAACAGAGATGGCCTCTGTCTAAGTGTCTGTTTATCCGTTCCCCATTCAAGATGGGCCAAAGGCTTGAGAAGTTCCTAATAGTCTACCTTAAGTTTGAGTTCTTTAGTATATTCTTGTGTCATGGACTAGTTAGCTGGCACGTGTATCCCAGCTGCGTGGTGCTAAGACAGACAATGCCATGCTTGTTAAACCAATGTCTGACCCGAGAGGACCCACAAAGCCACAAGACAAAAGGAATTTGCCTTAGGGATTTTTTTTTGGGGGGGGGGTTCTTCGGTTTTGTCTTGTTTTGTTTTGGAGGTTGTATTTTATCCATCTCCTGTATTCAATGCTGTCCTCAAACTTGCTATTTAGTTGAGAATGACTTTGAATTTCTAATCCTGATTACACTATCCCCAAATGTTAAGATTACAGAAGTGTTCCACCATGCTTTCAACATACTTTTACATAATCTAATATTGGGTGCTTTGGTATATTGTCTTTAAATTTTGACTTTTAAAAATTACATTAAGTGTATAACACATGCATATTTGTCTTTGAAATAAGCATGGATTATAAACCGAGAACCCCAAAAATGTTTCAAAAAGCTATGGTGATTATTTAGTATACATTTTTACTGCTTAAGAAAATAGGTGACTATGAGACTGTGTATTTGTCAATTAGGAAAAAAAAACAGTTTTGTTTCTTGTAGGAATAACAGAAATATCTGTTACAGTTAAGCTATATTCTGCCAGAAATTTAATTGGGACATGCAATCAACCCTTGTGAAAGCAATCTGGCAAGAAGCTAAGCACTACTAAACACTGCTAAAATGTTAATTTCATGTTCAAATATTTATTGTAAGCACTTCTGATGTTTTTACTGCATAAAGCTGCAGAGAGCAGTTAGCCAACTGATTGACAGGAAACAGTTCCATTCATGGGACTGGTTTGCTTCGAGTGTGGGACTGTCAACCAACTGGCCCTTGCTGTGGCAACCAATGACCATTCCAGTGAAATCCAGTTTCAAGGACCACTGTGGTAGTCGAGGCTGCTGGTGAAGCCACAAACAGCTGCTGTAAGAGAACTTACTCTGGTTACAGTGTTTGTTCCACATCCACCAGCTCCAGAAAACATCAGATCTCTCAGCATTCAGTGCCCTCCAGGTGACCACAGCTTCTCTGGACCCAATAAAAGCACTTTTCACTTCAGTTAATATAATAATTTCAGATTTATCCATTTTTCTTGCAAATTCACTTTTACTCACCACTGATTACATTACACTCTGTATATGCATCACATTTTTCGTTATGCAGTCATCTGGTGATGGACATATGGGCTGTTTCCATTTCCCTGCTATTGTCAATAGAGCGGCAATAAACATGGTGATGAAGGAGGCTCTACGGTGAAATTCAGAGTGCTTTGGGCACTGGTTCAGGAGTGCAGTACCTGGGTCACATGACCCTGCGAGAGACCTCCATACTGTTTTCCATGGTGGCCACTCCAGTTTGTATTTCCTCTTAACAGCCATTCTTATGTCTATGAAATGGGATTCAAAGTGCTTTTAATTTTCATTTCCCCATAGCTACAGATGTCGATCAACTTTAGAAATATTTATTATCTATTTTTCTTCCTTCTTTGGAGAACTGCTCTGTTCAGTTCACTGGCTCATTTGTTGCCTGGCAGCTTTGGATTTTTAGGGTTTAACTTTCACTCTTCACTTTTACTTATTTAATATTTGATATTATAATAATTACAATTCTCCCTCTTCTTTCCTCCATCCAAACCATCCCTTGCTCTTTTTCAAATTCATGCCTCTTTTGCATTAATTGTTGTCATATATATATATATTCCTAAATATAACTTGCTCAGTCTATGTAACATTACCTGTACATACGTTTTCAGGGATAACCATTTGGTATTGGATAACCAGTTGGTGTGCTCTCCCTTATAGAAGACTTATTTCTCCTACTCACAGCATTGCTCAGGTCCCTAGTTAAGACCCTAGCTTTTTATTGATTGATTCATTGATTGATTGATTGGTTGGTTGGTTGCTGGTGGAATGAGACAGGATGTCATGCAGCCAAGCTTGGCCTCAATGTATGTGTAGTAGAAAATGATCTTGAACTTTTTCTCTTCTTTCATCTTCCTCTTGAGTGGTCAAGTAAGAAGCCTGTACCACCACTCACATCTCATGCTAGGCTGGGAATCAAATTCAGGACTTCACCCATGACAGGTTCTATCAACTGAGCTCCATCCTATTATAGCTTTTGGTTTTAGGTACAGTGTCACTGTGTTTACAAGTCAGAAAACTAGAAAGGAGATCACACAGTGAAAGAGGAAAAAAGGTTCAGGAATTGAAAGCAATAGAACATGTAATGCAGAAGTAGAAAGGAGACTACTGGGTCTAGAAATGTACAGAGGGGGGCAAGAGACCAGGAAGAAGAAAGCAGGAAGAAGATAAACAAAAATCATGTGTGTAAAAGCATCTGTTGCTCGTATGCTACTTGAAAATCAACAAGTTTAAAAAATGCATTATCTTTAAAAGTATTTGTTACGGAAGGTAGGGGACTCTCTCAATGGACTCAACCAAAACCTTTTGATCTACAAAAAAAGGGGGTTGTACTTATTCGAAACTTGAGATTGGCAGATGCACCACGTGCTTGGTAAGACTGGGAGCCATGCAGTAATAGCTAGAATTGCAGTCCAAAGACAAATGTGCCACAGCCCTTTGGTTGTAAGCAGGTGGATTTTCTTTCCCCTAAGGTTATCTAGGGAGACTTCTTACTTTAATGCAGAGACCCTTTTAGCCAGATTGCTTTCACAAGAGTTGGTTGCCTGTCCCAATTAAATTTCTGGCAGAATATAGCTTAACTGTAACAGATATTTCTGTTATTCCTACAAGAAACAAAGAATTTTCTTCTAACTCACAAATACACAATTTCACAGGCACCTATTTTCTTAAGCAGCAAAAATTCATACTAAAAAACAATCACAGCTTTTTAAAACATTTTTTGGTTCTTGTTTTATAATGCATGCTTATTTCAAAGACAAATATGCATGTGTTATATTAAAATAATTTTAAAAACTCAAAATTTAAAGACAATATACTAAAGCACCCAATAATTGAGATTATGTAAAAGTATGTTGAGAGCATGATGAAACACTTCTATAATCTCAGCATTTCGGGATAGCATAATCAGGATTAGAAATTCAAAGTCATTCTCAACTAAATAGCAGGAGTGAGGGCAGCATAGACTCTAGGAGACTGATCAAATACAACCTCCAAAACTAAATAAGACAAAACCAAAGAAACAACCTCAAAAAAATCCCTAAGGCATTTGACTTCTGTCTTGTGGCTTTGTAGGTCCTCTCAGTCCAGACAACAGTTTAACAAGCATGGCATTGCCTGTCTGTCTTACCACACATCTGTTTGGAAACAACAGAGAAGCTTGGTGAATAGAGCCTGTGAAGAGTTAAGACTACAAGGACCCAACATCTCCATCACTGTAGGAGCTCCAGAGAGCCAAGTCCCCAAACCCAGAAGCTCAGGAGCTGTGTCTAGTGGCTGGATCTTGGTTTTCAAATGTCAGAGCCTCTGTGTTGAGCAACTATAATAGTAAGCCTCTAGCTTTTAAAGTTTAGAGCCACAGACATCTGGGTTTGAAAGCTCAGCTATGAATTTTTAGATTTCCTAAGCACACATGCTTTTCTCCTAGTCATGGGACATATATAAAAGTCATCTTCATTATGCCAGTTTTCATAAGACTCAGGTGATTAGCGGTGATGGACACAGTGATGGACAAAAGCCTTTTTGTGATAAGTGCCTATGCCTCTTCTTCTTCTCCTCCTCCTCTTCCTTCTTTTTACTTGAGACAAGCTATAGCCATCTGAGAAGAGGAAACCTCAACTGAGGAATTGGCTGCATCAGACTGTCCTGCAGACATCTTTTGGGGGTGGGGCTTTCTTTTTTTTATTATTAATGATTGATGTAGAAGGGTGGAGGCCATTGTGGGTAGTGTCACTCCTGGGTAGGTGTCCTGAGCTGAGCAAGCCATGAGGAGCATGCCAGTGAGCAGCCTTCCTCCATGCTCTTAGTTTTAGTGTCTGCATCCAGGCTCCTGCTTGAGTTCCTCTCCTTACTTTCTTCAATGAGGAGCCACAGCCTGTAAGATGCAACGAAAACATTCCAGCTCAGATTGGTTTTGGGCCAGTGTTTTCTCACAGCATCAGTAACTAGGACAGTAGTACAATGCAGGGTTCCCCACTGGTATAGGAATCCTTCTACTCCACTTCCTACTCCCTTTTATATTTACACCAGATTTATTAATGGTTGAGGTGATGAAAAATATTCGGTGAACTTCCAGTAACTAAGAACTCTGGGCCTGCAGAGAGCTATGTGCCAACCAAGGAAAATGCATGGAGAGGACCTAGACCCCCTGCTCAGATGTAGCCCATGGCAGCTGAGTCTCCAAGTGGTTGGCTCTTTGGTCACTTCCCCCTGAGGAGTGCAGCCTTGCCAGGCCACAGAGGAAGATGGTGCAGCCAGTCCTGATGAGACCTGATAGGCTAGGGTCAGATAGAAGGGGAGCAGGACCTGCCCTATCAGTAAACTAGGGTAGGGGCATGGGATGAGAAGAAGGAGGGAGGACAGGACTAGAAGATTAGAGGGGAGGCTAGAGCTGAGATAGAAAGTGAATAAATTGTAATAAATAATAAATCAATAGAAAATCTTTTAACATTTGTAACAAAAAATAAGGAAGGAAAACAGGAATGAGAGACTAAAGAAAATGGTGGAATAGATTTTCTACGGAAGGTTTTAATATAGGTAATTTTGTGCTTGGGGAAAGTAGGACTTCTTAAAGTGAAGGGAGGGGTCTTATAGAGGCCTCGAGAAGTGTTTCTTTGCCTGTTTCCTGGTTACACAGATGAAGCTCAGTTTTGAGTAACACATGCAGATGTTCCCACACAGTGTGTGTGCTTTCTCAGTGTGTGTGTTACACAGATGTTTTGAGGATAACTATGTGCTATTTGGGGAACATATTTTGTCTTCCATCTGTTTCAAGTTGTCTGAATGGAGTGATCAATACTTAGGGTATCTATCGATTTCATAGTCGAATAAACTTTTTTCATATATATATATATATATATATATATATATATATATGATCTAAAGACCCAGAAGGGACAGGAGCTCCACAAGGAGACCAACAAAGCCAAAAAATCTGGGCCCAGGAGCCCTGCAAAGACTGTTGTATCACCCTTTCCATGCATGGAGAGGACCTACACCCCCTACTCAAATGTAGCCCATAGGCAGCTCAGTCTCCATGTGGGTGGACTAGTAAGGGGAGCAGAGAGAGTCTCTAATATGAACTTGATTGCCTGCTCTTTGATCACCTCCCTCTGGCGGGTGGATTTATCAGGCCACAGAGGAAGACAATGCAGCCAATCCTGATGGGACTTTATAGGCTAGGGTCAGATAGTAGGGGAGAAGGACTTTCCTTATCAGTGGACTAGGCGAGGGAGACAGGGTAAGAGGAGGGAGGGAGGATGGGACCTGGAGGAGATAAGGGACGGAGCTACAAGTGGGGTACAAAGTGAATAAATTGGAAATAATAATAATAAAAATAAAATAAAATAAACTTTGTAACCCTGACCTTCAGTATGGAAAGTTCTTTGGGATAGGAGCCTGCTCTGGGTCACTGAATTAAATAGAGGACTCTTATTTTACCTCTAAAAAAAGAAAGAAAGAAAGATTTAAAAAAAGGTAAAGATATCTCTTTGTTCTTAAACTTGGGATTCAGTTCTGTATCTAGCCCTTTAGTATCTGAATGCTCTTAGCCAAGTAATTATACCACTTCTAAGTACTAGTGTATACATATCTATCTATCTATCTATCTATCTATCTATCTATCTATCTATCTATCTATCTATCTATCTAGAGAGATTTTTGAGTGTTTCTTGTTATTGTTTATTTGTTTTGACAATGGTTCCACACTCATTTGATGAGATGTGCTTCTCACATAGTAAAATGGGAACGTCTTCTGTTTCCTGGAACATTTTGCTCCAGAAGTAATTGCCTATTTTCTCTGAGTTTCTAAGCCCATTATACAAAAATATGAAGCAAGTGTTGGCTAGTAAAAGCCAAACTGTCCTTCATTTGGAAATAAACTGTACTTTTCTTGTGTCTGGATAAGGTAGGTTTAAGCTAATGAGTATAGAGAAAAAGAAAATAAATCTGGCTTCATTGACCTGATGTTGGAGAAGCAGGATACAAGACCAGCTGAGTTCTGCTCTTCTGCTTTTGTTCACAGAGAACAGCAGCCTTCACAGTAGCAGTTCTCTGCTGCTGTACCAGGTAAGATCATTTGTTGATGCTATCCCACTCATTTGAAGAACAGTGTAGCAAAGACATGAAATAGATGTCCTTAGGACCTCTGCCTCAAGTAATGACAACCAACATGATCGGTTCCCATCATTATCACATGCTCCATATGGACCAAATCACCCTCTTCCTGAAAGAGAACTAGGGACTTAAATTGTAGTACTGTGTTTCTAAGATAAAAAGAACATAGGGAATAAATGTCCAGAGTTCAAAGATGTCCTCCTCTACCTGGAATTTTGATTCATGAAAGAAAGGTTTTGACAGGAAGCCCCAAACTGAACAATGAGCATATAAGATAGCCTCACATAAGTAAGTGAAGAATAGTGAAACAAGTATGTGTAAATTTTGATTTGTAAACCTCACATCTGTTTCAAAGGCTGTGTGGCTGGAGTCCAGAGATTAAGCCTCAGATGATACGATTTGTTCAACAAAAACTAAGAAAATGTTGCTTTATATGTTATGATGTAAATTGATTATGTTGCATGTTTCTTTAAATTTGCTAGGTGCTCCAACAACACAACAAATGCCACCCAAATATTAAATATGTAGTGCCATCCCAGGTTTATATTCAATGGCTCTCATAAAGAAGCCAAAGAAACAAAATAAGGGTCAGAAGGTATTATCCCTCCTACCTTTAATCTACAGAGCTGTGTTACCAGTAAGCACGGCTAAATTTTGCTAGAACACCAGAAAGTGGTACCATATCTCCTCCCAGCTCAATTTACAAAAATATGGGTGCCTCTTATGTTAATATCTTTTTGTCGTTTCAGGATATGTAGTAATTCATAATTTAGGATAGTTTGTTCTTTCCTTGTTTCTTTCCTCTTCTATTCTATCCCTGGCTGCCACAGGGTTCCCTTCCTTTCATCTTTCTCTTGTATTTCTTTTCTTTTTTTCCTTTTCTTTTCTTTCTTTCTGACGGTCAAGATCCCTGACAAAATATTAAAACCTGCCAAATTTAAGTTCCTTGAGTGTAAGGATTATGACCTAGATACAGAAATTTTAGGTTCTAAAAAAAAAAAGAAAAACCCTTCCCCAACCTCCACCCCCACCAAAAAAGTTCTCAAATGAAGTAGCTGGAGAAGACTTCATAAGATTTGATCTCAAAAGTTAACAAATAAATATTTTGGAGCAAAGCATAACAACATATGAATTTTTACAACTTAATGATCTGAAAAACGAGCCCAGGGTCTCATCTCCAGCCTGGATCTACTTTGCAGACTCCATAGCCTTTTCCTTTGGGTGCACCCACAATCTTCCAAACGTGCAGTTCCAAATGGTCATCCATGAGCACATACATACAAGCAGCATGATATGAACCGAGCAGGTTATATTTTGAAATATAAATGTATTATGTATCAGAATGCAATAACAATTAGTAAAAGAAAAGGTTATGAGGGCTGGAGAGATGGCTCAGAGGTTAAGAACACTGGCTATTCTTCCAAAGGTGCTGAGTTCAATTCCCAGCAACCACATGGTGGCTCATAACCATCTATAGTGA
Source organism: Pachyuromys duprasi (assembly GCA_028658305.1). Taxonomy (NCBI): domain Eukaryota; kingdom Metazoa; phylum Chordata; class Mammalia; order Rodentia; family Muridae; genus Pachyuromys; species Pachyuromys duprasi. Next base: position 20,094,486 of record CM053764.1, on the reverse strand, counting down.
GATCTGGTGCCTTCTGGTACACAGTCACACATGGAGGCAGAATGCTGTATAAATAATAAATAAATAAATCTTAAAAAAAGAAAAGGTTATGAATTTGAAGAAGAGAGAGGAACAAGAAGAAACAAATGCTCTAATTAAATTATAATCTCAAAAAAAATAATTTAAATAATTTTTTTAAAAAACAGCCTTAGTTTTTCTTCCAACTGATTTAGTGTGTCTGGTTTTATGTTGAGGTCTTTGATCCACTTGGACTTTGATCACCAACCCCCGAAGGGGGAGCAGCCTTGCCAGGCCACAGAGGAAGATAAAGCAGCCAGTCCTGATGAGACCTGATAAGCTAGGGTCAGATGGAAGGGGAGGAGGACCTCCCTTATCAGTGGACTTGGAGAGGGGAATGGGAGGATATTAGGGAGGAAGGTTGGGATTGGGAGGGAATGAGGGGGGGTACAGCTGGGATACAAAGTAAATAAACTGTAATTAATATAAAAAATAAAAATTTAAATTAAAAAAACCCACCCAGTTCTACAACTCTACAGTTCTACACACCTGGTGAGGGCTCAAGAACCATCATCCATGCTGTCACCTTTCCCGCCGCCATTGTGCTTATTGTTATTCATGTCACTTGACAGACTTCCTTTCCATTTAAAATTCAAATCAGGATAAGCTGGGGTTAGATGGAAGGGGAGGAGGTCCTCCCCTGTTGGTGGACTTGGAGGGGGCGGGGAGGAGGGAGATGAGGGAGGGAGTGGGAGGGTAAGAGGGACTGAGGGAGGGGGCTACGCCTGGGATTCAAAGTACCTAACCTGTGATTGAGATAAAAATAAATAAATTAAAAATATGTATATATATATATATAAAAATTCAAATCAATTTCCTTCTAATAGAAAATCAACTCCATCTATCTATTACCAATTCTTTCATAGCATTTAATCCATTATTTGGTGAATGCTCACCGCACTTCCTTCATGTACCAAACATAGACTCTCTAAGAATTGAATTTATTCAGCATGACCCACATTTACCCTTTGGTTGAGCACAGCCAAACTCCAAATACACTTGTTTTTTTTTTTTTTGCCAGATTCTTTAAGCTCGTTTCAAATGGCACAACTATGGCCCACTTTTAATTGCCTTTTAAGTATTCTACAATCTAAAATCTGCTTTGATTAACAACCTCAGTCTTAATGTTCTTTCTCCTTCTCTGAGAAATTGCTCTTTAGCTATCTGAGAAGAGCTCCAAATGACCCTTGTACTGTTGGTTCACATGTGTATGTGCTGTTTTAAATGGCTTTTTGTGTTTGTCTTTATTTAGGCGGTATCATATTCTACATACTCTGCAATATGCAGCTTTTAAAGTTATCTGTTTTGGTGCCTTTGAGCTGGCTATTCTAATTCACAGAAAGTATTCCACTAACTGTACATTCCAAGTTAGATTTAAACTTCTCTTTGAAAAACATTGGATTAGCTTTCAATGTTTTGATAGGCTCAATAAAGCTACATTCTTTTGCCTTCAAGCATGGACATTTAGAAATAGAAATCCAAGGTCACAGGCTCAGGAAATTTATGTTTAATTATACTCACAAATTTCTGCCAGAATTGAATAAATTGATGTATTCATATCCTAAAAAAAGCTTAGAGAAAGATCTATTCTCCATGCATTATAATAATTTCAGTACTAGGGTTTTTGTTTTCTTTTGTGAAGAGATGAAAAATAAACCAATTTTTGTTTTCATACACATTTTCTTAATTAGAATAATTTCAAAGGGATGGAACATTTGTGTACTGGTAAATATTGCCATTTATTAATGTAGCAAACTTCTATATTCCAACCTATTTATATCATTGAGTAAATTTTTATTACTTTCTCCATAAAAATCCCATGCTTTTAAAATTCATTGTTATTTTAATGGAACATGTTATATTTCTTTTATTATTGTTAGAGACTCTTATTTTTATTTTCATTTTTAATCAGTGTAGAATAGGAAAAGAGGACTTTATTATGGAAACTACTCTGATACGTTTTCATTAGTTCTGTTGCTTAATAGTTGGTTCTTTTAAATATTCTAGGAAGATCATCAGATAACCCCTTTCTAATATTTGAACAATCTTTTCCTCTTGAAGCTTGAATCACTAGCTATTGTTTATTAATATAAAATATAAAAAGTTATTCTGTGGGTTTTTTTGCATTAATGGGCATACTTTTGAAATTTGATTACTAAAGGTGTTGTTTGCATGGGTATTTTATCAGCTATTTTAATGAATTAAGGATGTAGTTTTTTATTTCTTAATGTTGAAAGGTAGGTACAATGAACACATATTAGATTTTATAAAATTATAACCATCCACTAAAATAATTGTGTAACTTTTTCTTTATAAAATTGAAAAGGCAATCACCCATCCCCCTGTAAGAATTTTCTACTTTCATCCATCCTTACAATGTGTGAATAAAACTTTTACATAATATGTTAATTATTTTTGTTGTTGTTATATCCAAACACCTGACAAGCAACTTACGGTGAGACTGTTGTGGTTCACAGTTTGAGCTACTCTGGGGAAATTATGGCAACAAGACAAGAGACTCCCATTGTATCCACAGTTAGAGTCAGGAAGCAGAGAACAGACAGGAAGTGGACCACACCATATAAACCCAAGGGTCTCTCCTAGTGTTCCAGTACCTCTAGTAAGGTTCTTCTTCCTAGAGGTTCCACAGCTTTCCAAAACAGCACTGTCTCCTGGAAGCCAAGTGTTCAAACACAGGAGCCACTGAAGAATATTTCACATCCAAATCACGCCATCCTTGTTTCAGTTTGGAATTTCATCTGTCTGCTAATGAAGGAGTCTTGGTGGCATAAGTTGAACATGTATACACTTTAGCAGTTTTTGTATAACCTTCTATTTTCTCCTCATAGTATTACAATAGCCACTATAGACCTAGCTTTATGTACTTATCACAAGGCAGAAAGAACTGAAAAAAGAAATAGTAGAGAAACAACAGTTCCCCAAAATCATAGCTCACAAGATAGTTTATTTTATTTTATTTTTTATATTTTGTTAGCCACTGAACCTCAGAAAGAGTGTGTGTGTGTGTGTGTGTGTGTGTGTGTGTGTGTGTGTGTGTGAGGAATATTGCTTGTGGAAATCATGGTGAGATTCAAATAAAGGCTTGGTTGAAAATAAGTTTCTGTTAAGTAACTGATCTTCACCAAAGTTTTTATACATTGTTGTGTTAGCACAGCGACTTGTATGGCTAATCATTGATCTGGAATTTTCACCATCATGGCGATAACCCATGGGATTTGCTTAGATTTCACCCACAGAAAAAGCACGATGGGGCAAGCCTAGCACAGCATGTGTTATAATATGTGTGATTGTAGGCAAAGATCTTTAAAATTAAGACATTTTAGTGCACCGCAGGGCTTTCTCAGTTCTACACAGAGCCACATTGATTTCTGCCTCTCTCTTTAAAGCCATAGATGTCACTAATCCTTCACCTTCTCCGAAATTACGTTATTTTACAAAGAAGAAATCAATACAATCATTCATTGTTTAAAATAGTGTGCTCTCCACTCAGCATGATTTCCTTCAGATTCTTGAAGTTATTGTACATTCAGTCATGTACAATACTCAAGTAGCCTTTCTACTCAAGAAGACTGTAGATTTGCTATATTTCATTAACCATTTACTCAGTAAAGGACATGGATATTTTCTAGTTAGAAGCTACTAAAATAAAGATACATACATGCATGAGTTTCTATGGAAAAATAAGCTTTTACTTTAAATCTTAAGAAATAAAAACTGACTTTCCTAATCCATCAAAACTTCTGATAAAATGCCAGGCCGTGTTCAAGAGTATCTGCAGGCTTTATATTTATATTAATATTTTCACTACAAATGAAAGATAGATTTACTGTTTAATATCTTCATTGATATTTGGGATTACTACTGTTTTATTTGAATATTCTAGTAGCTGTATTGTTTATATTTTTGTGTGTCTGGTAGCTAATGATGTAGATAGTGTCATTTGTCTTATATCTGCATGGCCTCATTGAAGAAATATCAGTTCCTTTTTGCTCAACTTTTAATTTCTTTATCCATTTTTTAATGCTAAAGTTTTCAATTCTGCTTATATCCTGCACTTAAATTCTCCAACAAATGTGTGAGTCACAAATCCTTTCTTTCTGCTTCACAGAGGAAGTATTCACATTAAGTGAGGTCTAAGTTACCAAAAACCCAACGACTACTGACTGGAGGAAAGTGACTAAGTTTCGACAGGAAAGATGTTTAGTGTGGTATTTGGCCTCAGAAGTTGCACATCCTTTGTGTCAGCCCCACGCCCTGGTATAGTGTCTGCCTAAACACCCATTGACTTGCATAGAGGCTCCGAGCAGAATTTGCTACTTCTGGCTTAAAAAGACACTTCTGTTAACAACTGTTGTGGATTAAATATGTAATCTTGACAGGATCATGTATGTGGACATTTTGGTCCATGGAAGTGGACCTTGAAGGTGATATCCACTTGTTCTGGCCAGCATGCTCAGTTCCTTGATCCATCAAGATATGAGAAACCAATATCCTCCTGGTGTTGCAGCTATGGACCTTTCTACATGGCTGCCACGTTTTTCTCTACTACAGGGGACATGTCCTTGAAACTGTAAGCCAAAGTAAACATCCTTCCTTAAGCTGTTTCTGCCAAGTGTTTTGTGACACCGCTAAAAGAAATGACAAATACAATTACTACAACACATTAATTTGTTAACCACTTAACGGACTTCAGTGGCCACACATTCAAGAGAACACACGCAAAGGTATCTACCAAACAAATGGTAACAGCAAAACAATAGCACGGTACACAGTGACTGCAAGCTTTCAAAATAATTGTGAAACATGAGAAAAAAATAGTTTAAACCATACTCAAGGAGGAACAAAAGCAATTGGTAGAAACTTTCTGAGCATGCTTTGGCATTGAACTCACTAGACAAGATTTGAAGGGATTACTCAAAGAACAAAAGGAAAATATATATAGGAAGAACAGACGGATAATACGCATTTTTATCATAGTATAGATATGACTTTCACAAGAATGGGAGGTATTAAAGCAGAATCTTGTGTGAGTGTTTTTTCTAAGAGATTGCAAGTCTTCTTGTCATTAAGAAAGGACACAAATGGTTCAGATTTGCCTCAGACAGAGAGCTACTGTTCTTTCTTCCACTCAATCAGATGGGTTTCTCCAGTTACACTCCAAACTCCCATTGCCTGACATATTTAATGTAGTCACTGATGGTATGGGACCATCAGAGCAGTGTGCTTTCTCAAAGCACTCCCCTCATCTTTGAACTCGGCTCAGCTTGAGCTTTACAAGGCAGCTATCACAGGAATATGTGACTTATGTGAATTTATTTTATATTTTTCTTTATTTGCAAAATTTGCAGAGGATGAGGGGTTTGTCCCATAGAAGCTTATTGGATGGATACATTTGCATGGGGATTGGAATGCTAATGATCTAGCTTCATTGCTAGTTGACCTCTCATTGCTGCAGAGCCTCCTGAAAGGTAGGCTCAGGCCAGTGTTCCCCTCCAGCCAGAGGAGGTTTTTAAAAAAATGTTTTTCATCCAAGGTCTATAGGTATTCTAAAAAGCACAAAACAAATATTAACCAATGATACATCATAAGGAAATTCAGTGGTATGAACATAACTATCATTTATTAAAATGAAAGCAAATTTTCACACTAGGTAGACAGATGTGTTTTTTATTGTCACATAAAGAATTAAATCTTGGCCAGACATTTGGTACTTCAGGATGCAGGGCGTCTTTAGTGCCTTTTCAGAGTTTATAGAGGCTATTAGTTCATAATCATCAATACTGAGATGTGCTTTGTACAAATACATGGTATAAACTTGTGGAAGTATATTTACGGCCATTTCAGAAATTTTTGGAAATCCTTTCCTAATCCCAAGGTGAAAAACAAAACTAAACAAACAAGCAAAAGCCAGAACAATTATAACTGAAACCAGAACTTCAAACAGCAACACCATCATCATCATCATTATTAATTCATTCGCTTTGTATCCAGGGTGTAGTGCCCTCCCTCATCTCTTTCAGGTCCAACTCCCTCTCCCTCTGCCTCTCCCCTCCCTTTTCCCTAGTCCACAAACAGAGGAAGTCCTCCTCCCCTATTGTCTGACCCTAGCTTCTCAGGTCCCATCAGGACTGCCTGGATCCTCCTCCTCTGTGGGCTGGCTAGGTCATCCCACCAGGGAGAAGTGCTCAAGGAACCAGCAACCTAGTTCATGTCAGGTACTGTCTCTTACTAGGGAACCCACATGGAGACTGAGCTGTCTATAGGCTACATCTGAGCAGGGGGTCTAGACCCTGTCTATACATGGTCTTTGGTTGATGCAGCAGTCTGTGTAGTGCCTGCCCCCCACATTGGGCCCAGCTCTTTTGGTTTTGTTGGTCTCTTTGTGGGGTTCCTGTCTCTTCCAAGTCCTTTTGTCTCCCCCCCGCCCTCCCACACCTTCTTCCATAAGGTTCCCTGCACTCTGACCAAAGTTTGGTTATGAGTCTCTGCATCTGCTTCATTCTCCTACTGGATGCCCAGAAGCAGAAAGACATGCATGGTATATATTCAGTTATAAATGGATATTAGCCGTATAACATAGGATAAACATACTAAAATCTACAAGCCTAAAGAAGCCTAACAACAGTGAGGATCCTAAGGAAGACACTTGATTCTCATTCAGAAGAGGAAACAGGAAGAGGTAGGAGAGAGGGACAGGACAGGAGCCTACCACAGATGTTCTCAAACAGCAATTTTGTTTTTTTTCCTTTTTATTAAATTTTTATTTTTATATTAATTACAGTTTATTTACTTTGTATCCCAGCTGTATATCCCTCCCTCATTCCCTCCCAATCCCACTCTCCCTCCCTCATCTCCTCCCTGCCCCTATCCAAGTCCACTGATAGGGGAGGACCTCCTTCAGCTAGGCTCAAACAGCAATTTTAACATCAAGCCTTTTATTGATAATACAATATCATCCAAATCTTTGCTTCTTATAATTAAATTGTGTTTATGTAATAGCAGAAAACTTTGTGTGATGTTAAAAAACCAAACAAACAAAAAATCTGAAGTTCTGATGGCTGACTCTTTGACCCTCCCCCATACAAGCCAGGGAGTGACAGACTGGCTAGATCCCAGGGGAGGACATTGCAGCCAGCCCTGAGGAGACAGGATGAGCTGGGGTTGGATGGAAGGGGAGGAGGTCCTCCCCTGTTGGTGGACTTGGAGGGGGAGGGGAGGAGGGAGAGGAGGGAGGGAAAGGGAGGGAAGGAGGGAATGAGGGAGGGGGCTACGCCTGGGATGCAAAGTACCTAACCTGTGATTGATATAAAAATAAATAAATTAAAAAAAATCTGAAGTTCACAACTTGCCGTTGTCTTCAGCTTGTTTCGGTCAGCATTAATTAGTACTATCTGACATGACAACACTAAGCTCCCATGGAGGATGTTCAGACTGAGGCTGCACTAGAACCTGGCAAGGCAGCACCAACAAACACCATCAGAAATACCTCACAGTCATCACACTCAAATTTTAATTATTTTTTTGGTCATGGCATCTTCAAATGATTTTACTTGTTACCCAAACCTTGGTGACCTCTCCACTTCCTGTTGTGGCTGGTCACCACAGTCTGAGATTCCCTGAGCCAAGGAACGCACTTGAGCTAGTAACTGAATGTGCAAGGCTGGCTTCTCCCCACAGTTTGTGTCACTGTGGGGGAGAGGAAGATAGCTGTTTTCTGTGCTTAATTAGGTAAAAGGCCTCGATTTACTTTTGTATCTGCTAATGTAAGTTCAGTTTTGCCTCTTTTATCCTGTTCGTCATCCCATGAATGCGGCCATGAAGTTAGATATACAGGCTGTTTACTTCTGAACATCCATAATTCCCAGCCCAAAATTCTCTTGGGCCTCTAAATTTTCTCCACTCTCTTTGGGAATACATGTTATTTACTAAGCAATCTGGAATTCATTTTGTCATCCGCTTTTACACATGTTGTTTTTTGGTCAAGAACAAATGTACATGTCATACTATCTCTATGTTTAGAAATTCTTCAAGCTCCTTGCATACTTCAGCCTTTTAAAATTCTATTTTATGTGTGCATAATTCTGTAGCATATACTATTTGTTGAGCTAATTTATTATATTTAAGAGGTCATATTTACTTTCCTCACATCTATTGATCTGAAAGATAGTTTAAAATCTCAGTACAAATGTACTTGTCATATTTTCATTAAACTTGTTTATTTTGTGAGGAGCATGGCTAGTACATCAAATGGCCGCTTTATCAAAGAGAAATGTCCCTCTTTAGTCCTCTTAATATTGTATACCCTGAAATGTGTTTGTGGAGTTAAAATGTTTTCTTTTTGTGAAAATTCACTGGAATAATTTTTCTGCCTTTATTTTCCATAATAGAGTGTCAGTTTGCATTATGTAGATGTGTAGTCAATAAAATGTAGATGGGCTGTTAAATATAAAGAGCTAGAATACTTAGCCCCAAACCACCACTGTTGCTAATTTGTTTGAACTTGTTTCTGACATCTCATTTGATGTCTGATATTTACAATGCTCTCATCTTCTTTTTTAATTATCTGTTATTTTTCCGGGTTACACTCTTTGTTCTGTGTACATACTGAAGCTTTACAGTCTCTCTCTCCAGCAGTTCCCTGCTTTGAGCTTTGTTACAATTGCTGAATTGGGCTTGTGCAAAAAGAATCTTCCTTTGACCTGCCATCTTGAAGCCAGATGTCTTTCACAGACATATGAAGTAACACATGATCTTTGGGGGCAGATACTTTTCTTTTCTTTCTTTCTTTTTTTTTTTTGTATGTCAGCAATCATTCATGGCTTTTAAACTTCCCCTCGTGCACTCTGCTTTCCATTCATAGTGCTATGCTGCATTCATTGTTTGATTGCTGATCTGGTGAAACGGCAATGTGATAAGATGGAAATCCCCCAATAACCTAATGGAATATGGATTCAGAGGCCAAACTGCACACATCACAAGGGAAATAACCTATCAGTTTGTTTAGCGCAGAATTTTTTTTAGTACATTGAATTCTTGGTGCTTACTTAAAATTCAACAAGATGATACTTAAAGGAAAATAAAACTTGCAGCTAAACAATATATGAGGTGAGAGTGAAACCTACTCCTAAATTTAAAATCCAAATGCAGAGATTAAAGGTCCATTTGTTAGGTATTTACTATGGCCCAGGGACTAGCTGTTTGTGCAAAGCTACATAAAAAACAACAGCCAACTTTAAACAAATCAGCAAAGAGAGATACATTTTACTAGGATGCCCCAGGAGAGATGAACTATTTTTAAGTTGTTTTCCTATCTTTCTTGTAGGCAGACAGGGAAACCCCCAACAGAATCGCTGAAGAAATCTCTTTTTCTCCTTAAAGGCTGAGAATATAGACCCTGCTAGCAAAGCACTGTTTAAATCAGTTGACTGAGACAAAGGAAAGCAATTACATTTTTGGTTTTTTTTAGGTGTTATGATGAGAAAAAGTGAACTTCCAAAATAATAAACTCCCAGGAATGAGAAACACATACAAGTGCATGCACATGACCACACATGTATCAAGAAGATAGTTAAAGAAAACGGAATTTACTGCGAAATTATATATAAGAGTTACAGTGAAATTACCACTAATTTTCACTAGAGATTCAAGATACAATTACTCGGAACCTGTTGTGGTCCAATGACTACCTAGTTGTACAAAGGTAAACAAACAAAAACTAGTTGTGATGACTTTAAACAAATCAGCCATCAGAGATATATTTTATATATATAAAACATATATATATATATATATATGTCTATATCCCATGACCCATTACCACACTCATAATAACCATTATAATTATCTCAATAAACATAATCATCTCCATTACTAAAGTCATACGTATGTGAACGGCACTGTTTAATTAGCAAATTTGTAGAATAAAATGGTGACAGGTGGCCTATGCCTTGCCTTGGTGAAAGATATGCCTTCCATGTAAGATTATGAATAGCTATGAAAAGATGAAGCATGTATTTGTTGACATGAACATTTAATTAAAGGAGTGTCATTAACAAATAATTAAACCAGTAAAACTAAAGTCAAGCTCATTAATCATTTAAAATTAATTATAACAATGATGCTAATAGCAACTTTTGCATTCGAATTTGAATGAACATTTCAGAAAGAAAAAAAATATGCATCTATCAGCCTTCAGAGAAGTGGTTCCCAGAGCATATTTTGAGTCATAATCTCCACAGAAATCACAAATTTAGGATTCTACTTCCAGAAATGTAAGGCTATTGCTTGCAGGGGATTAGCCATGTGGTATTTTAGGAAATTGGCTTAAGACATAATATACTGCAGAGAATTTCAGACCTTTCAGAGATCTCTGTACCCCTGTATTTACTGACTGATGATCTGTAGTCACTATAGCAAGGAAATGGAACCATCCTAAGTGTCCTTCAGCAGATGGATAGATAATGACATTCTGGTACACATGAGAAATGGAATACTATTCTGTTCTAAATAAAAATGAAACCAGAAAATCTGCAGGAAAATGGATGGACTTTGAACATACGATAAGTGAAATCAGCAAATCTCAGGAAAAGAAAGAACCATGCATGTTCTTCCTCATCTGCTGGGGCACATCTGTAAACACATGGGCATGTGGGTATGATATAATGTTTAGAAAGGAGAACAAGAAATGGCAATGAAAAATTACAACAAAATTGTTACCAATGAGTTAACATGTATTCTGTAATTTGTGTATGCCCTTACAAAATTAGTCCTTAAAGGAGGCAGTGTCCACCTGTGATTACAGGAAAGGCTGTTATCATCCTGGGAGATGTGATTTTTAAATTAAGTTTTTTGTTGTGTGAATATTCCTATTGGTGATAGTTCTTTGTCAGCACTGTTATACTAAGTGCGTTCCATTCTTGAAGCATGAGTGTTAACTGTCTAAATAATAGTGAGAAGGCTGTTAGAAGTATTTTTTTTTAATCACAATTTTGAAATCTCTGAGCACTCCTGGAAATGCGGATTTATTTTCCCTGAATCTCAGAGTAGCATGCCAGGAGTTTGAAAACACTAGGAAGCAGAGCAGAACAGGTCCCAGTGGCATGTGGTCAAGGGTGGGCCAGTCCAAGGGTGTGAGCTCTGGATAGCTCACCTTGGCAGCTTGAGAGAACTGTCAGAGAGCAGGAGAGCAGGTGACCCTGCCCCTCGCTGGCTACAGCACTTAGGGGAGAAAGCAGATACGGAGGAATGGGGAGATTAGTGGAATTGGGGTGCACAATGCGAAATTCACAAATAATAAAAATTCAAAAAATGAAAATTGTCAAAATGGGAGAGAGGGGGATAGGCTCTTTTTGTATGGTGTACCTATGTGATATTCTCTTTGAAAACTTACATTAGTGCAGTAAGGTAGACAGGTAGAGGAAAGACATGGAAAAACAAATCATAGCTATGTGAGTAAAAGTAAAACTGGGATAATTATTTCAGTTACAGAAGAATCAGACTTCAAACAACCAAAAATTATCAGGTTTAAGGAATGGCATTGTATACGGACCAAAGGAAAAGACTATAAAAGCCAAAGCTGCAAGATTGAGTCTTCTCGATATGAAAAGAAAGCTTCCCCCATGAAATCTCAGTAATCTATTTGCCTAAACAAGACATGAAACAGTGGCAACACTGGCTGCCATGCCAATGTGGAAGGAAAAGAAATCAATCCCATGGGACCCCACTGTACAACCACAGCTAACTAATGGCCACTGAGAGAAGAAAGATTACTCTTTTCCAGAAAAAAAGTCCCCTAATTGGTTATCCAATATTATGTAATCCCTAACAACACATATGTATTTACCCGCGCACACACACACACACACACCTGTAATTAAAGAAAAAGAGGCAATAAGTTTGAGAGGAAGTGTGGAGCGGACCTAGAAAGGGTCAGAGGTTAGAGAGGAAAAGGGAAAAATGGTGTAATTATTAATTTAAAAGGAGAAAAATCAGCTAATGAAAAGGGGCTCATTTTGAGAAAGATCTAAGAAACATTAGTGTTATCTGCTCCTGCCAACTTCACGTGCCAAAACTGGTAGACCTACAAGACCGACAATGCCACTGACCATGCTGGAAACATGTAGAGCGTTCTAGCTGGGAGCTCAGGGGTGAGAGTGTTACGCATGTGGGTGGGCAACATCTGCCCACTTGATCTAGTGGACATTTCTAGAGAAATCTAACAACAGGAGAATAGACACTGATCTCAAGCTAACATGGAACATTCACAAAGACTACATTTGGGACCGTAGAGACATGCTAACAATTTCAATAAAATAAAAATCATAGGTACTATATTCTTAGATTATAATGAAATTCGGCTACAAATGAATTCCTCTATAAAAAACTACAAAAAATATACTTGATATTAAATAATACTGTTCAGTTACAATTGAGTCAAGGAGGTCTCAAGACAAATTTAAAATAATTCTGAACAAAGTTAACATGAAAATATAGTATTAGAGCTTGTAAAAATCAATGATTATAGAAAATACATATTATTGATTGCAAAAACAAGAAAAAAAGATTATCTATATTAAATAAGTGACGCTCCTAGCTTTGGTTATTAGGAAAATGAATGTACTTTAAATTACAGCAAGCATTTTATGCTAAAAGCAAGCTTAATAAGAAGAAAATTTTAGCAAAAAGTCAGTACAGTTAAAGGCAAAAATTTAATAGAAAAAAATCAATGAAACCAAAGTTGGTTCTCTTAGAGTATAAAAACAATGATTGTATAATTATATAAACCACCGCTGATTAGTCCATCCAAGACTCAAGGAAACACACCTCAAATAAGATTTGTAAAGAGAGTTCTGGTAGAGTGGAAATGTCTTCAAACAGCAGCTTGGAAAGCTAACGTGTGCAATAAAGGCAATGAGAGATTATAGACAATTGACCGTGCAAAATGACAACCCTAAATTTCATGCAAAATTATCATAAACAGCAGTGACAGGTAAAAGGAGAGATGGGGAAACATAGTTCAAGTGTTTTAGGACCTAGTATCAGAAAAGTGGTAACAATCTATAATTGTGTTGGATACACCGAATCACACATCTTTTCTCTCAAGGTCTCTAAGGGAAACACTGAAAATCAAAGGATATCTACAGTTTCCAATTAAAGAGAGAAAACAATTAGGTTGTAGTAAACACATCTTAATTCAATTCCTAAAAGAAGGGACTGAATAATAAGCACAAACATAGCTGCACCATGTAATGCAAATTGTTATTGACCCTTATATACCAATAATTCAACGTAAACTAAATACATACACAATAAAGGATGAGCACATCAGAGTCAGTGTGTGGGCGACGTGGCGATTGAAGAACTGCATCACCACCTCTGTGACATAGGACACTTTAAAGTAACAGGATAAGAAGCATTGCCAGTGGTTGAAAATGATGAAAGAAACCATCAGATAGACATGAAAACCCTCAGACCATGTGCCCACAGTTACACACTGGGAAATATGTCAGACAAAAACTAAAAGAACTGAATAATGACAAAGTCCAACAGTGGCATCATAAGATTTCATTGCATCTACTGCATTAGCTAAGACAACAGGGGGCTAAAGTTCACATTCTACTAGAAGGATAAAATTTTTAAATCCAATAAGCAACATTATTAGCAAGGTCTTTTTTTAATGAATAACTATTTGTGACTTTTTTTTTAATGTGATCTGAGCCTTGAAATACAGATGTGATGCATTCTATCTTAAACAGGGCTCGCTCTGGAGTCTGAGATCTGACTGCTTTTATTTGTTGTCCAACAGGATATCTGAAGCTTCCTTCCAGGAGGAAGTGTTTTCGATGAAAGACAGAACAAGATATTTGGAGGACACTCTCACATGCAGAGAAACTGATCTACAT
>CM053764.1:20025700-20080407 GCA_028658305.1 Pachyuromys duprasi | reverse complement strand
TCATATATATATATATATATGCCTAATATCCACTTATTAGTGCGTATATACCATGTATGTATTGCTGCTTCTGGGATATCTCACTCAGGATGATCTTTTCTAGTTCCCACCATTTGCCTGCAAATTTCCCAATTTCCTTGTTTTTAATTGCTGAGTAGTATTCCATTGTGTAAATGTACCACAATTTCTGTATTCATTCCTCAATTAAGGGACATCAGACAGACCTGATGAGACCTGATAGACTATGGTCAGATGGAAGGGAAGAAGGACACCTGCCTCCTTATCAGTGGACTAGGGGAGGGGCATGGGAGGAAAAGAGGGAGGGAGGGCGGGATTGGGAGGATACAAGGGAAGGGGCTACAGCTGGGACACAAAGTGAATAAATTGTAATATTTTTTAAAAAAATTTAAAGAAATATAAACAGGCCTAACAGACAAATGGAAGCATATTATAACGTGAGCAAGATAGTCCCAAAAGAAACAAGAGTAAGACCATACTTATTATAAAATCATAAACATGAACTGATTCTGGAGTATCAGATAGTTGATGTAAGGAACACTGCAGTTAAAGAATGTTGAACTGAAATAGAAAACTGAAAAAACGTTAATAAATGCACTTACCTAACTAACTACCTATGAGGAGGGTAAGAAAGAAGAAAAGAAGTATTAACAACAGCATTGGTGGACAACAAAATTCCAAGAACAATATGCAGGAATCTAGTGCAAAGACAACTTTTAAAATTATAAACAATCATTTCTTAGAATTAAACCAACAAAAAATTAGGAGTAAATGGCTGGCAAGTTGACCTAACAAACAAAATTTCTTGCTGATAAAGCCTGAAAATATGAGCTTGATCTCTAGAACTCACAGGAAGATAGGAGAGAACAGACCCCACAAAGCTGCGGTCAGACCTTCATAGTTCCACAGTAGCTGTGCAAGCACATATTCAAACAACACACACATATACACACACAATTAGTAACTCAGATGGCCAGAGAGATGGCTCAGTCTACAAACTGTTTGCCTTCAGGGATGGGAATCTGAGTTCAGTCACTAACAACTATGTAAAAACACCTAGTATAGGGCCCTGAGAAGGTGCAGAAAGGAGGATCTCTGGTGCTCTCCTGTAGTCAGTCTTGTTTAATTGGTGAGCTCCAGCTCCATGAAAGATGACTGCTCAAAATAGATGAATGGCATTCTCCAGGTTTAGGTTGTCCTCTGATCTGCACATGTACATGTATACAACACACACAATTTTTTAAAAAAAGTTTCAGTAAAGAATCCAGCTTCTTACCCTTTTCTCCTCCTTTATCTTGCTTCCTCCTCATATTCCACAGATATTCCAAAATCATGTACAAAGATATTCTAGTGTAATTAATACCACAGTAAGTAGATTACCACTGATCCAGATCTGAATGACCTCTTGAACACAAACACCGATTCTGAATACTCAATGCTGAAGTGTTCCTACTGGAATGCTACAGAGCTCTTGCCATATTTCAATATTTTAACTAATTTAATTTAAAATTTAAAGCATTTAAACAGTTGGTAGAAAGAACTCTAACATGGTAGTAAATTCTAAAGGCTACTTTTTGGTGGTGTTTGTACAACTTTCTTTCAAACAGAAATCAAGGAAGTTTGGCACATAGAACACATTCTGTATCATGTCAGACCCTTTCCTGAAGCTGTAAGCTTAGCTGCCAGTACAAGATCCCCAGGGGGGTTAAAAACGTCAATCAGGTTCACAGCTGGAGAAAGACTATTTTCTTAGAGCACAATTTTAGCTACAAGAAAAATAAGCTTTGTCATTTTTGAACTCATATAAAGAGTTAAATTTAAGAAATTGTAAGAAACAGCTTTTGTCTCACAGCTAAATTGAACAAGAAAAAAAATGGAACAAGTAAAGTAAATGCTTGCCTAAATTCCCCATATCCCATTTAGTGTCTGGAGCTTCTGTGATGACCAGTAGGCAGGCTGGTTCTTGGATGCCAGCTGTCCATTCCTAGAAAAAGGAAAAACTCTACATTACAGCACTAACACCATGTCAGTGTGCTCAGCATCCTTGCCGTAAGTGGGAAGATCTTAGCGTTAAGTCTGAACAGAAGCCTCTTTATTAAGTTTGCATGTTGTGTTTTATTTTCATTTCCATTAAATATGAATGATTTTATCCACACAAATATCAAACACTTGGAAATGACGATATCATGCATGAGATAGCCATTATAATTCTATCATGAAGTATGTATTACCATTCTGTTGTTGGTTCCTTTAGGCAGAACATTTATTAATTGCCTATTAATTGTATGTCTTTTGCATTTTGAAGGAAAACAATAAAAAGGGATAATCAGCTGATGCATCTAACAAAATTCAATTGCTGAAAACTTGTTTTTAAACAGATTTTTAAAATTTTTCTTATTTATTATGATTTTTCATTAGTATTCCAGCTGTAGCCCCCTTCCTGGTCCCCTCCAAATCCTCCCTCCCTCCTTCTTCTCCCATGCCACTTCCCTAGTCCACTGAAAGGGGAGGTCCTCATCCCCTTCCATCTGATCCTAGCCTATTAGGTCTCATCAAGACTGAGGAGAAAGTGATGAAAGAGCCAGCCACTGAGTTCATGACAAAGACAGTCCCTGTTCCCCTTACTAGGGTACCCACTTGGATACTGAGCTGCCATAGCAACAACTGTGCAGAGGTTCTAGGTTATCTCCATGCATGGTCCTTGGTTGGAGTATCATCTCAGAAAAGATGCCTGGGTCCAAATTTCTTGGTTCTGTTGCTTTCCTTGTGGAGCTCCTGTTCCTTCCAGGTCTTTCTATCTCCCCCTTCTTTCAAAAGATTCTCTGCATTCTGCCCAAAGTTTGGCTATGAGCCTCAGCATCTGCTTTGATACCCTGCTGGGTAGAGTCATTCAGAGACCCTCTGTGGTAGGCTCCTGTCCTGTTACCTGTTTTCTCCCTCTTCCAATGTCTGTCCCTTTTGCCTTGCTGAGTGAGGATTGATCATCTTATCCAGGGGAGGATGTGAGAAAGGAGAACCCTCCTCCATTGCTGGTGGGAATGTAAACTTGTACACCATTTTGGACTCAATATGGTGCTTTCTCAGACAATTAGGAATAGTGCTTCCTCAAGATCCAGCAATACTACTCCTAGAAATATTTCCAAAATATGCTCAAGTACACAACAAGCACCTTTGCTCAACCATGTTTGTAGCAGCTTTATTCATAATAGCCAGAACCTGGAAACAACCAGATGTCCCTCAAATGAGGAATGGATACAGAAATTGTGGTACATTTACACAATGGAATACTACTCAGCAATTAAAAACAAGGAAATCATGAAATTTGAGGGCAAATGATGTGAAATAGAAAAGATCATCCTGAGTGAGGTAACCCAGAAGCAGAAAGACACACATCATGCATAGTCACTTATAAGTAGATATTAGACATATAATATAGGATAAGCATACTAAAATCTGTACACCTAAAAGCTCAGCATCTGTTATAATATCCTACTAGGTAGAGTCTTTTAGAGGCCCTCTGAGGTAGGCTCCTATCTTGTTCCTTGTATTCACCCTCTTCTGATGTTTATTCCTTTTGCCTTTCTGAATGAGGGTTGAGCATCTTACCCAGGGTACTCCTTCTTGCTTAGCTTCTTTGGGTATACAGATTTTAGTATGATTATCCTATATTATATGTCTAATATCTACTTATAAGTGAGTATATACCATGTGTGTCTTTCTTGATGCCTAAACCTCACAGAGACCCAATCAATAAACTGAATTTTAGGCAGAAGATTTTCTTCTTTGTGTTACTGTCATAATGCTTCAATGTACCTGTAGGAAGAATGTTAGTTCTGTGAGTCAAGTGCGATAATTGTAAACATGTACCATGCAGCAAAATACCCTTGTGGTATCAGCTCATAAACATGAATGGAAAGAGAAAGAAGCTATCTCTCTCAGGCATTCACACACATGCATGAAGAATACCCCCATATGTAAATTTTAAGACAATCCCAAAGAGACACTTGAATAATATATATTTAAACTACAAATTGTCCCTACCTCTATTATTAATCCCACTTAAAATTATCTTGAATAAAAGATATGAAAATCCAAAGTGAATGTAAACCTAAGAATTCATCACATTTTCCTTATTTATAGATAACAACCAGATATGAAAAAATAAAATATGATATGATAAAATAAAAACCATATCATGTGGGCTAGATAATGCAACCCAGCAGAAAGAAAAGAGCCCCAGGAGTAGGCACAAGAATCAGAGACCCACTCATTCACACATACAGGACTAATCCGAAGACCCATGTACGTCCTGTGCCTGCTCCTTCAGTCTCTGTGAATGCATATGATCTTTGCTTTGTTGGTGGACCTCTTCTAGATGAATAAGAGGTCCTTGTTCTTCTGGTGTCCTCCATCCTCTCTGGCTCTTACACTTTTTCTACTTCCTCCTCCTCTGAGGAGTTCCATGAACTCCGAGGGAGCAATTTGATGGAGACATTCTATTTAGAGCTGTGTGTTCCAAGAACCCTTACACTGTGCAACCCTCGCCCCCCATTTTGTGTGTGTGTATGTGTGTGTGTGTGTTGTGTATAGCAGAATATCATTAAGAGTCACTATACTGACCGCGTGTTTAAAAAATAATCAGTACTGTTTGGTTTTAATCTAGGTCTCTGGGCTATCTAGTCACTTGTTCTTTTTCACCCAAGCAATGTTAAGTTCTGTCTTGTGAAGTGTGCCTTAAGTCAATCAGACATTGGTTGGCTCCTCCCACAAGTTTTGTGTTTTTATTACCCTAACACCTTGCAGACAGGTCATATTTTAAGTCAAATATTTTGTGGCTGGGTTGGTGTTAACGTTTCTCTTTTGGTAGTCCACAGAGTACCTTTCTGCATCTAAGACATTGCACATTAAAGGTAAAGGCTCCATGTAGGCTACAGCTCAACTTCTCTATGTTCAATGAGTTGTATTGGTGTTGTTCTCAGCAATGGGGCAATGGTGTCAATTTTGGAGAACAACCTATCGCCTTAGCATCAGCCTGGTTTCCTTGTTGATTTCCATGGTGTCCATTTGTCCAACAACTCAATTGAAAGCAACCCAGTGCTCTACTGCAAGCCTTTTTTGGTAACAAGAGATGGCCCCTTGGGACTCTGTATTCCCCATTATCAGGAAACCTCATGAGAAACACCTTTATATATTTTAGGAAGTTTCTACTGCACTAGGTCTTCATATCATTCCTCAAATATCCTTTAACTCCACCTGTCTCCCCCTAACCCTCAATCCTAACTCCATCAACTACTGGTCCTCCCAGTCCAATCTCTGCCCACACCTTGTCTACATATACAATCTATTCTATTCCCCTTTCCCAAGGAGATCAATGTGTCTCCCCTAGTCCCTTCCACTATACTTATCCTCTCTGGGTCTATGTATTATAGTCCAGTTACCATTTATTTACTGGCTAATATCCACATACAAGTGAAAACATACCACATTATCTTTCTGGGTTACCTCACTCAGGATGATGTCTTTTAGTTCCACTCATTAACCTTCAAATTCCATGGCGTTAGTTTTATAACAGATATGCAATACTTCATCATATAAATGTATCACATTTTCTTAATTTTTCTGTTGAGGAACATCTTGGTTGTTTCCAGTTTCTGGCAATTATGAATAGGATGGTAATGAACATGGTTGAACAAGTTTTGCTATGGTAGGATGAGGCATCCTTTGGGTATATGACCAAGAGTGGTATAGATGAATTTTGAGGTAAATCAGTTTCCAACTTTCTGAGTATCTGCCATACCAATTTCCATAGTAGCTGTACAAGTTTGCAGTCCCACAAGAAATGAATGAGTGTTTACCTTATTCCACATCTCTACCAGCATGTCACTTGTGCTATTGTTCTTAGCCATTCTAACAGGTATAAGGTTGAATATCTAAGTAGTTTGATTTGCATTTCCCTGAAATATGTTGAGTATTTCTTTAAGTGCTTCTCAGCCATTTGAGTTTCCACTATCTGTCTAGTCTATACCCCATTTGTAAATTAATTTATTGTGTTTTTAATATCTAGTTTCTTGAGTTCCTTATGTATTTTGGACATAAGTTCTCTATCAGAATTGGAGTTATTAAAAATATTTTCTCATTATGAAGGCTGCTGCTTTGTCTAAGTAATGATGTCCTTTGCCTTACAGAAGATTTTCAGTTTATGAGGTCCCATTTATTAATTGTTGATCTTAGTGCCTATGATAATGGTGTTCTGTTCATGAAGTCTTCTCTAGTGGAAAATAAGTATGGATTTATTTGCATTCCTCTGCATGAAGATAACCAGTTTGATCAACATCATTTATTGAAGATCTTTTTTTAAAATTGTGTGTTTCTGATTTCTTTATTAAATACAAAGTGTTTAAAGGTGTGTTGGTTTATGTCTAGGTCTTCAGTTCAATTCCATTGATCAGTGTGTCTATTTTTATGCCAACAGTATGTGATTTTTAAGAGACCAGATAGCAACTACAAATGGTAGGGTGAAGGTAGATATCAGGAAAAGGGAAGATACACTATTGAAGGTAAAAGTGAACAAGAAATGATCTGGGATGAAAGACAAAGCAAAGAAAAGTATTCAGAAATGTCATTTCTAGCAAAATCAGTCATGTTCCATCTATCTATGCAAATGTGAAGTGACTTGAGAAGAAAAGTCACTATTCTCATGAGTTCATCATCACCTCAACACATAGTACTTTGTCTTCTCATACTATTAAACAGTAAATAGACAGCATTCAACATTAATAATGTCCACTAAAGAGAATTGATAAACTAGTCAATAAGTGCATATAACTCCATTTCCTTTGGCTCTCTCAGAAATAAAGACTTCAGAGATCTGCTTATGTCTTTCAACTCTGTTTTTGCAATAATGATAAAGTACGGTTAAATGACCTTTTCCTACCCACAGAAAACTTTTAACATAAAATAAACCAGCTTTTGTCTCACACCAAAAAGTAGTTTTCTGATCCTTGAGACTGTCGATGGGTGTTCTGTGACTTAATTTAATTTAACACTAATTGCCTGAAATTAGCATTGCATTCCACAAGTGAAAGATTCATTTCCACAGGACTGCCCCAATAGGCTTCAGACACAAATCATAGACCACCAAGACTTGTTCCCTTCTTGCTCTAAATCCATGACATTCTCCCAACACTTTGCTTAGGTCCATTTGTTTGATATAGCAGCCAACTGAATGCTCAGGAAAATATACTTACCCACTTATAATCAAAGATGTTACATAGCAATCATGGGTAAGAGCCTGAGGAAAGGAGATATAGAATAAGGTCTAATTCCCAAGCCACATACTTCTGCCCCACAGAGTAGGAATATGCAGCACCTCCAAATAAGAGTCTACTCACCAACTCAGAAATTCTACAAACCTCATCATTGGGAGTGTTCATGAGGGTTTAATATGTAAACATGACAGATTATTAGTTTTCTTTGTGAGTTGGAGGTATTGGGATTTAATGTTCTTGGCTTCCAGTAAAAAACTTGAATACAAAAATTCCATATAAAAAATAAAACTTCACATACTAAATTTAAAAAGAAGGAAACAATGAAAAAAATACCCAATCTTCTTAATAATTTGCCCCATCCTAAAGTTATAGAGGGTCCCACCGAGAATAGCCTCATTATATAAAAAAATATTTTTTTAAAGCTTACTATCCCTCAAAGCAACAGAGGTTTTTTGAATTTACTGTTAGGAACTGGGACAAAAATAAATAAATAAAATAAAATAAAACCTGTGTTACCTATTATATAATTTCTTAAGCTCATGACTGGCAGGAGTCAATTTCAGTTGTGAACTTCTAAAGTCTTCTGTGTGCCCCCTGGATACACTTTACACTTGAATCAGATGACTATGCAGAGGGTCACTGGTCGTGTTGGAAAATGGATCCTTTTATACGATCCCTCCCACTCTCCAACAGCTTCTCTTTCCCCTACCCATCTAGAGCATCCTTGATTTCTGGGTTTTTTTCACTTGGTCTCTCTTATATAGCACCAGGCATAAACCTTACCCTCGAGAGAATTCAGTGACTTTCTTCATTCTTCATATTTCTCAGGGTCAGGGGATAACTTTCCCCCTCATTGTTTCCCCTTCTTGATCAGTATAAGCATAGCCAGCCATGCAGTTTCTACTTCCAGATCTGAGTTCAGCCAACATGGCCTGACTCTGCTCAGGTCTGCTGTTACCTCCTCAAGGTAAGGACTTAATTTTGAATCCTGTCTATGTAGATAAATATCTTGGAACTTGTCATTAACCTGGACCTTCTGTTCTATTTCATTGTGTGTTAAACTATTCACTACCCTTGGGCTTGCATTCTTGCTCTCCATCCTGTTACCTTTATGGCCTCAGGTTTGGCTTCAACTGTTTAAATGTCACCCATCTCTCAGAGTTTTCCACCTTCTGTTGTATAGACTCCATTCCTTTGCATTGTCTGAAAAATATCAGGACAGCAAACTGATTTTCAGCTGAGTGGATTACCAAGTCCATACCGTTTGTCAGTCTTCACACACGCACATATGCACACACAAAAACCTGGTGAAAGACATGTTTAAAACACTATCATTTTAGAAATGTGTGAAAACTGAGGGACAGAAAATAACAAAGAAGCAGCTCTGCTCCTCCCTCAGACTATATCCATGATGCTTTGATTTCATAAGGACATGACAGAAATGCTAGCAATTTCCATCTCCTTTTGCTGTCTTACAGAATCAAATGTTGACAAAAACACTAAAACACATCTTTGTTATTGCACGTTTCTCTGTAGAGCTGCAGGAAGTAGGAAAGAATTAGCCCCGTATGGTTATTGTTTATTTCTCTGAGGTAAGGACAAAAGTATCCAGGAGCCAGAAGTTCTTCAGTTTTCATGTCGAACAAGAATTAAGGTATCTGAATACTAATTAAAGGACTTTATACTCCAGGCATTCCACTTAAAGGCAGAAAGATTGATGTAACTAGGTTTATCCAGAGGAACCTGTAATTTTGAATTCCAGGATACCACTGAGCCAGTGTTCTTCAATCTTCAGTATTCGGTTTATTGCTATATCTATGTCTGTATACATATGCACATTTCTTTGTTGCCTAAGGGGAATGTTATGCATCTTTCTCCACTGAATAAATGCATGTTTAGCTGTGTTTATAGAAGAACAGAAGAGCATTTGGGCAGCCAAGAAACAAAAGGAGGGTACTGAAGGGCAAGTGTGACTCTGTGACCTAAGATTTACGACCCACCCTTGATGTGGAGAAGCAAATCTATTTCCTCTGCTCTTCAGTTAGCTGGAGAAGGAGGGTTCAGCAAGAACAGATGTGGCCATTCGCCTAGTTGCCCAATGAAAACAAGCAATTGCCATGGCAACCAGAAAATACCATGTGGGACATGAACTGACCTCTAAGGCTCAGCTTTATGCTGCAAGCCTCGCATGCTTGCCTGTGATGTAGATTTCCTTTCCATGTGAGTGTGCTCAGTGTTAAAACAATTATTTATTTCTTCTCCCTCTAGTAACCTCCAGCACTTTATATCCATCTGAAACTGAACAAATTTGAAAGAATACATAGTCCTTGATGTCAGCACTAGGAAAGTACTTTTGAAAGTTGTAAATACATGTTGGATATTGTGGAGAGATAAAAGGAAGTCCTACCTGCAAACGGCTTGGGGGAATGAAAAGCTCAGGATATTATTTGAGAGCATTTCAACTGTCCTTCAAAATAGTTTCATACTGATCCAACACTGTATTCTTAATCATATTTATTTATTTAATTCCTATGCAGATAGTATTTTTTTTTCACTTGGAAAGTAATAAGGTTGAATGAATAAAAAGATTGCTGTCACTAATGACCACAGCTGTATGGTACAAATATCTTAAAGTAAACATAAGGAATTAAGCATTTATTCTGTTTACTATTCTTTCAGTTAAGGGATGTGTTCTGAGCCTAGGACTCAGGCAGGATAATTATAGTGCAATTATTCTGCACATAATGCTATAACATGAACATGTACGCAGTATGTAGAAAAGTGGAATTCAGTCAGCTTTGCCCAAGAAAAAGTCTTCTGGAAGGCAAAATTCATAAACTTTTGAAGTTCAATTTGTTTCTACCACCTGGAAACTGTAACCCATGGGAAATATGCAATGTCTGGGTAGTGTGCTGGCTTGATGCTCTTAACGCACTGGATCTAAGCTCTAGTCACTGCTGGTTTCTCATCCCTTCCCATGTTTCAAAAATAGATGATGTTATCTAAAACCTGAGTGTCCAATGTGACTTATTTCTAGAAGGAAAGAAAACATGTCAGTTAGAAATATAGTCATATTTGATTTTAATAAGTGAAATTCACTTATTTTCCCCCCTTGGAGTTGCTTTAAACATGCTTTAAACATGAAAATTACCCTGAAGTGCTGATATCACCTGGTTACTGAGATTTAGAGTCTTCCTAAAGTAAAGCAACTGTAAAAAATAAAGTATAATAAAATTAAAAAAAAACACCTCATCATTAATCAGTAACATTAGCTCCACATCTTTAAGAACACAAAATTTACCAACGTTATACAGAAGCACGGAAGGATAGTAATTATTATGTATTTCCACTAAGGTTATCTTTTCACTCAAAAAGTTTCCTTGAAGTTAAAACATGACTTCTCAAAATATGTTAGAAGGAATTATAACAAGAATTACTGATATTATGCTTTAACACAAACCAAAAGATAAAAACATTATATGCTACATTTTAACAGCTGAAATATAATGCTATATATCTCAAAGCATTAACATAGAAGTAACACATTAAAAGATATTTTCATCATAATCCCAGAGATGCTGTATGCAGAATTCATAACAAATATATACAAATACTTAAAAATGATTCAATAAACACAAAGCATATAAACAGAAA
Organism: Pachyuromys duprasi; assembly: GCA_028658305.1. Taxonomy (NCBI): domain Eukaryota; kingdom Metazoa; phylum Chordata; class Mammalia; order Rodentia; family Muridae; genus Pachyuromys; species Pachyuromys duprasi. The sequence continues at coordinate 20,069,467 of CM053764.1, read as the reverse complement.
ATTCACATGGGCTAGTGCTAGCACTTGATAAGTATGAGATATCTCATCGTGAAATCTGCCATGTATCATGCTGAAAGATACAAATGTCTCACATATGTATTGGTTAATAAATTTGAATTGTACAAATATGACATTTTCCATAGCATTAATAGAACGTAGCAAAACAGAAAATTTGCATACTGTCCCATATTCCACATTTTCAAAAAAATATCTATTTTAATGGGGAAATACCATCTAAAAGTCATAAATGCAAAAGAAATGCAAATGCATTAACAATTGACAATGGCTGGGAGAGGAAGAATCCATTTTAAGGGTACAAGCTTTGTAGGCTTAGAGAGATAAAGAGAGTGAGAGAGAGAGGACTCAAAGTTAAGCTGACTGGATAGAGGATGGGGAGATCTATCAGAACGGAGTTGGGGAAGCAAAGCGAATGATCAAAATATACTGTACTTAAAGAACTCGTAAAAACTGAGACAAATGTATTTTATTATATAATTATTTTGAACTACAAAAACCCTGACAATTAACAGGGACATGGTTTAAAATGTGTAGACCATTAGCAGCATGGAATAATGTACAGACAAGAGTGAAGTAAAGTAGATCTGTAATTTGGTAAGATACATTTTAATAAAAGCCAGTTGCAGAACAACAGGAAAATGGAATTTACAAATTTAAAACACTCACAAGTTATTTTTCATTTACTGGTACACATATGTGTAAGTAAAATTATAAACTTAGAAGTAATATAAGTTAGATTGGATTCATATTTTGAGTAGGACATGGACAATGAATTTTTCTTTTTCTTTTTTGCAATAGAAAAGTTCTGCTGTACCTGTGGTGTATTGTTGTAACATGATGCAAATAGGGTAAATCATCAGTGTTTATTAATTTTAGGAGACACGTAAATTGTTTTTATATTCCTATACACTATTTCCTGTTTTACCATTTTTAACTTTTAGTTACATTTATTTATTTAATTGAAGGTAGTGAACATGCCATGATAATCATGTAGAGATCCAAAGACACTTGAAAGGAGTCTGTTCTCTACTCTCCACCATGTGGGTCCAGAGAGTGATCAGATTAGATCCTCAGGCTTTGCATCAAGTGCCTTTACCTACTGACTCATCTTACAACACTCTGCTTAATCAATTAACTACTTTAATTGTAACTTCTTTAATTTTAACTTCTTTAATTGTAAGATTTACTTCTTCATACATATCTATTCATGTGTGTCTGTCTGCGTGCTTATTACACATTTGTGCAGGTGTTCATGAGGCTACAAGAGGGCATTGGATCCCTGGAACTGAAGTTAGAAGTTAGTATGGAACATTAATACTGGGAACCTAACACCAATCCCCTGAAAGAGCAAAAATCATTCTTATCCACTGAACCACCTTTTTAATCCCTGTTTGATTGTTGAAACAATTGTTATGTTTATGTGATTGATAAAGACATTTGTACTTGTATTTTTTAAAGCATGTACAACACATAGAAACTGAAAAAGCTTGTCGTGGTATTTAATGTTAGATTCTTCAGGCACCCTGGGCCTAGATTTGTTGGCTTTGTTGCTCTCCTTGTGAGCTCCTGTTCCTTCCATGTCCTTCTATCACCCCTCCTCTCCCTTCTTAAATAAGATTTCCTGTGCTCTGCCCAAAGTTTGGCCATGAGTCTCAGCATCTGCTTCAAAATTTATGGCTGGGGTCTTTGAGATGACATCTGTGGTAGGCTCCCTCCCTGACCCCTCTCTTCAGCCACTTCTTGTGTCTATACTGTTTGCCTTTCTGAATGAGAATTAAGCATCCTTCCTAGAATCTTCCTTGTTATTTAGCTTCTTTAGGTCTGTGAATTGTAGTATGGTTATTCTCTATTATATGGCTAATATCTGCTTGTAAGTGAGTATATACCATGCATATCTTTCTGTTTCTGGGTTACCTCACTCAGGATGATCTCTTCTAGTTCCATCAATTTGCCTGCAAATTTTATGATTTCCTTGTTTTTGTTTTTTGTTTTGAATAATAGTTCATTTATTTCTCTTTTTGTTTCTTTCTTTTGGGATTTTTTTGCATTTTTATTAATTGTTATTTATTACAATTTATTCACTTTGTATCCCAGCTGTGGCTCCCTTGCTCGTCTCCTCCCAAACCCTCTCTCTTCTCCCGCTATACCCCTCCCCTAGTCCACTAATGGGGGAGGACCTTCTCTCCTTCTATCTGATCCTAGCCTATCAGATCTCATCAGGATTGGCTGCATTGTCTTGTAATAGCTGAGTAATATTCCATTGTGTAAACATACCACAATTTCTTTACCTCTTCTTCAGCTGAGGGACATCAAGGTTGTTTCCAGATTCTGGCTGACTCTTACTTATTTGTTGAAAAGATTATTTTCCAATCATAGAAATGACAGTAAAAACTAAAATAAACAAATCCATCTCATCACTTAATTTAATTCAGGATAAAATAACTTCATTCAACAAAGCTGGTAAAAAAAAAAGCAGCATGTATGAACACAAATGCAAAGAGGGCCAATAAACTGTCTAAGAATGTTTGACTCTTGACCCAAGAGCAGCTAGGAAAGCATTCTGCACGTATTTTCCTAGTAGAAAAATCTCTTATAACTTTGGACACAATCACAACCGAAGCTTTCCAAATATGGCACACTTTTTTTTCATAGTTTTTCAGACATAACTGATCAATTAAGAGACACTGTTTAAAATAAGAGAGCAGGAAGCCGGGGCAGTGGGAAAGTGAGGGTAGAGACAGTGATCTGGACGGAATTAAGGAATGTGGGCGTGAATATGATTAAAATACATTGTATGGAATTCTCAAAAAACTAATAAAGTATTAAGGAAAATAAACTAAAATTTTAAAACAGAAACAACTGGAAAACTTAATAACACTTAAGAAGAGTATGTACAAGTAAGTAAAATAGTAAAACTTTCTAGTACCTTAGGATATTTGTCTCTCTAATCCTTTGTAATTACTCAGACAGAAAAAGAACGGAGTAACTTCTATGATCTCAAATGCTCAACTCAAAAATTCTAAGGATAGGTTATGTTTTCATTGTTTAAGAAAGGTGGGGAAAATATTGTAACCCTAGGATGTTATAACAGCACTTCCTGTTATGAATGCTAAACCCTTTAAAATCATCAGAATAATGCCTTATATAATAGCAAGAAAAATGCTTGTGCTTTGTTCTGAATGAGGAGGAGTCGCTAGAAGTCCATGGGGTTAGTTTCAGAGCTTCTTTGCAAAAAAAAAAAAAAAAAGTAAGTGAGGAAAGGAGCAAGAACAGAGGGAGGCCACCAGCAAATGAAGTTCTCAGCACAACAAATTTTTCCTTTCCTGTTTATCCAAAACTGAAACCAATAGCCTCATTATCTTTAATGTTTTAATGTGTCCACTTACACTAAGTACACTTTTCTACGAGGGGTCTGTTTCAAGGGTGGGTCTTAAAGAGTAAACATAGGTTTCCTTAATTGGAGGCAGCCAGGGCACAGCATAGGAAGAGTTTTAAAAATCAAGGAAGGAAAGAGCAGTAGGGGCAGAGCAGAGGGACATGGGGGATGGAAGTTGTGCCGTGTGAGACGAAGAGAGATGGTTTTGAGATGAATCTGGGCAGAAAAGACAGAAACAGAAGTATGTGAGGAAAGGAAAAGATCAAATACTAAACAACCAACAGAAACAAAAGACAAACACCAGGATTTTGTTTCACTTCATGAGCGATTAGGAAAACTGGCTTCTTTTAAATAGTCACAGCTAGTGGCGCTCAAGGGGAGCTCAATTCAGATAATCACGCATACAACTCAATTTTCGTTTTACAAATTAATTCCCAAATACCTAGAATTAACAGGTTATGCAATATTTGAAGAATGGCAAAAAGAAAGAAAGAAAGAAAGAAAGAAAGAAAGAAAGAAAGAAAGAAAGAAAGAAAGAGAGGACTCAGCTGTTTTTGAACCTAAAATTAGTTTAAAATAACTAGCAGAAAACTATTAGACTTGAGACTCAATCAGAAATTTCTGTAAGGGCCTCCTCATGTTTTATTGCCTACAAATAAATACCTTTCTAACAACCTTGACATTCAGATCTACCTGCACTGTGTTTAAAGTTGAAGTGCTTTGAAAGCCTCAGAGGGTGCTAGGTTTTTGTCAATGAAATGAGTTAACCCTGAAAGAATGCATTTATAGAAGTTCGCAGCTGAGAGGTAAATGGTATTCGGCGATTGTAGCTAATACAGGGGGAAATACTGAGGAGAAAAGCATCCAAAAGAAAGAACATTAAGAAACACGTTCCTAGGTGCAGAGATGGCTCAGTGGATAAGGACACGTGCTGCTCTTGCAGAGGGCTGAGGTTCGGATCACAGCACCCACAGTGAGTTACTCACTGGTCCCTGTAACTATAGTTTCATGGATCCAGTAGCTTCTTCTGACTTCTGGAGGTACACACCTGCGAGTATGTACGCACAGACACATAGACACACACAATACACACAGACACAGGTAGGCATGCACAAACATACACAGCAATTACTTTCTAAATATTACAAAAGAAATAGTTGGCCTGTGCCTCTTTCTGAAATTTGATTCAAGGCCACACATATACACACAAACATCCAAATTCTTTCCACACATTCATGGTCAGTGTTGAACCTGGAGAACTTTTCTTCTTATTATTATTCATTTTGCATCCTGGTCTTAGCCTCCTCCCTCCCCTCCTCCCAGTACCACCCTCATTCCCTGTTTCTCCTATTCCCCCTCCGTACTCCTAGAAAAGCAGAGCCCTCACCCACCCATCCACCCCAACATATCAAGTCACATCAGGACTGAGAGCATCCTCTTCCCTTGTGGCCTGGTGAGGTAGCCCCACCAGGGGACTGTGATTGAAAAGCAGGCCATGTCACACTTAGCCCCCATTCCCTTTACTAGGGAATTCATATGAGGACTGAGCTGCCCATTGACTACATCTGTGTAGGAGGCCTAGGTCTAGTCCATGTGTGATCTTTGGTTGATGATTCGATCTCAACAGGCCCCTCTGGGCCCTGGTTAGTTGGTTCTGTTGGCTCATGACTCCTCTGGGTCCAGGTCCTTCTATCCTTCCTTCCAACTCTTCCGCAAGACTCCCTGTGCTCCACCCGATGTTAGGTTGTGGATCTCTGCATCTGTTTCCATCCGCTGCCAGGTGGAGCCTCTCAGAGGACAGCTATAATTTTCACCTGTCTGCCAGCTTACAGAGTATAGTTAATCATGTCAGGGGTTGGCTTTCTCTCATGGGGTGAGCGTTAGGTTGGGCCAGTCATTGGTTGGACATTCTGTCAATCTCTGCTTTGTTTTTGTCCCTGCACATCTTGTAGGTAAGATAAATTTGGGGTCAAAGATTTTTATGGGTGCAAAGCTGTATTCCCAGCATCAGGCCTCATACCTGTATCATTCAGACATAAGTCCTTCTCCTAACTTGATCATTGACTTAACTCATCTTTAATATTTTCAGATGAGCATAACTATAAGGTCTGAATTTCAGAGAGAATTCCTCTGTGTGGAATACAAAGTACTCTTTTTCTTGTTCAGTCTCAGAAAGTACAGATTGCCTTGGATCGTGGACATCAATCATATTATTTGACATGATATTGGCCAAACACTTCTCTGGTTACCTAAGAGACTTGCTTCTGAAACTTTTCTCACAAAATAGTGCAAGGATAGGTGCTGATGTTTATCCCGCTGTGTTTAAGTTCTTCAAATATTAGCCCAGTTATAAACTCAATCAAGAGCCAAGTGATACAAACAACTATCTCAGTCCAAAGGTATATATACAATAAGTCCTCCTCATACAACAATGGTGGACTACACAACAATGACAGCATTCAGCCACATACATTACTGGGGCTGAGACTCCACAGTGAGCATCAAATTCAAACTGCTTCCACATTGAAAATCTGAAATGGGTCTTAGTGTGGAGATTTACATAACAGAAAAAATAATCTTATAAAGCAGGATTTCTAGTTTTCTTGAGTGTCAATTTCATTTCAGACTCACACTAATAGAAGATGTTATGCTTCTAGCCAATCAACAAGTGCCTATCTAGACAAACTGACATAAGTTACACTTTCTTTATGCCCCAAAGGATGTGTGATCTGTTATGAAAGCACTTACAATCTCCGGTTAATGTGCTTTTGAGGCTGAAGCTCATAGAAAGCCTCCAAAAATGTATAAAAGCTCACCAGTGAAACATGGACACTTTGCACAGTAGTGGTGTAATATTGGGCTTGAGGAGACTAAAGTCAAGTGTTTGTGATTTGCAAGTAATAACGTCCCCAGACCATGTAATAAATGGCATTTACAGGATAAATGGCTCGGCAAAAGACAGTTGTAAGATTCCCTTTTCCTACCAACTAAACCCTCTTCAGAGCCTTTGTATTTTCAATTAAAAACAATAACAACAACAAAAACTTTCTCTTTCTTTACCACAAAATTGTGTCAAAGACATCAAAAAGGGGAAGAAAATAATCGTGCAAAGTTTAACTAATACATATGTGTTTGGAACGCCTGACATTTCTCAGAAGTAGGAGCAGCAGCTCTATACTTCCTCTTACTTGTGAGTCACATTTAAGAATAATTAATCTATCCCTGGAGGGAAAGAATACAGGATTTTATTTCTCTGCTTATGGAATCTCTCTCCACATCCATCATGATGTTTCCATGAAGGTGTCATATACTATTTCTATATCATTTAAAGACACAAGTGAAATGATTTCTGAGTTTAATATAAATGGATAAATAAACTCAACAGTCTACTCTTCAAGGATATAAGACAGAGAGGAGTGTGATTAATGCCAGCAGTTTACATTTTCACTTGAATAATTTCAAAATAGGTTGCAAATGATGAAATTACCTACAGTATTTATTATGTTCATTTTCTTCCAACTTCCCTCATTTAATAAACTAAGTAGACCACTTACTAACTTCATAGGGCACTTGATGAAATTAACTCTAAAATGTCTTGTTAAAAGTAATTTAGCCAAGACAAAGCTCGATATTCTATTCATTAGCAGCTATTTATTCAAACAGGCTGTAGTGGGCTTACTTGCAGACTAACCCAGAATGCACAGAAGAAACACAAATCAAAGCAATAAAGCATCCAGGGGATGAGGCAAACAAATTTGCTTCTCAAAACCTAAACCACCTGCCATTTGGCATAGATTCCAGGTGTGGACATGACTTTTGCAATCAAATGCCTTTTTGTTCACCCGAAGCCCAAGGCTCTTTAGACCTATGTCATGTGGAAATGCAATTCAAATAATTAAAGTTTGTGTTTTGTTTAAAATTACCACAAGGGACCTAGGGCACAGTCAGCAGAGGTGAGATGCATGGTGCCCTCTGAGCCCCATAACCTGAATTTCTGAGGAGTTCTGCAGGGCCCCAGGAACATCCAGGCTACCCACCCCACACCGCTACACCATTTACCTGGGGTGCAGTCAGCAGGAGCTTCATGCTGTCCTCCAAGCCCCATAACCCAAATTCCCTAACAGACATAAAGAGCCTCAGGAACATCCAGCTCCATTGTCTGGCCACCACAACAAGGTTGCTGCACCAGGAACATCAGGGGACAACTAGATGGCTGAAGGCCAGCATAATAACACAATCAACATGGTTGAACAGATGAAGAAAATAAATAAAACTGTACAAGACCCAAAAATGGAAGTAGAAGCAATAAAGAAAACACAAATTGAGAGAATCCTGGAGATGGAAAACCTAGGGAAAAGAACAGGAACAAGAGATACAAGCATCATCATACAAGAAATGGAAGAGAGAGTCTCATGGGTAGAAGATATGATAGAAGAAATGAATGCATCCATCAAAGAAAATAGTGAATCAAAACAAATTAATCCAAGAGCTAATATCAATACTCCTCAACTATTTCCACAAAATAGAAACAGAAGGAACATTGCCAAACTCATTGTAGGAAGCCACAGTCACCCTGATACCTAAACCACACAAGCCTCAACAAAGAAATAGAATTTCAGGCCAATCTCTCTTGGGAACATTAATGCAAAAATACTAGCAAACTGAATCCAAGAACACATCAAAAAACATCATCCACCATGATCATGTAGGCTTCATCCCAGGGATGCAGGGAAGGTTCAATATATGAAAATCCATCAATGTAATCCATGATATGAACAAAAGGAAAAAAAAATACATGATTACTCTTAAACGCTGAAAACTCTGACAAAATATATCATTCCTTCATGTTAAAAGTTCTGGAGAGATCAGAGATACAAGGCACATATCTAAGAAGGGCCATATACAGCAAGACAATAGCCAACATTAAATTAAATGGAGAGAAACTTGAAGCAATTCCACTAAAATCAGAGACAAGACAAGGCTGCCTACTCTCTCCATTCCTATTCAATATAGCACTTTAAGTTCTATCTAGAGAAATAAGACAAATAAATGAGGTCAAGGAGCTACAAATTGGAAAGGAAAATGTCAAAGAATTGCATTTGCAGATGAGATTATAGTATACATAAGTGACCCCAAAAACTCTGCAAGAGAATGCCTACACCTGATATACACCATCAACAAAATGGCTGGATACAAAATAGATTCAATACCTCATTAGCCCTCTTTTATACAAGTGATAAATGGGCTGAGACTGAAATTAGGGAAACAACATCACTCATAATAGCCATATATAATATAAAATACTTTGGTGTGATTCTAACCAAGCAAGTTAAAGACCTGTGTGACAAAAACTTCAAGTCTTTGAAGAAAGAAGTTAAAGAACATAACAGAAGATGGAAAGATTTCCCATGTTCATGGATCAGTAGGATTGACATAGTAAAAATGGCCATCTTAACAAAAGTAATCTACAAATTCAATGCACTTCCCATCAAAATTCCTACAAAATTGTTTACAAACCTCAAAAGAGTAATCCTCAACTTCATTAAAAATCCAGGATAGCAAAAACAATCCTGTACAGTAGAGGAGTTGAAAGAGGGGGTTTCAATCAGGATATATAATGAATAAATTGTGAAAAAATAAAAATTTTTAAAAAGATAATGATGATACAAATATCATTTTCTAAGCAACCAAATTACATGTATTTCATTAATTAATCACGCATCTTTTAATTGTTTTTAGTGCCTTTTCCTGTTGTGGTATTTGCTTTCTTACAATGCAAATGTTCTTTTAGAAATGAGAATTAAATAAATAAATACAATAAAAATCAAATTGCAAACAAACAAAAAAACAAGCAAACAAAAAACAACTTCTAGAAGTATTACCACCCCTGATTTCAAACTGTACTACAGAGCAATAGACATAAAAACAGACAAGCTGATCAGTGGAATCGAATCAAAAACCCAGAAACAAACCCGCACAACTATGAACACTTGATTTTTAACAAAAAAGGCAAAATGCAAAACTGAAAAAAAAAATCTTCAACAAGTGTTGCTGGTCTAACTGGATGTCTGCATGTAGATGAATACAAGTAGATCCATATTTGTCACCCTGCACAAAACTCAAGTGTATCAAAGACCTCAACATAAAACCAAATTCACTAAATATAATAAAAGAGAAAGTAGGAAATAGCTTTGAATTCTTTGTAGAGAAGACAACATCCTGAAGACAACACCAATAGCTCAGACTCTTAAGATCAACAATGAATAAACTGAATGTAACTGAAAATGTAAAATGTAACTAAAAAACTTCTACCATGCAAAGTACACTGTCAAAAGGACAAAACGGCAGCCTACAGAGTGGAAAAAGATTTTCACCAACCCTATATCTGACTGAGGGCTCATGTTAAAATATATAAAGAATTCAAGAAATTAAACGCCAACAAACTAAATAACCCAATAACAGAGCTAAACAGAGTTCTCAACAGAGGAAACTATTATGGTTCAGAAAAACTTAAATAAATGTTCAACATTTTTAGTCATTAGGGAAATGCAAATCAAAGCAACTCTGAGATATCATCTTACACAGTCACAATGGCCAAGATCAAAAACTCAAGTGAGGACAATTGGGAAATGGCCCCCATCAGATTGGCTTGTGTGACATTGTCTTTATTGATGATTGTGGAGAGGCCACTGAATAGCAGTGTCATCCCAGGCATGTTGTCTTAGATGGCGTAAGAAAACCAGTTGAGCATGAGCAGGAAAGCACATCAGTATTCCTCCCTGATCTCTGCTTCAGTTCCTGTCTCCAGGTTCCTGCTTGAGTTCCTGCCCTGGCTTCTCTTGATGACAGACTTTCAGGTTAGACTTAAGCAGTCAGATTCTCTAACCTGTAATATGTAATGAACCTTTTCCTCCCCAGGTTGAATTTGGTCAGTGTTTTATAACAGCAATTGAAAGAAAACCGGGACATGTGATAAGTACTCTGACCCATTGAATTATTTCCTCAAATTCACATTATTTGCTCCCAACTGCAGAGGACTTCAGTGTGCCTGTCTGGAATTAAACATGTTTCTATAACTCATACTTCTGCATCTTTATTTGCCAAAACCCTGTGTTTCCCTGGGGTCACCTTTTTTTTTTCTTACTTACTTAGTTACTTTTATTATAATTTATTCACTCTGTATCCCAGCTGTAGCCCTCTCCCCTCCCAATCCTACCCTCCCTCTTCCACTTCATTACCCCTTCCCAGGTCTACTGATAGGGAAGGTCTCCTTCCCCTTCCATCTGACCCTAGATTATCAGGTCTCATCAGGATTGACTGCATTGTCTTCCTCTCTGGCCTGGTAAGGCTGATCAAATAGCCAGCTACTGAGTTCATGTCAGAGACAGCCCCTGTCCCCTTTACGAGGAAGCCCACTTGGATATTGAGCTGCCATGGGCTACATCTTTGTAATTTTATTTTTCCCTTCCATTTATTTCTTTATTTAATCACTTTACAGCCTGATCCCAGCACTCTCCCTTCTCTGCTCCCAGCCCCATCCTCATGCTCCTTCTTCCTATTTCCTCCTCTTCTTCTCAGAGGAGAAGAGGCCCCTTCATGGGTACCAACCCAGCCTGAAATCTCAAGTCACAACACAACTAAGTGTATACTTTCCCATGTGGCCAAACAAGGCAGCCCCGCTAGGGAAAGGAGATCCAAAGACAGGCAAATGAGTCAGAGACAGCCCCTAAACCATTGTTAGGGGACTCACTTGATGATCAAGCTGCATATCTGCTGCATATGTGCAGGGAGTCTAAGTCCAACCCATGCATGCTCTTTGGTTGTTGGTTCAGTCTCTGTGAGACCCCATGGGTCTAGCTTAGTTTACTCTATCAGTCTTTTTATTGGGTTCTTAACTCCTCCAGCTCCTTCAGTCCTTCTTTCTACTCTTCCAGAAAACTCCTGAGCTCAGCCTGTTTGGCTGTGGGTCTCTGCATCTGTCTCCATTAGTTTCTGGATGAAGCTTCTCAGAAGGCAGTTATTCCAGGGTCCTGTCTACAAGCTTAGCAAAGTATCGTTAATAGTGTCAGGGGTTGGTTCTCCCAACCATGGGGTTGGTTTCAAGTTGGGCCAGTCATTGGTTTGCTGTTACCTCGATTTTTACTCCATCTTAATACCTACACTTGTTTTAGGCAAGACAAATTTTGGGTAGAAGGTTTTATGGGTAGGTTGGCATTCCCCTTCTTCCACTGAGAGTCCCACCTGGCTGCAGGAGGTGGCAACTTCAGGCTCCATATCCCTCATTGCTAGAAGTCTCCGCTAGGGTCACCCCCATTGACTCTCAGGAGTCTCTCCTGTCCCAGAGATATCCCCTCACCAATTTCTGTTCTCCCTCCACACCTGATCCCCACCCCAGATACCTTCCCCACCCTCTCTCCTACCCAGTTTCCTCTCTCCATCTACTTCAGATGTCTATTTTATTTCCTCTTCTGAGTGATATTCAAGCATCCTCCCTTGGGCTCTCCCTGGCTTCTTTGGCTGGGTGGATTGTAGCACGGTTTTCCTGTACTTTATGGCTAATATCCACTTATTAGTTAGTATAAAACATGCTTGTCTTTTTGAGTCTAGGTTATCTAACTTGAGTTGATATTTTCTAGTTACTTCTATTTGCCTGAAAATTACATGATTTCTTTGTTGTTAATAGCTGAGTAGAATTCCATGTGTAAATGTACCACAATTTCTGTATCCATTCTTTGGTTGAGGGACATCAACTTTTTCCAGTTTCTGGCTATTATGAGTAATGCTGCCATGAACATGCTTGAGCAAGTGTCCTGGCAGTGTGGTGAAGGATCTCTTGGGTAAATGCCCTGGAGTAGTATGGCTGGATTTTGAGGTAGAACTATTCCCATTTTTTCAGAGAAATACTCAGAATGATTTCCACAGTGCTTGTAAAAATTTGCACTCCCAACAGCAATGGAAGAGTAGTAGCCTTGCTCTGCAACCTTTTTCCCAGGTGTTGCTGGTTTGTTTTAAGTTGATAAAAAGTAACCAGTATACTATAAGGATGTAATTATTAGAACTACAGAAAGAGCCAGGCGTGGGCGCACATTTATAACCTCAGGGCTGTGGGAAGCATAAAAAGGACAATTTCTGGGGCTTGCTGCCTGCCATCCCAGCTCTGGGTTTAATGAGAGACCATGTACCAAAGAATAAAGAGGAGAGTTATAGAGAATAACAACCAACATCATCATCTGTGTGTGTGCACATTTGGCAACACCCAACCCCATGCATGTGCACGCACATTATTCACACCTGTACCACATTCTCACACATACATGTGAACACTCATAGAAGATTTAGATGAGCAGTACACTAAATATTTATCTTGTCATTTGTTCAATCTTTCTTTTTTCATATAGAAAAGTTTACTAGTGTATTAGTCAGGGTTCTCCAGAGTAACATATGTATATGTATATATGAATACATATATATGTATGCATATATATATATATATATATATACAGACCATATATATATGGTTCTGTTACTCTGGAGAACCCTGACTGAGATATATATATATATATATATATATATATATATATATATATATATATATATATATATATGGAATCCCCAAGAAGTAGGTCTAATGCTAGTGATCACACAAGTTTTCTTGCACTACTTGTATATAACATTAATATTTAGATATTTAGGTCAATGGTTCCTGTGGAGGAAATGCTTTCTTATATATGGTGTGAGGCATAGACATTTCCTTTTCCAACACTGATAGACAGTTTCCTTACCGTTAGCTATTAAAAAGTCAACTTTTGCCACAGAGATTTGTTATTCCACTTTATCATATAACTAATTTTCACATGGTTTCTCTCTGAAGTTCTATTTTGTTTGTGTGCATAAGAACTGTCCAGCTTTTATTATGGGATCTGTCTTATTTTTTTTATTGCTTTATACTATTTCTTTGTTTTTACCATCTTGCTAGCTATTCTTTTATTTTCTTTTTAAATGATATATTCTAAATATTCTTTGAAAACTTAGCACAAATATAAATTTTTACATAATTATATGATCTCTAATCCTTCCTTTCCAGCTGTCCTTAGGATCCTTCCCACCTCTCTCACAATTCCATATCTTTTTGATATTCATTTATTCTTCAGAATTTGATACATGCCCCTCCTCCAACTTTATGTCTTTTTTACAATAACCCAAAAAATCCAGTTAGTGCAAAGCAACTGGAAGCAATCTACTGGGCATGGGCAACTTACCAGTGGCTACCCAACCCAAAATAGGACTCTCTCTCCCCAGTAGCTATAAGCTGCCAGTCTCTCTTCAGCCAGATGTGACTGTCGGAGCCCCTCCCCCAGGCACGCTGGGATTTTTAACTGGCTTGATCTTGTACAACAGCCATCTAATAATGCACAGCAACGGCATTTTACAGCATTCACCCCCATTCTCTGGCTCTTACAGTCCTTTCTCTGGGCCCTGAGGGATAGGCAGGTTGACATAGATGTCTTGCCCTTGGCTGAGCATTCACAGTTACCTAGTCTCAAAACTCGAAGTAGGTGTGAGTCTCTGAATAAACTGATACTGCAATAAGAGGCTTTGATTGAAAGCGGCAAAACTACGGGCGTGAATCTCAGTACTATGGAACAGAGTGACAGTCTGACCAGCAAACCCTGGACCTCCATAACCATCTCCTAAATCATATTTACAATACCAGGCAGGACTCACTTTGCTTGGAGCAGACCTCAAGTTCAGCCAAGAGAGCTGTTGTTGACCTCATACAGGGTCTTGCCACCTTTGCAACCGTGAAAGCACAATATTACCTGGTCCAGTACCCTGCTAGGTAAGAACACTGAAGCCTTCACAGCGCCTTCCAGCACTGCAAAAGCTAGTGTTCAGGGAGAGGGATCATGGTGAGCTGAACTGATTCCTCGACATCCTGCAACTGAAGGATGTGTGTGTGTGTGTGTGCGTGCGTGCGTGCGTGTGTGTGTGTGTGTGTGTGTGTGTGTGTGTATTTGACAGGGCCTCATGTACTCTAGGCTGACCCTATGTGACTAAGGATGACCTTCAACTACTGCTTCTGCTTCCACCTCCTGAATGCTGGTGTTACCAGTGTGCGCCATACGCCAGCTTTACTGAGCTGAGGGCAGAACCCAGGGCTTCATTTCATGTACGCTAGGTGAACACTGCCAACTGAGCTATATTTTCAGCCCCTTTCTAAATGACCGTTAAGTTAGAATTCTTCCACATTAAATTTAACATCTAGTTTTCTACCCGAGTGGAATAAATTTAATGGCACTTTATTGAAAGAAACTATACGTTTCTTTCAGGGAAAAAAAAAGACACTGTTACAATGTTGGTTTCTCTTGTTTAAGATGTGGATGTATTCCTTTGCACAGCCTGTTTATAGTTTCTGCTCACTATCCACTCAATTTGTTTCTAGGTGCTTTCATTTTCTATGGCAGTAGAAAACAGAAATGTCTCTACCACTTTATCTTCTAACTGGTTATTGTTGCAAAGAAGAATTATTGATTTTTATATATTATTCATGTTTTTACTGTCCTGCTTGCCTTTTGGAGATATCATCACTTCTTTTGGGTTTCCCCGGTACTCTCTTGACCTTTGGCTAATGGAGAATGTTTTACGTGTTTTCTAATCCACATGTTGTTATCGTGTTGTTTTATTTAATTGACTGGAACAAAACATCCACTACAGTCAGTGTTAAGTACTAAAAGGGAATGTAGAAATGCTGGACTTGCTCTTAATTTATGTATGTTAAATGTGATTATACAAAAACATTATACATAATGTAATGAAAGCACATTTTCCACACGTGTACACACATGAAAGAAACTGTTTTGCCTTTCTGAAATGCATACCACCATTGTATTATGGTTATAGCGTCACTAATGTTCTTTTATTGTTTTTGCAACCTTGTGTGTGTGTTTTCTTCACATGACTTAACTATCATTGTTGGGTTCATGTCAAAAAATGTGGGGGAATTTTCTTCATTTCCTCCAACACAAAGCCCATCCTGCAGCTCATGATCATTTGTTATTGAAAGATCTGCCACATTTCCCCTGAGAACTAGCTGCCCTGTGTGAACTGTGAAGAATTTACTGAAGAACTTCACGTGTTTCTCTTACAGAAACTGGTATGTTGATGCATGAAATCTCTAATAGAACCAATTTTAGTAAAAAGAGATTTTTAATGAATTTATTTCTTGTAATAGGGTTTAAAATGATTTGAATAGATTTTTCAAGCTATACTTTGGAAAAGTTTAAAAATGAAAAATTTTTTCTGATTCAATGTTGTTATAGTCATATCTTCTTTTGTATATCTATTTTCTTTATTTGGCCAAGCATGTGAATCATTTTTGTTTTCTAAAGAACTTGTACTTTCATTAAAATCCATTTTCTGGAATGTTTGCTTTTATATTTATTATTTATAATGTACTGTATTTTTGCTTCATTATTGACTTTTAAGTTCATGTTAACTGAAAATTTAAAGCATTTGTTTAACCTTTTCTTCATCTTGAGATGGTCTTGGGGTTGTAAAAGCTCTATTTTCCATATTTTCAAGAAGTCTACTAGATGGTATTTCCATCCTCATTATGTTTAAGAATATTATTATATATTAGCTTTGTTTTCCTCTCTCACCCATCAGTTGTGCAATGGAAAGTTTCTGAATGTTCTGAACTTAAAAAAAATTCAATCCCATTATTAATTTATGGGTTTTGTAATATACTAATCACGTAGCTTGTAATAGTTTTATGCAAATTAATGACGTGTATCAAAATATTTGTTGTTTTGAGGAATTTTATTTTCTCTTAGCATGGTATAGTGATTGCTACATAATCAAATATTACACTAACTATATTATGTAAGGTGTGGAAACAGAAACACTCTTTTCTTAATATAATTTTTATTTATTACAATTTATTCACTTTGTATCCCAGCTCTAGCCCTTCCTTCATCCCTACTCAATCCTGCCCTCTCCCTCATCCCCTCTCATGCCCCTCCCCCCTCTGTCTACTGATGGGAGAGGGCCTCCTCTCCTTCCACCTGACCCTAACCTATCAGGTCTCATCAGGACTGTCTGCATTGTCTTCCTCTCTGGCCTGGTAAGGCTGCTCCCAGCTCAGGGGGAGGTATTCAAAGAGCCAGCCACTGAGTTCATGTCAGAGACAGTCTCTGTTCCCCTTACTAGGGCACCTACTCAGTTACTGAGCTGCCATGTGCTACCTCTGTGCAGGGGGTCCAGGTTATCTCCATGAATGGTCCTTCATGGAGTATCAGTCTCAGGAAAGACCCCTAGGTCAAGATTTTTTGATCTGTTATGCTTCTCGTGGAGCTCCAGGGAAAACTCTTAAACACATACCAGGAATCAAGATGCTGACCACATAAGGCACAATGTATACTGGCACTGGTTTTTGTTTTCTTAACTTATCATGTAGAGATACTTGCATGCAGGAGTCTCTTGCTGCTCTCTTCATGAGAGACAGAAAACGGAACGAACCTGGATATTTATCTTCATTCCTTTCTCTGCTTTTGCAATAAAATACTCTCACAAAAACAACATAACCGCATTGTTCCAGGGTACAGTCCAGCATAGCAGAGAAATGAAGGCTGCAAGACCTTCAGGGGTTGGCCAGACTGTATCTACAATCAGGAAATAGGGGATTGAGAGTGCCTACTCATGCTCAACTCCCTTGCTCTGTACTGTCCAGGAGCTCATCCAGGCAAGGTACCGCCCACAGTGGGTGGGTCTTCCCATCCTCAATTAATTGACTCAGTTAACACTTTCCTCAGTTTGCACAATATGGATAATTCTGTCCCACCCACCCCATCCTCCACCCCCACCAGGCTTGCCCAGAGGGCCAGTTCTCAAGTGGATCAGGGATCCAGGAGGGGGTGAGGGGGTGAGGAGGTGAGGGAGGCGTAGCCGTGAATCTGGGAAACAGACTCAGGAGATATCAGGAGTTTCTGTTTGTTTGGTTGGTTTTGTTTTGTTTTGTTTTGTTTTGTTTTGTTTTGTTTTGTTTTGTTTTAAGACAGGGTTTCTTTGTGTAGCTTTGGCTGCCCTGGACTCTCTTTGTAGACCAGGCTGGCCTCAAAAAACTCACCAAGATCCTCCTGCTTCTGCCTCCTGAATGCTAGGATTCCAGGCAGGTGCCACCATGCCCTGCTAGGTGCAGATCTATTTTACTGCACAGCAGCAAGGATTTGTATACAGCCTTTGGATCAATGCGGCATCCCGGGAAGAAAGAGGAGGGGGTGGGGCAGCAGCTTCCGCCTGGTTTCATGCCCACTCTGAGGTTCTATTCGTGTGCTAGGGTCCTCTCCTTTGTGTCATGCACCTTACCAGAGGACATAGACATTACAGAACTGGATGGAAGCTTCCCTCACAGTCCATCGACCCCACTAAGGGGACGCAGCACCCACTATTATCCACTGAGTCTTGTCGACAATTAACACTAACAATCGCAAACTCCCATCAACAGATGATTGCTCCAAATGAACAGGTAAAGGAGATGTGGCATGTTACATAATGCATTTTACATACAGCCATTAGGAAAAAATAAAAAATTGCCTCGTTGAACGGTTTTTAAACACTCACCACAAACCTTGTTTTTTCACTTTTGCCTAGGATGTGGGTGAAAGATGAGTTATCACTTCTGATCCTGGGTAGGGAAAACGTTAATTAAACCATGTAATTTTTCAGAAAAGCTAGCCAGGATGATTGCCTCCCACCATTTGGTCAGTGATTATGCATGGAAATAATGTAATAATTTTTTCCCCAAAAGTGTGAAATAAAACTCATGTTAAGTAGATTTTCTCTACTGAAAATGTGACAAAGTGTGCTCTTAAATTATGAGTAAAAGGTTTAAAATCCTCAAGAATTATTCTTTGTATTCCCTTCCCGTCCATCTTATGCCTTCCGAGGGTGAATGCTATGTTATCTGAGGTGTAAATCTTCCACAGATTTTTATGCTGTAAAAACAGGACCTTCAGAGGTAAAATTGACATTTTTCTTGACACAGTTTAATGCTTTATATCTTGAATTCTGCTTTGACACTGCGCAGGCAGGGAAGGGAAGCCATCCCTTCCTTCTGCCAGTGCAGGGTGAAGTCCAGGTTCTCTGGTAGGCTTCACTGACAATGTAGAGATGTGGGAACCACAGCCACACCCAGATATTCTCAGACTCCCACTGCCACGTGCCTCCTTGCTTGCTTCCTCCCTTCCTCCCTTCCTCCCTTTCTCCCTCCCTCCCTCCCTCCCTTCCTTCTCTCTCTGTCTTTCTCTTTCTTTCTTTCTTTCTTTCTTTCTTTCTTTCTTTCTTTCTTTCTTTCTTTCTTTCACTGTTTTCCCCCTTTCAGACAAGATCTCTTGTTGCTGAGGCTGTCCTCAAATTTACTGTGTAGTTAAGGATGTAGTTAAACCTCTCCTCCCTCTGCCTTCAACTTCTGAGATCTGGGATTACATGTGCATTACCATGCTTGGCTTACAGTACTCAGAGCCCAAAGCAGAGTTTTGCACATACTAGGCAAGCACTCTACCCACTGAGCTACATCCCCTGCGCCTCATCTGTCTTTTCTGATACAGCCCTGGTGGAAGTTTAGACCATCATGCCTTGGCAGGCATGTGTAACAGTACCCATGGTGGGAACCCACAGCTGCCTATAACCCCAGCCCTGGGGTATCTAGTGCTTTCTTCTGGCACCTGTGAACACCTACAGACACATGGAAAACACACACACACACATACACACACACACACACACACACATACATACATACATACATACATAAAAATGAAACAAATCCTGATAAGGGAAAAGTTGCTTTACTATAGTAGGCAAGTACAACAGTTACTGTCTCAAATGGTTGGGTGTCACTAATGACTCTGATCCATTGCTTAATGGAGTCTTTCAGTTTTGTTTTTGCCTAATCCCTCAGTCCCTAATATCTTTGCTTTATTGTTTTCTACTTCTTCAAGACCTAAGCTAGAATCAAAAATGGAAAGGTGAGGGGTGAGGAGGGAGAGACCTCTGTCACCGAGATCTCATTGTACTGTTTCTCCAGTGTCCAAATTCCTAGTCAGTTGGCCTTCTTCTCTTTCAGAGTCTTTCAAAGTCATTTTCAGGGTTGGGTGATTCACTTCTCGTATCTCAGAACTCAGTGGGCTGAGGCAAGAGCATGACAAGTTCAAGGATGGCTGCTCTGGGCTACATAGCAAGACTGTCTCAAGAAACAAAATGTCTCCTGTGTTTGTTCTTGTATCATACCCAGAATTTTCAGATGTGTTTGAAGGGAGGGGGCAGAGAAAAAGTGTATGGGGTCTTTAATTCATCAAATATTAGAACCCTAAAAACAACAAAGGCAACAGTCAGTCATTTGAGTATGTCAAATTGTGGCAGTGAAGAACTTTAAAAATGCTCTCTTGAACATAAAGTTGAAACTTACAGGGAAGGATCACTGTTGATGCATTTATATTTAAGAAAACTGAGTTCCACGATAATTCTACAACACTCTTACTCCACACAGGCAGCAAATAGTGGGGTTTAGCTACAAATACGGATCAGGTTCTGAAATCATGTTCAGTCAATAGCAGTAATGTGATGCTCACACTGAAATAATGATGCTAGGAGTTGCAAAGACGCTTGACTCCAAACTTAAGGGCCTGATTTCAATCCTTGAAATACACACAGTGGAAGAAAAAAATTAAAAAAAATAAACTCCTGAAAATTGTCCTCTGACCTCCACATGTAGTATATATTTACACACATATTAAATATATTAAAATATGAAGATATATAAATAAATTTTGAACTATGAGGGCTGTAATACTATGTGTCTCACATAATAAATGTGCCTCACAAGCGTTTTTAAAATATTTTCAATTTACAAAATTTCCATCCCTGTTGTAGCCCCATTCCTATCCCCCCCCCAGTTCCACTGTTCCTCCCTCACCTTCTCCTTTTCCTTAGAAAAGGGGAGCTCCCTCTTCCATCCACCCTAGCTCATCAAGTTGAGTCAGGATTGAGTGTGTCCTCTTCCCCTAGGCCTGGCAAGGCAGCCCACCTGGGGGAAAGGAATCTAAAAGCTAGCAAGTAAGTCTGTGTCCCGTGCAGTCCCTACTAGCTAAGTCAGGGTAGGCTCCTGGAAGGGTATGAGGGGGACTCAAGCAGAGACTCCTAGTAGCAGAGGCCAAAAAGACTGAAGAGGACACCCTCTAACTAGACTAGTCCACTAGCAGAGGGATGGGAACACCAACCTACCCAACAAAAACTTCAACCCCAAATTTACCCTGCCTACAAGATGTGCAGGGCGTCTTTCATTTTATCATAGTCGCATTTTTGTCTTTTTATCAGCATATATTCATTGTGCATATTGCTTGGTCTCATAGAGACATTTTCAGATAAATATATCGAGTTGTTTGGCCATGCTCTTCCCCCAGGCTCTTCCTCTTCCCTCCCAAGTCCTCTACTAACCTCCTTTATCTGGTTTGCTTATACTTTCATGCCACACATGCATGCATGATTTTATGTATCGATATAAAATGTAGAATCTACAAATGAGAGAAAAGTGTTTTAAAAAGAATATATGTTTGAAAAAATATATTTGTAATCATGCAATTTCTGCTGCCAAAGTGAGAAGTATTTGGATGCTAAAGAGAGATTTTTTTGTGTTTGGCTGAATTACAGAGCTCAGGAGACATTTTTTCTGATTTGTTGTCTTGCAAATGGATATCTCGATTTCTTTTCAACCAATTTGCTAAATTTATCAAAACTCAACAATTTCCAGCTCAGCTGCAAAAAAAAAAAAAAAAAAAAAGACAACTGCCTGGCATTGGGGATCGTGGAGGCACAGTGAGAGCCAACAGTTCTTTGTGTCATTGCATAGGAAAATGTGTATCACACCCTAAAGAGAATGCAGTTAGTTACATATATCTTGTTGAAGCACTTTTTAAAGCCCTAATATCCATTCTGTTTAATTAAGAACTAAATCTGCATTAACTCCAATTTACTTAGCCCATTAAATAGCTAATTGAAAATTACATGAATTTCATCAAAAGTAAAATATTTTAATCATGTTGTTCTCACTAAAACCTAATACAGATTATTTGACATAATTCAATGTCGAGAGAAATGTTTGGTGTCGTTAGTAAATTCAAAAGAACAAAAGGTAAATAATTTATTCCTGGAATTGGTTAGTTGTGGATTTTTATACTTGCGAATAAACAAACTTGCCACTGAATGGATAATTGTATCCATCCGTACAGGATACAGGCATCATCAGGAAACCACATGCAATGGGTTTGGATCCACCATTTTAACTCTTTGGGGTTAAGAAAATAAGATGCACAGTAATTGCCCCTGAAGCTTCTTCCAAGGGCCCTTCTGAGGCGAATCGTGGAATTCCTTGTCAAGGCAAATAGAAAAGAAAAAAAGTACTCCTTACCACAAACTTATAACCAGTCTGTTGTATGACTTCTAGAAGGGACATAAAGACATAAAGAATAAAGACATAGAAAGGGCAATAACCAAGCAAAAATGGGTTCCCTCCAACCCGAGCTTGATGAAACACCGCGCTGTCAAGATTTCTGGCTGGGGCGTGGGTGACTCAGATAGCCCGGCGCTGGGAGAATCCTGGGCCGCACAGGGATTGCTGCTCCACTGAGGAGTCCCCCTCACAGCGTGAAGACTCGTAGAAAGCTAGACCCCTGGAATCCCCGAGGAACCTGTGAGCAGGTACATGACGACGGAAGACTTCCCTACCTTGGGATCCTGGGGAAACCTTGTGAGCCTCCCTATTATATCCAAGCTCGAATGTTAATGGGGTAGTCGCATGAATCTACTACAGTGATTCCAGCTGTTGTACTTCCATGTAGTCAGGATCATGTCCAAGCTGGAGGGAGCCAACTCACAACAGCTATTTACATGTTAACACACGGATCCACACACACAGAACAAGTGCAGAAGGGCAAGTGTTTATAAGAATATGCCAACATTCTTGCAGCTTTAGGTTTTGTTTAATTATATTCAAGGTAAAATATTTGAGGAAAAAAACTCTTTGTGCACACATTGAAATTCATTTTAAGTAGTGACATGTTTCCTAAATACCATCTCTATTTAAAAAGTAAATTTGGGCTTCCTGATAATATATTGACATTTGCTTGAAAGCGTCAAATAATACTTACCTTGATTTTCTAATTAAAGGTGGTCACATACAGCACTCACACATGCTTGCGCTCTTTCCCAGACACATTCACACCTGTACACACCAAAACACACGCTCACACACACACAATTCAGAGTTAGCTACAGATCAAGTGAGATTCATAGAGAGTGAAATATGTCTTATTGTGACACAGTTCTAATATAGTAGCAATTCAAGTAGAATTTATTCTGGGAAGAATGTAGTTGCAGGTGCTATTCATATTGCTTCCTATTTTAATATTTTCCTTATCAATTTGTAAAGAGGATCACAGATTTTATAAATATGAAAAACTTAAAAAAGGCTGATATTGTTTGGGGGAAAGGGGAAGATTCAGAGTATTTTTCACCAAGAGGAACTTCCAGAATATAAAAATGTGCACAGATTTCTAAAGCATGCCTTCACATCTTTCAATGCCATTAAAGTTTGACTGTATATATCTCTACTGTCTCCATATGCATAAAGTGAGAATAGAGGCCATGCGTGGACAACAGCCTTTTATACACATATCTGATAATTTTGATGCAACAGGGACCAATGTAGTATATTTGGGGCAGTTTATGACAATTTTGGAACCTCAAGATATTTACTATCTGTCATAAAATATTAATGAAACAGTTGACAGGCTCAAAATATTAAAAAGGACACATCTCATAAAAGAGGCATTTGGTGGTATTGATCTGGATTCCATGGAGGTTTCTATGAACTCGGAATTGTCAGCGTCCCTGTGATTGCTCTGCGTTCACTACATTTAGTAGGAACACGCATGCTTTCAGAGACAGATGTCAATGCAGCCTCGTTCAGTGTTCACATTTTTTGAAATTCTGGGACAAGCCAGATGATGGACTGGCAGTGTCTTTGCTTACCTTTACATAGAGATGACTTGTTGGGGGGGAGGGGCGGAAATAGACAGGTTTTAGTATTTTGCCTAAAATTGTGTCTACATTATTTACTGCTGCAGGCATTTCTGGGTGTGGCACTTTACCATGAAGTGCATGGTGGTGGGGGGGTATAAAGACAACTGTATCATGACTATCAGAAGAAACATTTCGTTCAGGAGGCGATGCAGAATCATATGCTGTTGGAGTGCTGCCACAGTCAGCAGTAGAAAAGTCTTCGTACGTGTGTACATGTTTTTGAGAGGGGTGTACATATGTCTCTGTGTGAGTGTCTGTGTGTGTGTGTGTGTGTGTGTGTGTGAGTGTGAGTGTCTGTGTGTGTGTGTGTAAAGATCAGAGGGCAATCTTGGGTCTTGCTCTTTAGGTGTGGTACACCTATTTTTGAGAAAGGCTTCTTACTGGCCTGAGACTCTCTACATCCCTGTGCAGGAATCGAAAGAGCACTCCAACAGACCTGGCGGGTATTGTGTGTGTGTGTGTGTGTGTGTGTGTGTGTGTGTGTGACCATTGATGAAATTTGAAAGGTGGTTCAAGGAGTGAAAATAATATGTTCAACAGCTACTGCTTAAGGATAGGTAAATGTTAGGAGATGTAGAGAAGGAAGAGAAGGAGGAGAAGGGAAAACCACCTTTCACCATCCATTGAAATCAATTTGAGGATGGATCATAGTTCAAGCTGTAAAGTACAAAACTATAAAACATCAGTAAGAAAATGTAGAACTGTTTGTGACCTTGAGTTTAAAAGTAAATTTTTAGCGACAACGCAAAAGACACAATTCCTGTAAGAAAAAGGGGGAGGGAGTTGGCTGAATTAAAGGGAAAAGTGTGCATTCTAACAAAACCTTATTAGACAAACAGATAAAACACATGAAACAATACATAAAAATGCACAAGCATTAAGGAAATCATGTACAAGGAGTCCCAACCTCAACAATAAAAATCCAAGAATCTGGCAGAAGATTTGTAGATAACTTAATACTCAACCAAAAATATACAGGTAGCAAAAAAGGCTCTACATCATTTATTAAGTGAATGCAGGCTTAGTCAATTACCATAAGCCGCTTAGAATGCCTAATCCAGGAAAACTGACCACTGTCAGTTCTTGGCAAAGATGCAAAGCAAATGAACATTTTTATTCATAGCTAAAAGAAATGTAAAATCAGACACTTATTTGAAGCCAGTTTGGCAGTTTCTCACAAGAAAAAATGTTTTACCATATGGTCCAGCAATTTCTTTCTCAAGTATTTATCCAAATGAATTAAAAAATTGTCTTCAGACAAAAATAAAATATTTATAATGATATTGTCTATTCATTATTGCCAGAAAGTAAGCAGTTATGATCTCCTTCATAGACAAATGAATAAATTGATGTGCATTTTACAATGGAATATAATTCAAAAAGAAAAAGAAAATAGTTATTATACGAAAAAAGATCTGTATGAATCCTCAGTGCCTACTATTAAGTGGAAGAAAATCATCTAAATAAATTAAATACTGTAGATTCTTAATTATATGATGTTCTGGGGGAAAAGTTAAAGAGGGTAAAAAGGTAATTTCAAGGGATTTATTGGAAAATGGTTTGAGTACATGAGAAAGAATAAATTTTAAGACAAGAAAATTGCTCAATGTGGTACCATTAGAGGCTAATATATGATGTTATAGAATGGCAAAGTAGAAGACAGACTCAACAAGCAATATACCTTTGCTACACACGTGTGAACCAACATCACTGGAAGAGGTAGAAAAAAGCACAAGTTAATGTTGTAGATAAGCAAAATTTGTTATATAAAAAGCAACAAGACCTGTTCATGAAGACTGTAACTTTGCTGTTTCGGTCATTTTCTGTGGGGTATTCTTTAATAGTATGATTGGGATAAATGAACACTGTATCTGAGCAGATAAATAAATAGGTAAAAGTTGGTGGGAACTTAAATTTATTTTTATTTTTGTATTGTTTATTTATTAATATTGAGGCAGCAAATTAGTGGAAATATTATTATGTAGGAATTCATGTTTGTTTGATGTAGACATAGAAAATTACATTTGGAAATTATTATGAGTGTGTGATTATGTATCATTTAACAGATGTCTGGTCTTACCACACCTCTCAAGCTCTAGACTTCCACTAGGACCTGCCTTATCTGCAGACATGTACAAGTCCTTTCTACACTGCTTCTACTATCCTAGCTGGTACTCAGACACCTTAGTTCCTCCTCTGGGCTCTATGTTGCTGAATATCCATGATTTCCTAATCCACAACTTTTCTGAAACCCACCACATTTAGCCTGGATCACACAGCCACTGCACCAACCTAATCTGGCCTTCCATTACTTCACTGCAAAGGAGCACTAGACTTGGGCCAGGATCTTCCCTACTCATTCCCCAAACCACTCCCGTATCACATGCAATCTCTCTACCTAGACAGATCTAGCCACACTCAAGACTAGGAACAGGAAGTTCATTCTGAATACCAGAGCAGCCTGTTACCTCTGTCCACATGACTTTATTTCGCAGAAGTCATTTCTAGCCTCTTGATACAACCAACATCCATATATTCTCTTCTTTCTCAACCTGTAACAAACTCAGAACTCATAAAGGAAGTCCATATGCCCAGATATTGAAATATTACGAACAATTAAAAAAAGAGCCAAACCAATATCTTCTCTCCAAATCAAACCAACCCTGAAAAGCATTTGTCAGTGACAATAAGAACTACCTCGGTGAATTTAAAGAACAATCAGAAACTTCATCAAAGAATTCAAGGAGTTTTTTAAAAGCACATAAAACAACTTAATGAAATCAAAGAGAAAGAGTGTAAGAAGAACAAATGTGTGAGTGATGTCCAAGAAAACACAAACATAGGGCTGATGGAAATGACAAAGACAATTCAAGACTTAAGAAAAGAATTCAATCATTAGACAGAAGCACTGAAGAGAACTCGAGTTTAAATAAGGTGGAATTGAAAAACCCAATAGCACAATTAGAAAATTCAAAGGAAAGCAAAATACAGAACACAGGAAAGGAACACACAAGAAATATGAGATACCAATAAATATCAAGTCTATGAATTCTGACTATAGAGAGGTAGAAGAAATTCAAAACAATGGCATAAACAAGTGCTTCAACAAAATCATACAAGAAAACTTTTCTGAATAAAAGAAAGTCGCATCCATACAAATATCTAATATAAGAAACACAAACATGTGAAATAAGAATAGAATATTAAGTCTTCATGGCATATCATAAGTATACATAACAAAGAAAGTGTGTTGAAAGCTTAAACAGAAAAACCCACCAGACTAGCTTGTTTCTCAGTAGAAACTTTGAAAAAAAGAGCCTAGAGTAATGCATCTCAAGACCTAAAAGAATATGACAATGAACCGGAAGACACAGATTAACATTAATCCATTGATAGTAGGTGATTAAAATACTCCACTTTCTAAAATAGAAAGGTCATCTGGAAAAAAACAACAGTGAAACATCATAAATGATTGACATCTTACCTCAAATGGACTTAGCATTTTTCTACAATTATTCTTTCCCAACACTAAGGAATACACATTCTACTCAGCAGTACATGGAGGGTTTTCTAAAACAGGCCACATCCTGGGACACAAAACAAGACTTTGCAAATTCAAAAATATTAGAATCACTCCTTATATCTTAGCTGGCCACAGTGCAAGAAACCTTAAAATTGAAAGCAAAAACTCCTCATGGAGATCAAAGAACTCATTACTAAATGATGACTATGTCAAAGAAAAAAATCAATCAATCAATAAAAACCCTCATGGAAACAAGTGAAAAATAAAAATGCAATACAGCAAAACCTCTAGGATACACTGAAAGCAGTCTTCCAAGGAAAACATTATAGCTCTAAATAAGTTATTAGATTAAAGAATCAGGAAGAGCACTAATAAATAAATGGCTTAATAATGCAAGTCAAGAAGTTGACAAAACAAGAACAAACCAAATCAAACTCAGTTGATGGCAAGAAATAATAAACATCATAGCAGTAACCAATGAAACGGAAACAAAGAAAACAATGCAAAGAACCAACAAATCTGAGACGGTTCCTTGAGAAGATAAGCATAATTGACAGACCCTTGTCCCAACTAATCAAAGGAGAGAGGCTAAAAAACAACAACAGAGGACCTCCCCTATCAGTAGACTTGGGGAGGGGCATGGGAGAAGAGGGAGGGAGGGCTGGATTGGGAGGGAACAAGGGACAGGGCTATAGCTGGGATACAAAGTAAATAAATTGTAATAAATAAAAAATAAAAAAAACTAGAAAAAAATAACAGAGTCAGAAACGACCAGGGAAAATTCCAACAGACACCAAGGAAATTCAGCATATTGTAAGAGAATATTTTCAAAAAATTCTGTACCCCTTAAAGTTTGAAAAACCTTAAAGAAATGGGTGAATTTTTAGATTCAGCCAAAGCACCAAAACAAAACCAAAGAGAAGTCAACATTATAAACAGACCATAACAAATAAGATTAAAAAGTACTAAAAAACCTTCCAACTAACACAAAGTCTAGAAACAAATGGATTCACAGAAGAATTATGCCAGACATTAAAAGAACAATAGCAGATTTCCTTCAACTATCCAAGATAAGTTGGAATAGAAAGGACACTCCCAAAAACCTTTCTGTAAAGCCAATATCACCCTAATACACAAGCTAGATAAAGACACAACAACAAAAACTACAGCACAATATCTCTAATGTGTATAGATTCAAAAATACTCAACAATCTCAGAAAAGGCTGATAATCCAACTAAGGACCATGCATGGAGATCACCTAAAACCCCTGCAAAGATGTAGCCCATGGCAGCTCAGTTTAGTGTTCCCTAGTAATGGGAACAGGGACTGTCTCTGACATGAACTCAGTGGCTGGCTCTTTGTTCACCTCCCCCTGAGGGGAGAACAGACTTAGAGGCCACTGAGGAAGACAATGCAACCAGGCTAGGCTCAAAGGGAAGGGGAGGTGGACCATCCCTATCAGTGGACTGGACAAGAGGCAAGGGAGGAAAAGAGGGAGATAAGGACTAGAAGGGTATGAGGGAAGGAGCTACAGCTGGGATACAAAATGAAAATTGTAATTAAAAAATGAAACAAAAATAAAATAGTCAACAAAGTGCTTGCAACTAGGATACAGACATACATCAAAAAGATTATACACCGTAACCAAGTTTGCTTAATCTCTGAAAATCAGGAATGGTTTAGCATATGCAAACCAATGAATGTAATAAACCACTTAAATGGACAAGAGTCACATGATTGTCTCAATAGATGCAGAAAAAGCATTTGATAAAATCTAAAACATGTCTCATCATGTTATTTTAATATATATTATAAAGTATCAAAATATATAATGTTTTATATATTATGTTATATCAATACACACACACACACACAAAAGTTAAATATAAGCATCACCCAGGCAACATTATCCTAAACAGAGAAAAGCTTGAAGCAATCCAATGAATTCAACCATGAGAAAGAGATGTCCACTATTCCCACACTTTTCATTATTGTGGTCAGTGTGCAAGCTGGAGCAAAAAGCAAGAGAAGGAAATTAAAGTGATAGAAATTGAGAAAGAAATCTTATCCCTATTTGCAGACAACAATAATATGTATTAGAGATACCAAAAATTCTACCAGAAAGCTTCTTGAAACAACGGCCAAGTTCAGTAATGTGGCAGGATACAGATTCAAGTTTCACAGATTAATAACTTTTCTATACAACAACTACAAACATACAGAGTAGGAAATTATGAACATACTCCCAATCATAAAAGCTGCAAAGAAAATAAAATATTCAGGGGTAGACTTCACCAAGGACTCCAAAAATAAAAACTTTAAATCTTTGAAGAAAGAAATAGAGGAAGACATGAGAAAGTAGAAAGACATCTCATCTTTATGGATGAGTAGAATTAGCATTGTCAAAATGACCATTCTACCAAAAGCCCTTTACAAATTCAATGCAATCCAGATGAAAATCATTTTCACATTCTTATATTTCTGTAAATATATATATATATGTCACATATATAATATATAAATAAATATATACATATGTAAAACTATCCTAAAATTATCATGGAACAACAAAAAAATCCTTCAAATAGCTAAAAGAACATGA
This sequence comes from Pachyuromys duprasi, assembly GCA_028658305.1. NCBI lineage: Eukaryota > Metazoa > Chordata > Mammalia > Rodentia > Muridae > Pachyuromys > Pachyuromys duprasi. The sequence continues at coordinate 20,039,811 of CM053764.1, read as the reverse complement.
ACAAAAAGAGCAAGAGTGGAGGGAATGCAATTTCAGATTTTAATATATAGTACAGAGCCATAGTAATAGTAACAGTGTGGTGCCCCCCCCCCAAAAAAAGGCATGTAAACCAGTGGAACAAAACTGATGGCTCATCCCATCAAATTACCAACACAATTGTTTACAGACCTTGAAAGAAAAATTCTCAACTTCATATGGAATAACAAGAGACCCACAATTGCTAAAACAATCCTCTCCAATAAAAGATCTTCTGGAGGTATCTCCATCCCTGATCTTAAGCTGTACTATAGAGCAACCATAATAAAAACTGCATGGTACTGGCATAGAAACAGACTGGTGGATCAATGGAACCAAATAGAAGACCCAGAAATAAACCCACACACATATGGACACCTGATTTTTGACAAGGATGTCAAAACTATACAGTGGAAAAAAGATAGCAACTTCAATAAATGGTGCTGGTCTAACTGGATGTCTACATGTAGAAAAATGCAAATAGATCCATACTTATCACCCTGCACAAAACTAAAATCCGAGTGGATCAAAGACCTCAACATAAAACCAGACACACTAAATTAGTTAGAAGAAAAAGTGGGGAAGAGCCTTGAACTCATTGGTACAGGAGACAACTTTCTGAACAGAACACCAACAGCACAGGCTCTAAGAGCAACAATCAATAAATGGGACCTCATGAAACTGAAAAGCTTCTGTAAAGTGAAGGACATTGCCATCAAAACAAAGCAACTGCCTACAGATTGGGAAAGAATCTTCACCAACCCTATATCTGACAGAGGGCTAATATCCAGTATATATAAAGAACTACAGAAGTTGAAAACCAACAAATCAAGTAATCCAATTAAAAAATGGGGAACAGAGCTAAACAGAGAACTCTCAATAGAGGAATATCGAATGGCAGAGAAACATTTAAAGAAATGCACAAGGTCATTAGTCATCAGGGAAATGCAAATCAAAACGACCCTGAGATTTCACCTCACACCCATCAGAATGGCTAAGATCAAAAACTCAAGTGACAACACATGCTGGAGAGGTTGTGGAGAAAGGGAAACCCTCCTCCACTGCTGGTGGGAATGTAAACCTGTAAAACTACTCTGGAAATCAATCTGGCGCTTTCTCAGACACCTAGGAATAGCACTTCCTCAAGATCCAGCTATACCACTCCTAGGCATATATCCAAAAAAGGCTCAAGTACACAGTAAGGATATTTGCTCAACCATGTTTGTAGCAGCTTTATTTATAATAGCCAGAAGCTGGAAACAACCCAGATGCCCCTCAACTGAGGAATGTATACAGAAATTGTGGTACATCTACACAATGGAATATTACTCAGCAATAAAAAACAAGGATATCATGGAATTTGCAGGTAAATGGTGGGAACTGGAAAGGATCATCCTGAGTGAGCTATCCCAGAAGCAGAAAGACACACACGGTATATATTCACTCATATAGACATATAATACAGGATTAACTTACAAATATCTGTATACCTAAAAAACTAATCAAGAGGGAGGACTCTGGCTAACATGCTCAATCCCCAACCAGAAAGGCAAAGCAAATAGACATCAGAAGAAGAGGAAAACAGGAAACAAGTTAGGAGCCTGTCACAGAGGGCCTCTAAAAGGCTCTGCCCTGCAGAATATCAAAGCAGCTGCTGAGAGTTATAGCCAACTGTTGGACAGAGTGCATGGAATCTGACAAAAGAGTGGGAAATAGTAAGATAGGGTGAGGACAGGAGCTCCACAAGGAGAGCAACAGAACTGAAAAATCTGAGCACAGGGGTCTTTCCTGAGACTGATACTCCAACCAAGTATGCAAGGAGAATACCTAGAACTCCTGCACAGATGTAGCTCATGGCAATTCAGTGTACAAGTGGGCTCCATAGTAATGGGAACAGGGACTGCCTCTGATATGAACTGATTGGCCTGCTCTTTGATCACCTCACCTGGATGGGGGAGCAGCCTTACCAGGCCACAGAGGAAGACAATGCAGCCACTCTTGATGAGAGCTGATAAACTAGGATCAGAAAGAAGGAGAGGAAGACCTCCCCTATCAGAAGACTTGGGAAGGGGCATGCATAGAGAACGGGGAGGGAAGGTGGGATTGGGAGGGGAGGAGGGTGGGGTTTATGGAGGGATACAAAGTGAATAAAGTGTAATTAATAAAAATAAATAAATAAAAAGAAAAGAAAAAAAGTCCTAAAAAAAACCTGATGGCCCACACAGGAACACATGTAATGTCAGCCAGGTAGATATGACAAAGAAGACAAAAACATAATAAAAGAAAGAAAGCACCATCAACAAATTGTTCTTGAAAAACTAGATGTCTATATGTGTAAGAATTAAATTAGGCACACATATCTCACCTTTCACAAAAACAAACTACGAATGACTGAAATAAAAATGAACTAAAGAGAACACAAATTTGAGAGGGGATGGAAGGATGGGTGAAACTAGGAATTGGAGGAGGAATTAGGAGTGAACATGGTGGAAATAGATTGTATGAATGTATGAAATAGTCAAATAATTAATATAAATATCATGTGTTTTTTCTGGAGTGTCAAGGATACAAAATATGGCCTATTCAAGCCACTGAGAGCAAATGTGACAAGATTTATGTTAAACTGTAATTGCTATGAAAAGAACTGACAAGCTAAATGCTGTGCAAAAGAGCCTCTGGAAGAGTTGAAAGCAGTTTCTCAAATAGGTGAAAGAAGCAAGGGTCAGTACAGATGAAGAAGTTGAGTTTGTCTTTGATGTGGACAGCTTCCCCTAGATGTGTGGTTCCTAACTTGCAGGTCGTAAACCCTTTGGGGTTGCATTTCAGATATCCTGCGTATCAAATATTGACATTACTGCTCATAACTGTAGCAAACTATAGTTATGGAGTAGCAACAAAATAATTTTATGGTTGGGGTCAGTACAACCTAAGTATTGAAGGTCCACAACATTAGGAAGGTTGAGAACCACTGCTCTAGAGAATGCTGCGTTTATCTTTCTTTCTTTATTTTAGTTTTCAGTTGACATCCTGATCTTATCCCCCTCCCTCCTCTCCTCTGGTCCCACCCATCCCTCCTCTTTCCTCTATCTCCCCTCCCCTACTCCCCAGAAAAGAGGGGTCCCCACTGCTATCAACCCTCCCTAGAACATCAAGTCACATCAGGACTGAGCACATTCTCTTGCACTGAAGCCAGGCAAAGCTTCCCAGCCAGTCTCATGATCTGGAAGCAAGCAACAGTGGGCATGTCTCAGAGACAGACCCCTGCTCTCCTTACTAGGAAAGCTACATGAAGGCTAAGCTGCCCATCAGCTACATATGTGTAGGGGACCTAGATCCAGTCCATGCATGGTCCTTGATTGGCATTTCAGGCTCTGCAGGGTCCCCTGGTCCCAGGTCATTTGACTCTAGGTCTTTGTATCCTCCCCCGCCCCCGCACACCCACTCTTCCACAAGGCTCCCTGAGTTCTGCCTAACACGTGTAAGTTTCCACATCTGTCTCCATCTGCTGCTAGGTGGAGCCTGTCAGAGTACAGCTATGCTAAACTCCTATCTGCAAGCATAGCAGAGGATCATTAATAGTGACAGGGGTTGGCTCTTTCCCATGGGGTGGGTCTCAGGTTGGGGCCAGACACTGGTTGGACATTCTCTCATTCACTGCTCTATCTTATCCCTGCACATCTTGTAGGCAGGGGAAATTTTGGGTCGGAAGTTTCTGTGGGTGGGTTGGTGTTCCCCTCCCTCCGCTAGAAGTCCTGTCTGGCTAAGAGGTGGCCTCTTCCATCTCCATGACACCTGCTACTTTGAGTCTCAGCTAGAATCACCTCCATATGCTGCCAGGAACCTACCCTGTTGTAAGTCTCCAGCTTGTCTCAGTGATGCCCTCTCCCTCAGTTTCCTTTCTCTCTCCAAGCCCTCAGGCTTCCCACCCCTCACTCCCCACTCTGATCCCCTCCTCATGTCCCTCCCCTCTCCCTCTCCTGCCCCTTTCCCTCCCTCCATCCACTTTTATTGTCTCTTCTTTTTACCTTCTGAGCAATAATTAAGCTTCCTCCCTCGGACCGTCCTTGATAGTTAGCTGTTCGGGGACTGTGAATTATTCCATGTTTATCCTACACTATAATGGTTAATATCCATTAATAAATGAGTACATACCACATACAGCTTTCTGGTTCTTTGTTACCTCACTAGATCTTTTCTAGTTCTATCCCTTTACCTGCAAATTTCATTTCTTTCTTTTTTTAGAGTAGTTGAGTAGTATTCTATTGGGTAAATGTACCACATTTTCTTTATCCATTCTTCTGTTGAGGGACATCTGGGTTCCTTCTAGTTTCTGGCTATGATGCATAAAGCTGCTATGAAGAAAGCTGAGCAGATGGCCTTGTTGTATGGTGGAGCACCTTTTGGGTATGTTCCCAGGAGTGGTAGAATATGTTTTTCTTTCTTTGAGAAAGAATACTGGAGATAAGATTGTTCACACAGTCCACAATCTTTTGGTAGGCCAGTTGTATAAGTAATAGTGACAGAATGGGCCCAATGCCTGTCAAACCAGGAGCCAGCTTAAGAGGCAGGCAAGGGCATGACCCTGCTCCATGTGGGCCCAAACATGGGTTGAATAGTGCAAGATAAATGCACAAATGTAGTAGAGGTAGAAAGAAAATCATAGTAGTCCTATGGAACCATCCCTACACAGGGAAGCAGATGATTGTTTTATTGTGGGCTTTAAGGATAATGGTCCCATCCATACTACTGTACCCAACAATGTTCTTCTGAAAAATAATAACTGATACAGTGATAGGAACTTTTTTATGCTCTTTAGGACATACTACCTTTAAAAAATCAACAAGCCACACCATATACAAAATCCCTTCAAAACCAAGCACATGCATACCCTGAGACTTCTGGAAATAAACTTAGTGAAACATATGGCCTTAAGCTAGCCTAAGTGGTTTTTTTTGTTGTTTGTTTGTTTGTTTTAGATATGATATTGTAAGCAATTTATAAAAGAACAAGAAGGTAGTCAGGTTTTATCAACATGAAAATGATCTTTTCCTTTCAAACCTACTGTCAAGAAAATGAATGATAAATGTCAAAAAGAAAATATCTTTAAATCGGGTATTTTAATGAAGAATCTATGTATAAGACTAATTCTTAAAATTTAATAATAAAACAACAAATTATAATAAAAGGTTAGGTAAATGTTTTAAACATAAATTTTACTGAAGCATAAGGTACCAGTTTGGAAACATATTTAAATAAGATTCACCAATCTGAAAACTTAAACATACACAGCATAAAACAGAAATTTCACTTGTGGATATTTACCAAGGAAAATAAAAACATATGTCCACATAAATATTTGTGCACAAATGTTCTCAGTATTATTTATAATAGTCTGAAAGTAGATACATTGTAAAAGCCCAGCACTGGTGTTGTATAACAAGATGTATAATCACGGATAGAATATTACTTAAAAATTAAAATAAACTACTGATGCCTACAACAAAATGGGTAAATGAAACATGTATCAATATGTTACGTGAATGAACTCAGATATGGCAGACTATACATATGTGGTCCTATACCTTAGTGTGGGAATTAATTTCGGCTCCAGATAGGCTGAGGGAACTATTTTGGAGGTTAGTTAAAGAACAATAACACTAGATTAAAGTTATGGTTGAAAAACATCGTATATATACATACATAACAATTATAATGTCTTAATTTGCCATATTCAAATTGTTTAGGTTCCAAAACTACCAACAAACTGTACAAAGCTTTAGTGAAATACAAATCCATAGAAGAGAGAAAATCGACAGCTTTTTATATATGAAATTTAATTTGTTGTCAAAAACCTGTACAGTCACAATTATAACCACTTCTATGAAGTTTAACAGCAAATTCTATTCACTATTTAAGAGAAAATTGTAACATTCTAATAAAACATATCATTTCAACAAAGAAAATAGGACTGTTACAACTTATATTTTGCATTTAATATTATTATATTTACATGTTACATATCTTAAAAGAAAATTAAAGATCAGTCTCCCATCTGAGCATAAGGATTAAACCATCAGCAAAATAACAGAGACAAGAATCCAGCAATTTGTAAAAGTATCTTTATATTTAATATGACCAATTGTATTTTTTGCAAGAGTGGTTTAATTGTAGATTGCATATTATGTTTAAAGAAGATTAGTAAAAAAATTTTATCTTAATATTTGAAGAAATGCTTTTAATAATAAAATGTAGCATCTTCACTATGGGAAGATGACTAAGAACTGTTAGCTCTCCTAAAAAAAGAAAAATTTCTTCCGTCAGATAAAAATTATCTTCAACTGCCATATAGCTAATACAACACTTAATTGAAACACTTATTTCTTGACTCCAAAGATAGATATTTGCATGTGTTTTCCATCATATGTATTCATAATTATTTTAAAATGTTACCTAGTGTAATAAAGCAAGAAAAATTTAAAAACATTAATTCAGAGAACCTCTGCTCAGATATAGCCCATGGTAGCTCAGTATCCAACTGGGTACCCTAGTAAGGGGAACAGGGACTATTTCTGTCATGAACTCAATGGATCTTCAAATCTCCCCGTCCCCCATCCCCTGAGGGAGGAGCAGCCTTGCTAGGCCACAGAAGAGGACATTGCAGCCAGTCCTGAAGAGACCTGATAAGCTAGGTTTAGATGGAAGGGGAGGAGGTCCTCCCCTATCAGTGGATTTGGAAAGGGGCAGGGAGTAGATAAGCGAGATTGGTGGGATTGGGAGGGAATGAAGGAGGGGGCTATGGCTGGGATACAAAGTACATAACCTGTGATTAATATAAAAATAATACAATAAAATAAAAAGAAAAGGAATATAACATAATACTTTCAAGTAATGTCATTGCAAATAATAAATTCTATAATAACAGTAATAAATTAATTTGGCAAAGTTGCAAAATAAAAGATTACTCTTTGAAAATCCATTAATTTTATTCAATATTAGTGAATAAACCAAAACACAATTGAAGTAACATTTTAGATAATACTGATGATGAAGACTTGAGAATAAGTTTTAAAAGGCTTGTCCAAAAATTCTACATTACAATTTCTAAAACAGAACTAGAAAAAAATAGTTCAGTTTTATAAATAAACCTGTTGTAGTGTTTTCCTTTTGATTTCCTCAAATGATTTTAATTTTGTTAATATAACCATTTCAGTGTAGCTAAAGAACTATTCTTTCTAAATTGACCTCTAAATTCAAGTCCATCCATACCAAAAATAGCTAAACCTTTAATGTGTATAGAAATACAATCACCTATAAAATTCATACAGAAGCAAGAAAGTCTCAGAATTTATATAAAATTTTTCAACCTCCCTGGAAATCTGCAGCGATTATGATACTTCCCTGGTGGTACATGTGAAATAACTCAAACATTTAAGTAGAATAAAATAAAAGGCCAGAAACAGACCCCCACAGGTTCTTTCTTTGCTGTGATAACTGTGCTGGAGAAATTCAGCAAGTGCATAAAACAATAAATTACATAAAAGGTTATATCTCCTCCTGTTCACAAATATACTACAGATGACTGACAGGATTAGAGTATGTCTTCTTGACCTTGGGGTGTGCAAGGACTTTTTCATAAATGCTCCGAGCATTGATGATAACAGTAGGCTAATTACCTGCACTTCTATAACTTCATTAAGTGCAGCAGATGCCATTACAAAAATGAACAGACATATGACTAGTGAAAAAATATTAAGTCTAACATTGAGTTAAAGCCAGTCTGAAGGTGCTTCTGCCCGCAGAGTGCAGAGTGACTGCAAGGGTCAGAAGAGCGCTTGGGGCAACAGAGATGGTTTGTGGATTCTTTTGAATAATAGTTAAGGGTGCATATACAATTGCCAAAGTCATCCAACATGACCTATTCCATCACCACACAAAGAAGTACAGAAGAGCAACCACAAAGACAGAGCAGGCAGAGCGAATCTTATGGAATGGAAACAAGTGAGTGTTGGTTAGCTAGAATGGCTGGGGTCTTGACATTTGAATCTTCTACAGTATTGATCACCTTGTGGGTTGAAAATGGGGAGAGTCTCTAGAGAAAAGAATTTCCTGCTAAAAATATACATTTATCAAAATTCTCACTAGACTTTTCTTACCAGGTGTTGCTAAATGACATACCTCACTATTTTGACATTTGAATGTCATAACTAGATTTCATCCTTTACCTTGGGGACATCTTGCCTAAGTGTGACAGAGTGGTGAAAAGCCAGGGGGAGTAAGTGAGCAATAATCTCTTTTTCTTGATCTCTATTCTCACACAAAAGATAAATAATGCTTGGCTTCACCACCACCTCAAGCCCTTCTGGGGATTATGAAAATCGGAGCGGCTATGCCCACCGCCGGGTCACAGTCTCCCTGAAATACAGCCCTATTGCCTTTCATCATTGCAAAGCGGCCCTCACTGGGGTGGCAGGCCCTGCACCCTCTGTCTTCTTTCTCATCACATGCACCAGTGCACTGGATGGCATTTCCCTGCCACAATGGGCTCCTAAGAGACCTTCCAGTTATTCCTGCTATTTAGCTAATCAATCATGCCACCCTATGGTTACTGGAAGTGTATTGGCTAAGATGATCCTTGCTGTGTCCCCTGCAATAAAATTCAATGGGAAAGCAATAAGAATTCTTCTGTTACAAAAGGACCCGTATCTCCTGTCATTTCAATCCATCCTTGTAAATGCAGCAAAATAGCTTTACATTGCCCTTTGAGCTCTTAGTGCTATGGATACAATAAGGAGGAAGTTACTGTACAACTTAAAACAGCAGATACTGGAAAAAATGATGGGAACGAATTACTTGTTAGTGATTCCTCTGAAGCTCTCTTTTGGGAAGTCTCAATCACAAAAGCTGTGTTCTTGTTAAACACAGAAAGAGGGTAGCAGGCTATCAGTAACGTGACCAGTGTGCCACTGACCTGTGTGCAGTTTCTGAGATAGGAGTGGGCATTAGAATTCTAGTTTTCCTGAACTAAGAACATCCTTTTCACACAACGATGAATTTCGGAGCATGTAATTTTCCTTCTTTGCCAGTGAAAGTGGGATTGAATTAGAGTTTACCTAAAGAAATTTAATTTGTGGCTTTGAAAATAAGCAAAAAGCTCTGTTGGGCTGCAGTGTTGAAATTCGAATCACATGGCACATGCATAAAAAGATACTATCAGGCAAAGCTTTATTTACATTTTCTAAGTGGTTCTTTTTTTTTTCCATTTTGTATAAACTAATGAGTGCTGCTGTTAGGGAGTATGTGTAACCCTTTTGTGTAATGGATTAAGTGTGAGCCTGTTAAACACCAGGCCATAAATCACACTGTGTTCTCTATGCCTAATTAAGGGTTTAAAGGGGGAAGGTAAATTCTTGAATGAAGGGCCCTACTCAGAAGCTGAGTTTGTTATTGCCCCGAGGAAGTAGAAAGATAAAAACAGGAAAAAAGGAGACAGAGAAAGAAAGAGCAATTTAAGAGAGTGCAAAGGAGAAAGCTATGAACATATTTTAGCTTATGTTTCCCCAATTCTCTTCCATTTAAAGAACACTTTGGCTGCTAAGGCTCTAGATCTATCATGAAAATGTTCTTATAATTAGTAGAGTGAGAGCTAGCAGTAAAACTTGAGTAGAGAATTAAAATTAAGCCTCAAATACCCCTAACTAGCTAAAAACTGAAAATAACAATGAATTAACAATGAAAATAAAATCAACTAAAAGAAGAGTTTTTTCAGAAAAGAAAAACCCTCTATTGTTCATTGCTACCTATAGCAAACTAGACTCAGAATAGGTTGAAACCCTAAATTACTAGACTGTTACAGATTTGAAGTAAAAAATGATTTCAGTTAATCCACTTATTCCCGACTAAAGGCATTATCACAAGTCTAGATAAAATTAGTCTCTGATAATGCAGCATCACCTCTTGGTTTCCACAGTGCCTCTGATGCTTAAATTTGTAGGTTAAGTTTAAACTGGCTTAAAATGGATACACAAAGAGACATAGAAATTTGTAGAAATATTACACAGGACATTTGGTGGAAGACAATACAGCCACTCCTGATGAGAGCTGATAGACTAGGATCAGAAGGAAGGAGAGGAAGACCTCCCCTATCACTGGACTTGGGGAGGTAAGGTGGGATTGGGAGGGGAGGAGGGGAGGGTTTATGGAGGAATACAAAGTGAATAAAGTATAATTAATAAAAATTAAAATAAAAATATTAAAAAAGAATAATAGACACAAGTCAAAATTCATTGGCCTTTAGGAACATTCACTCCTTAATATCTGACTATAGCTACTTAATAAAAATGCATTTGATTCTATATTACTCCTTTTATGTTAGGCATGAAACATTGAGGGAAACCTGGAAGAAAAAGAAAGTTGTTATTAAGAAAAACAACACAAAACACTGAAATACATCTGGATCCACTGGAGCTTTTCTTACCTTCAGAATAAAGGAGACCATTTTAGCAAATTTCCAATGCTTTAATTCATGAGGTATTTGTTGTTCCCTAACACAAGTAACTGACTTGAAGTTGGAGCTTCAGTGGGTGGGCAGAGCAGGAGACACAGGAAACAGGGAGATCACTCTTACAGGCTTTCCAGATACACCTGAGCTTGATGATTAACAAAAAGTACTTAGGAAAAATGGAGTCATTAAATATTCTATCCGTGGAATTCAGAGGCCCATGCCTTGAGCATAGTAAAAATATCTGTAAGGAAGAATACAAGTTGCTACCTTCCTTGCTACTCTGGCTCAATCCCTCCATCTTTTATTACTCCCAACCCTCTCCACTTCCTGTTCTCTGATGTACCCAAGGCTGGCTCCTCAGGGGGAGGGCTGGGGGAAAGAAATGAGAGTGTTTTCAGTTCTTGCTACACTTTCTCCTGGGACGTCCAACTAAGGAGGCCGGAACTGCTTGTCTATGGACTTTGAATACCACTCAGTTCTCTCACTCTTTTCATCCACGAATGCGGAAAACTCCTTGCGTGGGACCATTGATGAACCAGAGACGTAGCAGAACTCCCGTTCCCCAGTCTTTAAGTTTATCTTTGCTTGTTGTTGACCCCTCCTGTGAACTTCGACCATTTTTTTTTCAGAATGCTATATATCTCTACATTGCTGTAAGTAAATGAACAGTTATTATTACCTGTTTGATATTCATTGAACATTAACTGTTAAATGTACTGTGATATTTATTTTTATTTACATGTGCGCATATGTCTATGCCAGTGTATGTATCTATGTATCCCATGTATCTTTGGATGTCCTCAGAGACTAGACAGGACATGGGACTTCCTAGAGCTGGAGTATACGTAGTAGTGGTATGCTGCTTGACTTGGGTGCTGGGACCCAAATTCACTGGGGTCCTCTACAAGGGCAGCAAGTGTTAAGAGTTGAGCTGTCCATCCAGCCCCTATGTTTTGATGTTTTTTAAGTGACATATGAAACATCTGTGGGAATAGGTAACGGGGAATTGTGCAGAGGAAAATGACTTCAGAACCAACAGCAACACAGGAAATGGAGAGTGCAAAAAGGCATGCAGAGGGTATTGTTCCATACTGACCAGCTCTGGAGCAGGACACCTGCTGATCTCCTTGGATGGGAAGAGAACCCTTTATAGGCAGGCCCTTCTAGGCCCTGGGTTTGAATTATTCCTCATAAGAAGGCCCTTGGTAATACACACGAGCCGATACGAGTTTGGCATATGAGCATACTTAGTAGTTGTCACCTGTCTGTTTAAACATTCCCTTAGGTTTTAACTGTCTTGACTGACATGTCCTACACTTGCTCGGAAAAGGTTTTTGTTGATGGTGAAGTCTGTTAATTTCATTCTTATAAAAGTAAATATCCTTACATGTTTCAAATCTCATTTCTAATGACCTCTCTTTTTAATTAAAAGTTCCATCAATTTCCTCAGTAAAAAAAAAAAAATCCTATTTTCAATTAATTTTACTTGCACATTTCTTGGGAAGTTTATCATATTCTGTTTTTAAAAGTTATTCAGATAGGAGTTGGAGAGATGGCTCAGTGGTTGATTACAAGCAATTGCTGCATCTGCAGAGGACTTGAGTTTGGTTACCAGCACCCAAGTGAGGCAGCCTAGCTCACCACTTCCTGGAACTTTAGCTCCAAAGAATATTAAGAGCTTTTCTGACCTCCATGAACACTGTACTCACTTGTGCATACCCTCACACAGACACAGAATACACATATTTTAAAAATTATGTTTATATAATTTACCAATTATAATTGGTTTATAATTGGCTCACATATAGCAATTGCCATTTCCCTCTCCACTCATATTATAAACTGAGAAAAGAAATGCATCTAATGAAAGCCAATGACTGAATAGACTGAAATACAGAATAAAGGAGTAAATGGTGGCCTCGACAGTCACCGGTCCTTAAACAGATGTCCTTAAACTGTCATCGAAGGAATGTTAAGACTGATAGCTTTTTTGAACATCAATTTAAATCTGCTTAAGTGGGATGACACATAGTCTCTTAATATTAAATCAACAGACTGCACAATATAGCTTGTCGTGTAAAGGGCTCCAAACTTCTTAGGAAGTACTATGTTGCAGAAAAGTAACAAACTCCGTGCTAAGCGCTGCTTGCTTAAAAGTTATTTCTGAACAGAAGAAAAAGCATTCCATTGAAAACAAACCTTGGTGTATCAATTACTGTACTCATAAAGATAATTCTCGGAAATAAAGGCAGATGTGAACAAGACTCAAATTTAACATATTTGAGATGTAAGATAAAACCATGATACACCTGGTTAGAATTATGCAAATTGCGAGTGCAAAGTTTTTCCCAGGGGATAATATCAGTGTGTTCTTTAAATCTGATTTTTAAACAAAAGACGAGGGACTAAATCTCTGGATATTTCCTTAAGCTGATGTGTAGGGCTTGCTATTATTCTAATAAATTAATAAAACAAATAGTTTTAAAGAATTAACCTGTGTGTATCTTTATGATCATGTACTGTCTCTGCTTAATTGTCGGTAATCAAGCACTTTTATTACTGCAGTCACTTGACAGGGCCCCCAGGGGATCACCTTGCGCTGGTCGGTCTCTTAAAGAAATGTGTTCTTTCTAGACTGGAGTGTGCATTCTTTAGACAAGAATGACTTGTAATCGCAGTAGTGCAGAATAGCACAGAGTAAAATAGGACCCAAAGCTTGGGCTCCTTCAGCCCAGTTCACAGAGACCTTGCAGCCATCTCGTGTTCCTGTTTCCTCGAGCTGTAGAGAGAACAGTGTGTTTAAGTGCTTTGCCGAGGACACATGAGATGATGGCCACGAAGAAACCCACACACTTCTATTTACACATCATTACGTTCAGGATAGAACTTTAGAGAAATAATCCGGTAGGCGTGACCTTTTGTCTTTACATACTCAGGACTCAGGACGAGCACACACATGATTAACCAGGGGGTCAAGGTATCTTCTCTTTCTCTGGTTAACAATAACTTTATCAACCCAAAAAGCTCATCAGTGGCACAAGAAGTTGGGAAGGTTACCTTAAACTTTGAAGTCCTATCACTTTTTTTTTTTCTAGTTCGCCAAAAGCAATGTCCCCTCAACTTTCTATACATCCGGAACCTGGACATCAAATGTAATTTCGAAAATGCCCAAACGCCAGTCATCCCAGTGTTGACACGGGCACCGCGTTCGAAGCCAGTAATGATGGCTACAGGGTACTTAGAGCATAATTACCGCTATGCTACAGCACAGCGAGGCATCGATCCTCTAAGCCTCTTTTGATCTCGCATTGTTTAAGACCGTGTCGGTGGCTCCGCGCAGTATCAAGTTGCTTGTTCAATATTCTGTGCCAGAGGAGGTTGATTCCGTTCCGCAAGGCTCCAAAGAGAGGCAGGGCTAGAGAAGCTGAAGAGTTGCGGATGGGGGCGGGAGAGGAAGGGAGGAAGAGAGGGAAAGAGAGAGAGAGAGAAAGAGAGAGAGAGAGAGAGAGAGAGAGAGAGAGAGAGAGAGAGAGAGAGAGAGAGAGAGAGAGAGAGAGAGAGAGAGAGAGAGAGAGAGAGAGAGAGAGAGAGAGAG